>PVKB01001920.1:0-235558 GCA_004027205.1 Ctenodactylus gundi
TGTCTCTGTCCATAATCCCCAAAGCACATTCTGCAAGCTCACTTCTGGACTTCCTTCTCATCGACTCCACAGGCAAAGTGTTCTGGGACCAAGAGGATCCTAGGAATTTGGCCTGGAGAACAAAAGCCCATCAGCTCGCCTCGTGGAACATAAGGCAGGTTGACTTCTCAATCAATCAGCACAGTGGCAGGGGAAACGGCTCCACCCGCATCACCGTGCTCGCGGAAGCCAGAAACAGGGTGTGTGGGGAAGGGAGCGGGCGAGCCCCATGTCTGCCCTCAGGGCTGGCCCGGTCTTCACAGACTCCAGAGTTCCTGGCTGCCACATTAACTGCACAGCCAACAGGCCCAGGGTCATGGCAGACCCCTCCCCGCTCACCCCTGCTCCTGTTCGGAACCCCCCAAGCCCCTGCCTGCCCCTCTTCTGCCTGGCCTCCAAGTCTCCTCCTGATCAGCTCATTGTCACCTCTTCCCACCCGATGCACACAGTCTCTGGCCTCCGCCGTGAGTGTGCTCCCCCGCCAGGGTCTGTCCCCTCTGCCTCAGTCACGCTGTCCTTGCTCAAGGTCTCCGTCCTGCCCTGCTTCCTCCTCAAACCCACAGAGCCAGCAACATGAGGTGGTGTTCGGAGCACCAGTTAGGCCTAGATGGAAGCCGCATCTCCCAGCAAGCTGGGCCAGTGTGCACAGTCGGTCTAATCTCTTAGCCTCTGCTGGCCACCTGGACAATGACAATGACAACAGTTTTTACTTCATGGATCAGACGAGGGAGGAACTCGCGTCTTACCGTTCAGAATCTCAGATCTAAGAATCATGCCTGGAAATAATCACTTAGCACACTGTTAAGCCTACGGAGGAAACTTTGCTACCAGTGTATTAAAGTTCTAAGCTGGAACTAGTTGTCTACCTCAACTCTTACATGTTTGAAAAACAGTAGCCATTATTTAGGTTATTTTCCCCTAATCATTCCAACCTTCTCCTTTTGCAGTTTCCTGTGTCATCCCTGGTTTGTTTCATAGAACACCTTATGGTGTTTCATATCTTAGTTTTGTGTAATGATGGGCTTATTCCCTTTTATTCCCTTTGTTCACACACACACACACACACACACACACACACACACACACACACACGGGGGGGGGGGATAGATTCATTTTGATTACATCATTTCTGTCGCTAGGAGTACAGTGTTATATAAGTCAGATTCTCAGGGATTTGGTTTATTTATCTAGAAATATGGGAAACAGCACCTGCTCTATTACTTACAACATTATTGTAGGGAAAAAATAAGAAAATAAAGTGTCAATGCGCAACTGTAATCCAACTGCTAGCCCCATGCATGCACAAGGAATCTGTTTATCTTATTTGCAAGCACGGTGAAAATAATCTCCAAGGAGTTCGCTTGCAAAATCACCCAGAACACTTTCAGCTCAATGAGGCCTGTGATGGTAATAGTCTATTTCTTAATTTCTAATTGGACCCCTCCAGCTTATGTGGCAGCAGCTGCCCAGCAGGGCCAATGGTACCCACGGGAAAGCCCTGTGGCAGGGAGGTGGAAAGTGGGCACTGTGACCCGGTTAGAGAAGCCACCGAAGCCCCACCAAAAGCCACGCTTGTGCCAATGCTGTGCCATGGTGTCAGTAACACAATGACAGTCATCTCAAATTCTTGAGACTACCTGGTAACAACAAGCTGGCTCTGCCTCGGCGATGTCAGCCCCAGCCGGGCTCCTGTGTAGCAGGAAGGACAGGAGAACATGTGATGACCTGGGGAAGCTAATGTCTTCACAGGGTCACAGACCTGCATCAGGCCCTACGAGCATCCACCGAGTCCATGGTCTGAAGGACACTGAGTCTGCAAAGACTCCTGTGCCTTGAGGCTTTCCTCCTGCAGGCGCAGAAGAAGGCAGACGTGGATGCACATGGCTGGCAGGGGCTGCAGAGGAGGGAGGGAGGCACAGAGGCACCACAACAAATGCAGAAGTGTGTGGTGAAGTCCTAGCGGGTGGGCCAAGGGAAGGGGGTGTGGCAAGGTCAAGCACAGCCTTAACGTTGCACAGAAGAACCCACATACCGTGACAGCACATGACTGACCACCTCTTTCCCCTTCCCAGATGGTGAGCACGTCTTTCTTTGCTGCTGTTAACTTAGGTCCAAGCAAAGGGCTCAGAACGAGAGACAAGAACTGATGTCACTCTCAAAGAACAGTGACCATCTCATGAAAACTAGGTTGATTTTACATTTCTCATACAAGAGGTCAGGGAGTTGGGGACCAAGGACACTCTGCCAGAGTGCTCTGTGAAGGACAGTCCACAGAAGTGAATCCTCTCATAATAAGCCTCCTTCATCTTAAAGCCGCGCTATCTCAGGAGGCTGAGATGGCAAATCACTTCCTTTCTGACTTTCAAATGCCTTCTGCTATTTATTTCCTTCCTGATCTTGTTCCAAAATCATATACTCTAAAAATAACTGATGATTTAAGTTATTATCTATCTCCTCTCATGACCCAGACAATTCTGGGTCCTCACTGGGTACAGAGGGAGCAGCGGGTAAGCACGGTTTGAAGCTGTCCCCAGGTGCTTATGAAGTCCCCAGTTTGAGCACCATCAACATGGGATGGACTAGGGTTATGAACAGCAGACCTGGATCATAATTCAGATACACTCTCAAATGACTGGCCACAGTGGCAGGTAACCCACATCCCAGAGTCAATGCCAACACTGACACACATCTGCTCCCATGTTGATGCTACATGTTCCCACACTGACTGATATGCTGAGCAGGAGAACAGGGCCGGCCTTCTTCCGGCTCAAGAAAGCCAGCAAGGCTACCTAACATGGTGGGCCTTTCTCATTCCTGTGGCTGCCCCAAGAATCTTGGCACATAATGGGTACTGATGTGGCCAATAGAAAAGAGAAAGGGTGTCAGAACAAGAGGAGCCTCCCCAAGATCGTGGTCCAGCCTTATGCCCTCTAAGTGGTCACTGAGGGAACATGGCAGTTAGTCCAGTGGTGACAGTGTTGGATATTCAATAAATGGTTGGTAATGAACATTTCATTAGAAGCTAACATGTAAGTTTGAAGTATCTTTCCTTGGAGCACTCAGACATTAGGTATTCTCTGCCTAATGGCCTAGCAGTATTTCTTGACCAGGGAAACATAGGCAACACCACCAGATGTACAAAGATCTCCATTTCCAACACTTCTCTTGGGAAGCAGGGTCATGTAGTAGAAGCAGCGTGGGCTGTGGAGCCAGAAAATCTCAACTCACTTCCTGCCTGTGCTACTCTCTCTGTGATCTTAGGGAAGTCAACTCCCTGAATTTATCAGTGTCCACATCAGTAAGGCAGAGATATTAAGAAGCACTGACATGGGAAAGTGTGATAAAAATGGTGATTCTTACTCAAGTAGAAAACAAAAAACCAATGACAAAAGTTTACAAAGGTGACCTTGTCTGTACTTGAGGACTCAGCATCAAGTTTCCTCATCAACAAGAACAGAGCGTACGAGCCCAGTACTCATCAAGGGTTAGAAGTGACCGCTTTGCCTGGACAGGCACATCAGCTTTGAACTCTCAGTTGCGCAATCATGTAGAACGAATGAGTGGTGGTTCTTTCACCTGCTCTAAGATACAGAATGGTGTTTTAAAACCTAGAAAACTCATGACTAAATCCTATATACACAGATGTCTCTCTGTGTTTAAACAGTTCTGCAATAGGCCATAATTCAAATTATCAATAATGTTTAAGTAGGACTTGATAATTTCCCATTAATCGCCATGAACTAAATAGCAGTTACCACATATGAACAGTTATATTAATCTGTTTCCCATTTTTAGTAACAGTTCTCACCCTGAAATCAAATCTGAGGCATTGTGTAGTTCTAAATTCTTCCTTGTCTTTTCTTAATTTCTGAAGGGGTTTAAATGAATGAAACAAAACCAAAGGCAACAAAAGACAGAAATATCTTGAGGAGGGTATGACAACCATTTACAAAGATCAGTCTTGGTAGCTGGCATTTTGTGTCCTGTAATTAAATGCAGCTTTGAAATTTGAGTTTCTTGACCTCTTCTTTGGGTACTTTATCTGCAATTAAGGCTCTCTACCATTGGGTGGCAGTAGTGTCATGATCATGCCATAATCCAAATAAATTATCCAGATTATTTTTAGAGATCTCAGAAGCCTGTATTTCTTCTTTATTTTTTATTTCTCAAGAATTTTTAATGAGAATATCTAGATTTCAACAACTTTTACAGGTCACTTTAGTTTATAATAATGTTACACTTGAGGAACCTTATCTTAATACATCATGTGTATTATCATCATGTGATGTGTACATCACTACTTAAAATAATTGTTTTTCTCCCAAAACTGAAAGCAGAGTTCATCTCAAAGTCATTGCAAATCCTGAGCCTGGATTCTAATACTTGCTCTTCGGCTGTCTCGATGGTCGTCAATCTCACACTTGTGGGAAATCGGTCCCCTGTGACACGTCAGAATTGTTTTCTAGTTCAGCTCTTAGAGACATCTAGAAAGGAAGGTCTGCGCTAATTTTCTGGCATTTAGATTGGCAAAAAGACCTCTCTTTAGAGTTTACTTCCCCCTCTCCTGGCAGAAGGAAAAAGAGGCTGCAGGTAAGTGCAGACACCTGTGGCAGCAGACGCAGAGGACACTGACATAGAAGGGGCCGACGTCGACTCTGGTGAGAGACCCCTCCTGCCAACGGCGACCTTGAGATGGAGACTCACGTTAGGAGGGTCTTAGGAGGGTCGCACCTTCTACGTGGTTTCCTTAGTAACGACGCAGCTCGGGGTCAGATCCTGCCTCACTACTGCTTCATAACAGAGCTTTCTTTCCCTTCTTTAGAACAGTGCATCTGGGATACTGCGTTTTGCTGATAGCTGTGCAGCGTTTCAAAGGTCCCATCACTAGAATTGACCAAGCGTAGGCCAGGACACTCTGGTCTTGGCCTGGACATGACTGCGGGTACTTGCCGGTCATCAACCACAGTCCCTGGGAAGGACACTTTCACCTTCGACTTTGCAGAGCAAGATACCGTTAGCAAATCAAATGACAGCGCTGTATTCCCTCTTGTTTGTAAATTTTAAAATTATATTTTTGGATTTATTTTAATTAGCTTTCTTCTGATCAGATTTTGAAGGCTGGGCAGGAGAAGGCTTACCAATGATTCATTCTGTAAAATGAGTTGAGGCTATTTTAGGCTTTAAACCACATCACCACAATCATCATTGCTTTATATACTAATCTAAGTATATGGAACTTACGCATCTTGGAGTCAGGAGGGACGTGTGAGGCAGGCTGATTCCATGGGCTCATTCCATTGCCCATTCCATCCCAGGCTGGTCCTGCTGTGCAGGGTATGCACTCCTTAGTAGGGCAGAGGGCTCCACTGCTGCACAGCTCCAGGCTCCCTGGCGCCCCTCCTGGCGGGCTAGCTGGGCATGCGGTTCCCTCCTGTTCCTCCTCCCCGGCCCTGGGTAAGTGAGTACCTTCTCTTTTCAAAGGAAAACCAACAGCCCCTTGGTAGTGTCTTCCCGGCTAAGCAGAAGGGCTTCTTCACCCCTGGCGTCCTCCTCCTGTGTGCTGTGGGCGTCAGAGCAAGTAGACTGTCCGCGCTTCTAAACCTCATGGTCCCCTGAGGCTCGAGCAGGGCCCGAGACAGAGCAACGGGACTCTTCTTTGAGCTCTCTTTTAAGCTACAGGTTACATTCCACCTCTGCTTTCCAGCATGACGCAACGCGGGACCCCTGAGCCCGGACTGGCTCCCCACGTCACAGTGTTCTTATTAATAGACTCAGGTAGATGACATTAGATAAGAACAGGTGTCACACACCCTTCCCAGAGAGCACTGGCACCTGACTGCTGATCACATTGCCAGCAGGACTGCAGCCACCTCGGGTGACTTCAGATAAGGCAGGTGCAGCAACTCACAGATGACACTGGCTTCTGGGCCTTGTGGTCGGTGCAACTGATACCGTCCCACATCATCGAACCCACCGGCTCACTCATTAAATGACCATTAGCTGAACATACACAAGTGGCACCGAGACACAGTAAGGGGAGTACGGCAGCTGCTGACCACAGGAGCCCACCAGAAGGACAGACGCTGGGTCTACACAGGCAGGATCAGAGCCACCAGCACGGGGTGCAGGGAGGGAGATGGACCCCTGACCCAGGCTGGTGGTGAGAGATTTCAGGAGGAGTTGCTACCAGTCAGCCAGAAACCAAACCAAAGCAAGCGTCGCACTGAGACATGGTCAAGCCAGCAGCCTGCCTGGACACCTCGCTGCTGCAGAACACATGGGGTAGGGCTTGCCACTGTCCCCACTGCCAGCCGAAGAACCCCAGAGGCCTTGTGGTGACCTCCCTGCTCCGCCGGGGTCCCCTTATCTCCCCTCAGCCCAGAACACCCTGCTGTGGTGCTCCAGGCTGTGGGCAGGTGCCTCGCATATAAATAGGGCCCTCTGCTTCTTCTGCGCACTCAGAACTTCACACTCTCCCCCAGGCTGCCTCTGTCTGGGACAGCTTCCCTAAAAGTAACACGAAGCCTCTTCTCTTTTCTTCTTTCTCACACACACACGCGCGCACACACGCATGCACACGCACGCACATGCACGCACACGCACACACACACAATGGACCCCTTTATCTAAGTCCAGCTGTGCTGCAAAAGCCAACCAGATATAGTCAGATACAGTGTTGACTCTTCCCGAGGCCAGAGGCCAACGTCGCAGGTCCCTCCATGTCTCTAAGTCCCACAGACAGACATTCCTTTCTGTCTATCTGTCCTCAACGCTGCATAGGTGAACATCAGGAGATCAAGGTGGATGAAGAAACTCCTGCAGCCATCACAGCTGCTCAAGGCAGGCAAGGGAGGGTGGAGCAGGCCGTGCCGGAGAGCCAGGAGCCTAGGCTGCGTGACACCACGCTCCTGAAGACCAGCATGCAACCTTGGATGTAGCATTCCACCTTCATGTATATCAGCTTCTTATGAGCCTCAGGAAGCTAGGCATGAAGAGGCTGAGACAGTCTTCTAGGCCTTCAGCCTGGGGTTACAACGAAACCTGCTGTCCCCAAAACCAGGACACATCCTGTCCCCCGTGGATCTGCGTCCATTGTCAGCAAGGAACAAGTTAATGTTCTCAGTCTATAAGTAGGTCCTGCTGTTGCAGATAAAATTAAATGGCATGGCTATTTTGGTAGAAAATCAGGTAGAAATGCTGAAAAATAAACTCTCTGTCAAATGCCAGTCCACCCCCTTCCACCACGTTCTTTTTTTATGCCCATTTGGTATTTGTTTTTAATTCTGGCTGATTGTCAATTTTAAAACCTGATGCACAGAGTGGCTTGCTATTCCGGAGGCGTTATTTTAAGATGAAACAATGTAAATTCTGACTTTGGATGGCAGATGGCTGGCAGTTCGCTGTTTGGCAAACCAACTGGTATGGTATGTTGGAAATTCAGAGCAGCAGGTACGCAGCTCAATTTGAAACCGCCACAGATGCTCGGAGGGAGCGGGGGAGGGGCACAAGCTGGTCAGGAAATTAAGAACAGTACTCTCAGCTCAGAGGGGAAAAAAGATGATAATTAGCTGAAAGTTTGCTTCTTCCAGTCTCGACTTTTTTTTTTTTTTTTTTTTTGGTTCCTTCTTAGAAAACCAGGAAGGCCTTTAGAAGTCAGCACAGGGAACAGCTTCTAATTTTGTTTCAGATCTGTCTGTCTGGCAAAGCTCAGACTCTGTGGGAAATTCAAAGGTGAGGGAAAGAAGATAAAGGAAATCTCAAGCGCGTTATTCAACACAGAGGTGCAAATAGCAGCGCTGAATAAGACGCATGTCTCCTGGTCGAGGTCCCCCCACCTCCCATGGAGTACTGAAGAAGGACCCCAGGGCCTTCATACCGAGCTACACCCCCAATCCATTTTTATTTTTCTATTTTCAGACAAGTTCTCACTAAGTCACCAGGTTTCCTAGGCTGGGGCTCAAAGACTGTTAGGATTATCGGCCTGTGCCTCTGGGCCTGGCTTCTGGCTGATTTTTAAGGCTTGATCAGTGAGTGATATTTTAGAGAGGAAGGACTTGCCCCCTCCCCCAGTGAAACAACAAATCCAGGATTTCTGCATCCAGGGAATCTCTGTCACAGATTCAGGGCAGTAACATCTACTGTCCCTTCCATCGTGTGCCCAGATCGTGCACATGGGGTCACAATGCCCACTGGCGGGATACCAAGCTCTGTCAGAGACCCAGCTTTGCCGCATGCACCCGTCAAACGAGGTCCGTCAAAGTCAACTGCTGACACCGCACACTTTTAAAGACACTCACTTTGCAGCCCTCAATTGTCAGCCTCCTGCCAAAACAGTTCATGGAAACCGGACTCTTAGTCCTGGTCTTAGTTTTTTGGTGTGTGGAATTTGAGTTACTATTCATTTCCTTCAAGTTCTTCCCTGGCTGGCAAGCAGGTGGGGAAGAGCTCGCTGGTGGCTCCCCAGCTCTCCAGGCAGCATGTGAATAGGAAGAGAGGTCCAGCAGAGGGCCTGGGACGGAGAGCTGGGGGTAAGATTCTGAGAGCACGGTACCTCCGACCTGCTCTGATACGAAATCTGAGGAGTTTGCTTAGATGATTTGGAACAGTTGCAAAAAAAAAAAAAAAAAAAAATCCCACTTCAGGTGTTTGTGGACGGACTCCAGCCTGGGTGAGCTCAGAGCACAACAGTTCTAATGGCAGAGTAACCCAAATGGGCAGGGAGGTGCCGGTCACTATTTTGCAGTAGGGTGTTTGGGCCAAAACAAGCAGCTAATTTAAATTCCAGTTTCTAACACAATTGTTCATCTCGATCTTGAGCAATGAGCAAGGCGTCTCTGGGTTTCCAAGCGACAGAACACACTGTTGGCACATCATGGCGGGGGAAAAATCTGGTGAAGTGGTGTGACTGTTGGAGAGACTGTGTCAACTGCAGGCACTCAGGAACCACACCTGGATTAGGGTTTGGGAACCACACCTAGATCAGGCAACGGAGAACCAGCCTGCATTAGAGTGTGAGTGATGTGTGGGCCAGTGAGTGAGGGAAGAGCACCCACCCGGATGTGGCAGGCCCAGCTGGGACTCGAATGGTATAAAAGGAAGGAAGAAGAGAGACTGTAACAGCGTCTTCCCTGGGAAAGCTCTCGCCTTCGCAAATGTCTGTGGACGCCGACTTGCTGCACATGGCAGATCTTCAGCACAGATTCGGTCCGGTCTCCATTTGCGCCTGTCTGCCCGTCACTGATCTTCAGTCACCGATCCTCAGTCTCCAGTCTATGCCATTGTTCTTTGAACAACTGAGATCCTCAGCAGACTCTCACCGGCTGTCCTGCAGCCCTGGATGGGCGTTCTACTTTGTGGCTGAGCAGTCATCAGACACTCCAGCTCTCGTATGTGCAGGCCGCCATCTTGAACTATCTTTATCCTTGGATTTGTAAGCCTTCTGAATAGATCCTTTTTGTTATAATTTTTGTAAATTCTGCCTTTTGAGAGAACCCAAACTAATACAAGTGGTCCTCTTTGCATCCTCAGTGAAGTGAGTTAAATGTGTGTTTCCTTCAGCAAACATTCAGCATCTTAGGCCTAAGTCCAGGCACGGGAGACATGAGATGGCTCGGATATGGCTCCTGCCTTAAAGAACTCTATGGTCTGGGAAATAATAACGTGTGACTGTTCACAGTTGGGTACAAGATGGAGCATGGGGAGCCATGCAGGAAGAAGACAGATCAGCTGAGGGGCTCCAAGCTCCAGGCTCCATGAAGAGGGCCTGTGTCCCCACAAGTAATTTGGAAAGGGTTCCCTACCCATCTGACCTATTTCTCCAATTCTCTACTTTAGTTCTAGTGGGTCACAGGGGAGCAACGTGTCTCACAACCCAGAGAGTTCCAGACATGAACATATTTCCTGGCAGGGTCCCCAAATACGTCAGGGAACTAGACTGAAACACTGTCCAGTGGGAAAAATAATCGGAACTTCTGCCGAGACTGAAGACAGACAAATCTAAGGAAGAGGGTAAGGGTGACGGGAGAACAGGCATTTCTGGGGAAAGTGCTTTGCTGGTTTTATCCCCAGCCGCCCTGTGTGAGCCACGCCAGTGGAAGAGCCTGGCAAAAGTCCCTGAATTCTTGTGAGCGCTCTTAACACCAAATGGATCAAAAAATTTTTTTCCTTGAGATGCTGCAAGAACAGCATGTCCTTCTGTTGTTTCACAGTGACATTTAAGCAGCAGTGGCGCTGACTGTATGGGCAGGGAGGGCAGTGATAGGAACAGGAGCACAGGGGAGTCGGGGGAGGGTAAGGAAGGCAGTTGTGGCTAGAAACTGACAAGAAAGAAGAGGGGAGGGAGAGAGGCCAGGGAGGAAACAGGCCCAGCAACAGTCTGCAAAACTGAGACCACCTTCCTCTTGAGTGAAAGCGACAGGGAAGGAGGGGAGGGGCTCCGTGGGTCCTGAACACGAGGGGGCTGTCCGGCCAGAGTCTCAGCCTGCATGAGAGATTCAGGCTCATCTTTGGTATGGGTTTTGCTTGCGGTATAAGTACAAGGGAGTATTCCTGATTTGTTTTATGCCTATAGATGACTTTGTGTTGAGAAACACGTCATCTATGCAGGAGAAAGGGACAAAGCTTCACCCGAGAGGCAATTCACCCGAGAGGCAAGGATCACAAAGTATTTTTCTTTGGCAACAGGTAGCATTTTCTCTGGCAGGAGTGCTCCCAATTAAAGGCAATAGGCACATTTTGACATCTCTATTACACACACACACACACACACACACACACACACACACACGCTCTAAGTGAAGAGATGCAGGAATTTTTATTCTCATTTTGGAAAGTGAGGTTCAAAAAAGTTAACTAACTTGTCAAAGTCTCACACACAGCAAGTCTGGGCAAAGCTGGGATGGGAACATGGGTCCCTCTTACTCTCAAGTCCAGGATTTTCTCTCTGCTTCCTGGGGGCAAAAGATTCAGATAAAATGAAACAATGATTTGAGCAATGAGGGAAAGAAACCACACAGCTCACATGAAGGGAACTGTTTCTCTTTACACAAAATGGAGAGGAAGACAGTGGAAGAAGGCAAAGAAAAAAATACAGCTATGCCTTGAAGTATGACTGTACGATACTAATAAGCTGGCACTTTAGAAGAGAGAAATCAAGGAGACTTCATATCACAAAAGTCTTCTTTACTTAGCCAAGTGGTTTTAGAGTTGCTTTAAGTAGATGACAGAACGGCTCCCCCCAAGTACCTCTGGACTAAGAGCCAAATGAATTGAAGTGCCCAAGAGAGGGGGACACAGAAGAGTCCTCAGCTGTGTCTCCTAAGACGTGGCTTTATTTGTATTGAGTTTCCAGTTTTCAATAATCTTAGCAAAAGGCAAAGACGGTCGCATGTACCTGAATAGCCAAGAAATAACATCTCCCAGTAATGGAGGAAACAAAGGGGAAGGGCAAGGAAAGTTACTTTACCATTTTACACACAGCTACGACCATGCTCACCTGTGGTAGAAGCTAGGTTTGGTGGTGCAGGTCTGTAACCCCAGCACTCTGTGAGGCTGAGGCAGAAGGATCACAACTTGGAGTTTAGACTGGACAAATAGCAAATTCGTGAGATCCTGCCTCAAAATAAACAAAAAGTGATGAGCTGGAAATGTGTTTGGTGCAGACGCCATGGATCCAATCCCCAGTACTGAGAAAAGAAAAAGTGAGTTACAGGTTGAAAAGCTAGAAGAAGAAACGTGTACTCGTAAGTTTCAGGCACAAGCTCGCAAACAGAAGTTTAATAAACTTCATCAGAGACGGACTCTGGAGCCCTTTGGCCAAGGCAGAACGCAGGTATTACTAACATGACTCATGACAGCTGAGGCACTCACTGATCTTGGCTAAATCTTCCCCAACACGTCACGTTTCAAAGGCCTGTTATCTAGGCAGTGGTTGCATTAAGTGTCCCGTGTAATTGTGTCTCCAAGAAGCAACACTCTTCTGCTCACTGAATGTTCCAGTGGGCGGCCTGCTGCAGGCTGCAGGGTGTTGACCCAGGGCTACGAGCCTGAGAGGACAAAGGCAGAGGCCACCAAGGAGTTGTCCAACTCTATTAGCTGGGGTGAGGCTGTGTATTGGGTTGAAAACTGCTTTAATTAGGGATCTAAGCAAAGAAGCAGATAACTTTAATAGACAAAGGCACCTGGAGTCCCAGGCTCGCCCAACTGCCTTCTCTGGTGGAGGTTCAGAGTGGCAGGCTGTGAGCTCGAAAAGCCAATTCAACATTTGCAACTCATTATCTCCACCTACCAGACAGCAGAGAGCCACTCTTTGCACTAGAGGTGGCCCCATCTGGGATCGGACCTGGACCCAGAGCCCGTAACCCTGACATCCTCACAGACAGACATTCTCTTGGGAAACAGGACACAGTACCAACAGCACAGATTTGTGCCTGCTCATGGCCTGGGGTCCCAATCCAGAGGTAGATGGCTTCATTTTTTTCCAGGAACATTTCCTGAGTCGGTGCCAAATGCAGGATAACATATGACCTGCTGCTGGACACTCTTGTAACCCCTGCCACCCTTCCTTCAGCTTAAAATCCCCGTGGGGGCTTCTGGGCAGATGGCAGCTATAATAACCCCTTCTTACTGCCTCACAGAAAAAGCATATAGCAAAACTAAATGCAAAAGCAACAACCCACAGATAGCATTTACAATGAAAGTAGGTGACAAGGTATCCCCTGAGCCCCCAAATATAAGCCAAAATGCAAAGCCACCAGTAGCCATGAGACTTAGTGTTTTAAATGCAGCTGTGCCGGAGAAAGCAGAGAGAAGCAAAGGGGCATCTCGTGGACTCGGGGACAAAGCACCAAACCATGCCTGGTATCACGCAGCCCAGGAGGTCCCATTTAGGGACGTCAGCAAAGGCTGGAAGTGCCATGTACACACACCCATGCGGAGGAGGCCACAAAGAAGGAGGCTGCAGTGGCTCAAGACCTCTCCACATGTCACCTTGGGCTTCAGGACGCCACAAAGGAGAAGGCTGCACCTGCCCAGGAGCTCTCCAGGAATCTCTGGGCTCTGGGCTCTGCTACTGGAGCTGAGTCCAGACTTGGCAGAGAGAAACTGCAGTGTTAAAGTGAAGTGCTGAGGGGAACAGGCAAGGAGGTCTTGGGAAACACATGACAAGGTCTTTACATTATGAAACAGCAGAGGAGGGACACCACAAAGTCAAATGACACAATTCTCGCGCCCTAGAACTTCAGGAGAACCACAGTCACGTAAAACTCAAGTTTTGCCAAAGGGCTCACACTGGAGACCATTCCCCTTTTGGGAAGATTTGGCTGAGAAGTGGAAAACAGCGGCCTGTACGTGGTAGCATATATTCAAAACAAACCCCCAACACAGATATCATCTGCAGGAAAAAAAAGGGGAGGGGAAGAATAAGGAATAAAGAACATCCCTACAGATAATGAAAGCATGCCAAAAAACCATCAAAGTGTAGCATATTATTTCATGCTACAATAAACTAAATGCCGTAAGAAAATGATATAAGACCTGAAATAACATTTTAGAATAATTTTAGAAGTGCAAATTAAACTAGAAGAAACACAAAAGCTAATACATAAAATAAATGATGCCTTAAAGGAAATGCAAGGTGGAAAGGATGTAAGTTTTTAAAAATCAAAAAATTAAAGGGAAGAAATGCAGAAAAAGATGAAGAGAATTTCAGAGGAAGAGTCAGAGGCTGAAGGCAGCAAAGACGGTGGTCCACGCCCTGAACGATGTGACACAGGTTGGAAAACCATGGGAAGAAAACTGAAGAGTATTGCCACGTATGATGTGGAAAATCTTTCCAGAAGTTAAAAATAAAATTCAAAAATGAAAAAACACATCATATCCTTGAGACTATGAACCAAATGACCTGCCCGAGCACATGATCTAGCAAAATTACTGGACTTAAAAAGAGGAAGTACGATGATTTTGGGGTATTTAGGTAATTAAGACTTGCAAGGCAAAGAAAATTGGATTACCATGTGTTTTTGACCATTTTCTTATATTTCTGATACTCAGATAGTTATATCAATGATTCAAAAGAGAAAAAGTGTGAGGTAGGGTTTTATATCCAGCAAAACTGACTTTAAGTACAATAGTCTGTGCATGTAGAAATGCAGAGAACAAACCTTATTTTCATGAGATGAGCCCTTAAGGGAACCTACTAGAGGCTTTGCTTCAGACAGCAGAGATAAGTGTCCTGGCAACAATATAAGGACACTGAGTAATAACTAGGCAGCTACTCATGGTCATCTAAGACCAGATAGTGTCAGAAGGGGTACACACTGCCTACATTAGCTCTAGGTATCATAATGCAAATATAACAAAACTGCAAAAATTAGAAGGAGGAATAGTCAAGAAGTAGTTATCCTTGAGGACAGTAACAGTAACAGTATTGTTACTTGGAAACCATCAAGATAATTATGGGATGCTCTAATATTAATCCTATGTCTTAACGAGCCAGGATTCTTGATTTTAAAGAAAGGAGACACTGACAGAATATAAAGTTAGTTAAGCAAAACTTTCATAGTTTAGAATTCGAGTCTAAGATACCTATTTGAACTCACAAAGCGTTTGACATCACACACCTACATGCACCCCACTGTGTGGACGCTCTCTCCGGGCACAATTCTAGAGGTGAGGACCAACTTGGTTGCAGGGAGCACTGATGGTGCCCAGGCTGTGGTGCCCTTTTTAATTAAAAGAAATCAGTTTCCTAGGGAAATGGCTGGTTCCAGGTATGGGGCAGGAAAGAGACAACACAAGCTGGAGTACCTCCATGTACCGACAGGAAGGGAGGCGTGCCAGTGCCGGAGGTCACCCCACAAGGCCTCGGGGCCAATGCGGAAAAGCTCCAATGGCCAAAGATGGGAAAATACGAATTTCAAGAAAGGTAATAATTGCAATGCATTGAAACTCATTAAACATGTGCAAACCCATGAGTTCATAATATTATTTTAAAACATCAAATTGATTACATTTAAAGGATGACAGAAAATCAAGTTACTACCCTGCCAAGTGGGCGTCTAAAAGGAAAGCACTGGGCTTTTTTTCTTCATTTTCTGTAAGAACTATACCACTGGGTAGCAGAATGGAACGTGAACGGCAGCTTCTTCTTAAAAAATTATTCCAACTAAGGTAGGAAAATCTAGAGTCTAAATTATGCCCTGTGCAGCCTTCCACACAGTGATGGATCCAGGCACCGAGCAGCACAAGCCATTAACATGTGAGAGCAGGAAGAAGCACACACTACACACTTCTTGGTCGAAAGCACCAAGAGTCTGCTCAGGTCTTCGATGCAGCTGCCCTTGTGTGGGAAATCTCGTACAAGGGATAAGGACATGCCTGCTGCTGGCTGAGTTAGTGGTGCTTAGTGTGGGCACTCTCTGACTCTGTGGCCACTCACCCTGCCCAGTGGCCAGGACGGTGACTCCCAGCTACTGAGTTCAGTGGGGGAGCTTCACATCACTGGAACAGCAGTCTGGGCTGCTAGGCCGCTCCTGACTTTGGGACCACAGGGAACTGGGCTTCTGCTAGTTCCCTGTGAACAGGCCTGTTCTTCCAATCTCAGTTCTATCCTGGATGCCAGTTTTCCAGTTGCTGAGACTCCAGGACCTTGGTTCCTACTGAGCCGAGTAATGCTTTGTTATCTCAAAATTCCGAAGAGTCTCCATGGTTCTACGCTCAACTCTTGTCCCGTCACAGCTAGGCTTCTGTGGTGCAGGCCCTTGGCCTTGTTAGATCGGCAGCCGGATCCTCCCCTGCTCTCTGTGCTGAAGCAGTTTATCCTTGGGTCAGCCCACGCCTCCAGCCTCCGTACACTTTCTTCATTTCTAACACAACAGACTATCCAAGTCAGCTTATATGCGACTCAAAGACTCAGACCTTTCCAGATCCGGAAGTGCCTTCAGATGGACTATCTTTTTAAGGACCTCCTTTGCTTTGGTTAGGAAATTGAGAATCAATAAAATCACCACACATTGGTAGATTCCATACTTATCAGTAACAAAGCTACGTCAGAGCCCAGAATCTCCAACCACAGCTTTCTCCCTATTTCCTTTGCAGCCTTCCAAGGCCACTGTTATTTTCAAACATGCAATAGCGCTTGGCACTTCCATGCAAGCTGCCATGAACTCCAGGACAGGAATGGCCTGGGAGTGCTGGGGGTACACTGGAGCTGCAGGTTAGTGAAAGAGGTACTCACACCCCTGCCCTGGCATAAAGAAAGATTATGGGGAGGAGGATGAATCATCAACCAGTTGTCACACAGCACGTGAATGCCACAGTAAGAAAAGACCGAAGAGTCTGCATATATCTAACTATAGCCATCCCCCTTCTGGGCGCTTATCCTAGGGAACTGATCACGACTACATGGAAAGATTCAGCTACAAGCGTGATCACCACAGCAGCGTTTAAGATGGAAAAATATTAACCCCATGCCGAAAAGTACAGGGTTGGTGAAACAAATGGCATATCCATTTAGTGAACATTATGTAAATAACACAACAAAATAACAATGGTATGAAAAGATACTCATAAAATATTGATTAGAGAAAAGGATATTAAAAACAGAATATAGCTAGAGTGTGATTCTGCTGTTCAAGGTATTAATTTCTATAGAGCAAGGAACAATATACACACCAAAATGCTTAAAAACATGATCAGTCAGGCAACTTTAAGTTCTCTTCATCTTGCTTACCTGTGGTCTCCTCAACAAACATACATTAATGGTATAGCCAAAGTCAAAACAAAATTCTTTTCCTCCGGAAAACTTTAGAGCTCTCTGATCCTCTCATTGACCCATTTTCATAGATATTCTGACATGTGTGTGTTTAACATATGCTGTACAGCTAGACCTTGGAAACAACACGGATTCCATCAACTTCTAGATAAGTCCAAAGCAAATGCAATATAATTTAATCAGTGGCTTAACGAGGCTTCAGTGGGCAGATCTCTCTGCATAGTGTAAATAAGCTTACCTAAGAACAAGAAAATCTTCATTCAGAGCTTAGTGAAATATCTACAGTGAATTTAATTCTAGTACTAATCAAAGACAGACAGACAGACAGACACACACACACACACACACACACACACACACACACACACACGCATGCACACACTGCCTGCTCATCTGTAAGCTACACTCCAGAGCAGCACATGCGCTTTGAAAAGTTAACCCAGTGCAAAAGAACAAGAATGCACTCGGGCTGACTTTCTTGCTTGCTGGTTATTCTGCTTTCTTTTTACAATAAAATTGTTCGCATCTTTAGGCTTCTCTGCTTCCTCTTTTTCCTTTTTTTCAAAATACAGTTTTTCTTCTACAACCTGTTACAAGACATGGAAAACAGCTATTTGTTATATTTGCTGTTGTCTGCATAGGTTCAAAAGAACTTCCTGAGTGACTCTGTCAGCGGCTGGCATCTCAGAACATAGAAGGGTGGGCAGTGGGTGGTAGGCAGATGCGGACACAGAGGGGCTCAGATTCTCACCTACCCTCCATCTGCAGCCCCACCAATGGCTAAACACTAGCTGCAGGTGGGAAGATGGCACTGTGGCCACCTAGGAAATCACGCTGAATCGCAGAAAAAGCAGCCGCCCTGTTCTGCAGGGCTGACCAATGGCAAAAACTCACAGCTTTCAGCTTCAAAGTCAAGAGCCACCGCCTCTGGGGTGGGGGCACCTCCAAGCAGGTTCCCCTACCTGTCGGGGTCTTGTGCCATCACTAATCTATCCGCAGAGCCTTCTCGTTTATTTGCTTGTACTTTGGCTTGTGCACAAAGCAGAAAGCTCCCTGTGGTTGAGGAGGTTTTATTAGCAAAACTGTAAGAAGCAGTCTCTTCAGAAGGAAGCTGTCTGCAGAACACAGCTCTGAGGATGCTCTGCAAACTGCTGCTACCTGCAGCATGGCTCTGCTTCCAGAGCTTTGTCTCGAGATGGGAGTGTGTGTGAGCCCAGACATACATCTCTGGCACTGGTCTATAGTTAAATAAAAATTCAGAGAAAGGACCAGCGTACTCTGGCCGCCTCCTCCCCCACTCCACCCAGAGATAGTAATGGGCGCCATGACTTTATGGGCAAAGCACCCCCCAAAGACAGTTTAGATGGGCAATGAAGAGAAGGCAATGTGGTCTGGCAGCTGAGCAGTGTGCAAGGCTCTGGTACACAGAGAGGCAGAACCGATTTTTTAAAAATAAAAGAAAAAAATAGCTGAGGCCCCTTTCTCTCTCTGGTTGTTGTTGACTCTCCAAAATACTGGGTCTGGCGCGCATTCTGATCCCTGGAGTTTGATGCACGTTTGATTCACAGACTGCAGCGTGTCTGCACCAGATGGCCTCAAGTTAATGAACACAAACTCATCACTTTTGCTCACCAGGGAAATGTGCAGCTCAATCTGATTTGTACTCTCCCACTAAAAATATTTGAGTATTTTTAGGGAGCATTTTACTGAGACAAAATGGCACTTCAGGAAAGCGTTCAAAGAACAGAGACTAACCACCAAAGTGCAACTACCATCTTCGATGTGCTGAGAAGCCAGCTCTTCAGATCACGCTTGCAATGAAATTAAGGTGTTCTGCTGCGAGTTGTACAGCCACCAAGGTCCCCTTCTGTCCTCACGCTCCTTGTTCCCTGCCCCACTCACTGCCCTGCCCCAGGCTGAACTCACAGTACCATAGCAAACTCATTCCAGACCCCAGGTCTGTTCTCTTGCCTACCAGCAAGCACACTTTCACAGGCACACACACACACATACATGTATACACAGTATTTTAATGGCTCCTCTTGTCCATACGCTTTTCAACAACAACATTGCAATGCAGAAGAAATGCAAGCCGTGGAGGTTACGCAATCTCTACTGGTCAGCTAGGCCAACAGCTGGCAAGAGCTAAGGCCCAACAGTTAGGTAGGGAATGGGGAGGCGGTCTCCCACAGCTCACTTTCTGCCTCCTTTAAACCCATGTGTTTTCTGCAGTTTCGTGTGGTAATCTTAAAAGGCACGGTTTCATACGTCAGCTCAGCTCTCAGCTGGCTCAGTCGGGCAAGGACTGCACAACCACTTTCTTTTCTCATGACTGTGAATAGCTGGGGTCCACAGAAAGCTCCTTACAGCTCTGAAACTGGGGTCTCTATTGGGAGTTTATTAGAAAGTCAAGCCCTGGGATCCAAATCTGAATTGTCTCCAGACCCCCAGGTGACTGGTGCACCTGTGAAAGTCTGCGAGGTACTCCTGTGTAGTCATCATACCATGTAACCATCTCCAAATCCAGATCTTAAGTGCTCCCACAGGCTGTGCTCCTTACATGAGGAAACCATTTGATTATCCTTCCTTCAAAGATATTTTATCTTTTGCAGAAAGCAAGCTTTGGCTGCCCCCTCCCCAGCCTCCCTCTCTCTCGTACTGGGATCAAGCCCAAGGCCTTCACAATGAGCTGCATCTCTAGCTGACTTTATTTTTGATCTTGAGACAGGATCTCGCTAAATCACTAAGTTGTCCAAGTTGGGGGTGAATTTGAGATCTTTCTGCCTCGGCTTCCCAGAGTGCTGGAATCACACTGAGCCCATATCTTTGGCTTTGTAGAATGATCATCTGTATAAGTAAAAGTCACTTGTAGATGGAAGAAATCTCACCATTAATGACATGTTCTTTATAAACATAGGCACACGGGTGGAAAAACATACAGGTTCTCCCTTTGACTTGGGTGTCACTATTAGGAATAAGCTTCCAAGGAAACACCTCCAGTTGCTCAGAGATATATTCTACCACCTCAAGGCAAGGGAAGGCAAGGGAAGGACATGAGATGACCTCTGGCTTCCTGGACTTGCTGCTGATCCTTTGCTTCCAGACTCTGTGGTGAGTGGCCATGATGGTCCTCAGTGTCCCCCCACCCCCATTTTATTGATATGTGTAAGTGCAAAATTTAAGGTTTACAACGAAGCTGGGCATTTAGTGCACATACATATCTTGCCAAGGTCACAAGGACTGTCCCACGCTCCTTTTGTCCCTCCCCCCACCCCTACCTTCCTCTCTCTCAGTGACTCTTGAGATAGAGCAAGAACTGTGGCCATGGAGAGGGCAGGAGAGGACACAAGGATGTTGGCCCTTGAGGTAAGCCCACAGAGGCTGGGACTCCTTGGCACTGCTGCCCGTGAGTACTGCAGAGTGCACTAGAGTTTGGCCATGGCAAGAAGCTAACATGCCCATGCCAGAGACAAGGGGTGAACTCACCACCAATCTACTTGGTTAAGAGGTCAGCAAATCTGCCCTGCAAGTACGCAGACCACGCTGGGGTTCTGGTTCAAATGTCACAGCTGCGGCTAAGTGAATTCTAATTTGGTGGCACAACTAAGATGGATCTGGCCTCCTTTCCATAAAATCCATACTGACAGTAGGTGCAGAGGACACCTGAGCAGCAAGGGCTATGTGTGTCCTTCTCACCGGGGTCTCAGGTCAGCTGCCTCCAGCAGTTGCAAGGACAGAGGCAGAGAGAAGGGAGAAGGGTGTGCACCCTTGCAACACGCACCACTGTCACCGCCTCCCAGTTGCTGTTCTCTCAGGTCTGCTAGGCCTTCTGGCTTCGCTCCTTTTTCACTACTATAACACAGTATCTGAAGCAAGCTACTTTGTAAGAAAAGAAGATTCTTTTGACTCATGGTTTGGAAGGCTGACAGTGAGAGAGACCTGCACTGAGGGGACATTTCTGGGTCACTACTGTGCAGGCTGTCACGTGGCTGCACAGAGGGAGGCAACCTCTTGAGGATGAGGATGGTCCTGTCCAGCACGACCGACTGCTTGTCTACGGCCATGAGGACTTGGAATGTAGCTGGTCCTCACTGAGAAGTACTGGGAGTAGAAGGTGTAAAGCTTCCCAACGATGCTGTAACTGGCCACGGGCGACAACGGGAATGACAGCTAATGTCAAAGTGACTTTTGTTTGAAAGATACTAAAATTCAAACTTGGAGCTGGCCATGGTACAGCCTGCCTATAGCCCAGCATCCCAGGGGCTGAAACAGAGGGATCACAAATTTGACATCAGCCTGGGCAACTTAGCAAGTTAACAAGGGCTCGTTAAAAAAAAAAAAAAAAGGAGGGGAACAGCCCACTCAAGCCCGCCTCCTGAGACACTGGGACTTTTACCTTTCTGTTCTTTCTTCTACATAAAGACCTGTTCTGCCTATTCTTTTTTTGAAAAAAAAAAAAAAGCCCTGATTTGTGACTCAGGATTTTATACATAAGGTAACGTACCCCAGTGACTTGGCCGGTTAAAGGAAAATCTCAAATACAAACCAACGTGTCCTAGCTCTCACAGCCCAGTGACTTGTCTTGAAGCCAAAAGCTTCTGTGGAAGCCGGGAGGGAGCCTGGGACTTCACTAAATGCCCTCATTTTCCAGAACCCGTGGGAGGAAGGCCACGTGGGAAGGCCAACAGATCTTCCTGGGCTCTGACATCATAGCGGCCAAGAGTCTCCCACGGAGGACTCAGGAGTGACCTGCGCTAGGCATCACGAAGGGAGAGTATTATGGTTTGGATCTAAGGTCTCATGTCAATGGCATGAAGAGGATAGACACTTACCCAACCCAACTATGGTGATAAGAGTGGGGCCCTCAGGAGGTGAAGTGACCAGATTCGGCCCTTTGGGTGAGATCCCAGGACTGAGCCCTGGTGGTGGATGAGGAGAGGATCAGGCCCCACAAAGAGATACAGACATGCTCCTAGCCCGGCACCATGCAGCTAGGGGCTCCTTAGCAGAGCCCGTGCTATTCAGACTATCAGCCTTTCAGACCATGAATCAAAAGAATCCTCTTCTTCTAAAGAGTAGCTTACTTCAGGTACTGTGTCATAGCAATGAAAACGGAACAAAAGCAGAAGGCCTAGAAAGTCCAAAAGAAGAGCAACTGGGAGATGGCAGTTCTCCTGGAATGAACTGGAGTCTCAGTGCATATTGGCCAATTTCATAGACTAACTCTTTCCAGCTTTCCAATAGATGTCCCCCTCTGCTGGTCCTAGAATGGAGGGAGATCACACAAGCATCACTGAGGAGTTTGCAAAGGGAGGCTCACCGAGGAGGACAGAGACCTGCACAGAAGGTACGTTTCAGGGTTACTGGTACACATGAGCAAAGTGCAGGATAACACGTGGCTGCAGGGGAGAAAGCAACCCCAGGGCAGTGGGGACAGCACCCGAGAAGAGTCGGGTTAAATAAGCCCTGAAGAAGGAAGGGAAGGAGAAGGGGCACAGGAGCTCCAGGCAAGGGGAACAGGACGCACCCAGGCCAGCCATGACGAAGCATCGGACAGCAGGGAGAGCAGCACAGGGCGCAAGAGTCTGCGGCATCAGAAGCACTCACAGGGAAGCCGGCTGCACACGCTGCCTCACAGCCATGACAGCAAAGGCGGATCTGCTGCTGGTGGAAATGTTGACGCCACCAAAGCAATTTCTAAGTATAAACTTCGGCAATTTAAGCAATAGATGTATTCTATTTTCTTTGTAATTGTTTTAATTTATGATTATCATGTATAATTTGCATTATCTATTCATGGTTTAAAATGAAGAGATGTTTGCATGTAATTATTCAGATTTCACAGGCATTCTTTTCCTTCCACTTTCCTACGCTGGCATTCTACTCAGTGCCAGCGTCCCGGGAACGCTTTATCTTCATCAGACACAGGAATCCAAGGACCAAGCTGGGAGCCTTTTCAAGCCACAGGGTGGCCACACCCTTCTTTTCGTCTACATTGGTCTCTGATGCCTTGTCTTCTGCTGATCTTCCTACCCACATCTCAGAGACCCAGCAACCTGTTGGTCCCAAATCAGCCAACCTACCAGGATGGCATGGACAGCAGAATGCTGTGTTAATGGGTCGGGAAATACATTTTAGATGCCTTAGGTAGGGTTGAAGAACTTCTGCTAAAGAGAAGCCAACGTGCTGTGGATACAAGCTGGGAAATAGGCACTTTACCATGCTGTTGGTACAGGCCACAGAAAAGGTGTTGCCATCTTTCAAGGGCACCAGTATTTATCCACATTCCAAGAGATTTGCTGGGACTACAAATGGAAAACCTGAATTCACACAGAGCATCCAGACGCTTTTTCAGCTACTCTGTCTACAGGATTTCTTGCCTCAAGCAAACCTTGCACCTCACAACCACCTAAGGATAAGCCCATTCTATGTGAAGGCTCTCCTAGACACACAAGCCAACCACTTCATTCATGTATGCATTCATTCAGTACACAGGCAGCACGAGCCTTTCAGTGACCTGAGCTCAGTAAGAGAGAAGATGTCTGCACTGCGGTCTGTAATGCAGGGTGTGTAAATAGCCGTTACTGGACAGAGATGAGGTCAGGGCCAGACAGCTGCCTAGGCTGGCATGGTGGTCAGAGCAGTATGGAGGAATAAGATGGCAAGAGTTGTGTCCCAGAACTGCTCATTGGATCCATCCAATGGCAGAGTCAGGCAATGTCAAGAAACAGAGCGCACTAAGGAGGCCAAGGAGGCTGTGCTGGTATTTGTCAATCATTTGTTTAATCAACTATCAGGCGGCTGAGGCCGAGGCACGCGGGATGTACTAGAGACGCAATGACAAGCTAGCAGAATTCTTTCCCTCCAGGAGTTTTTGGACTGGAAGGGGAAACAAACTGGCAACTATCAAATTAAGGGGGATCAGTATTCTCTGGAAGGTGGTAGTGTCGTAAGAACACTCTGGAGGAGACTCAAATCACAGTTATGAATCTTCAGAGGGAGTTTGTGAGGACAAGAAGTATGGAACAGCAGAAGATTAGCTTCTTCAGTTCAGAAACTGAACATGGTAGGAAAACAGAGCTTGGCTTCATTCCTTGCAGCTCCTAGCCCAGGAGGCCACCTCACCCTCTCTGGTGAGAAGCCCAAGTAGCCACGTAACAATATAACACCTTTATAGAAATCAGCCCCAAGCAAACAGGAATTAATAACTGGCAGGCTTCCACGATCTGTGTGTGTGTGTATGTATGTGTGTGTGTGTGTGTGTGTGTGTGTGTGTGAGAGAGAGAGAGAGAGAGACAGAAAGAGAGAGAGAGAGAAGAGAGAGAGAGAGAGATCGGGGACCAAGCCCAGTACTTGCACACAGACCTATGGTCTCATGCCACCAGTACAGCCTCCCTAATTTTTGCCCCAGCTTCCAACTTAGGCCTATCCAAGGGAAGCCAAATACATTCCCTTAAGTAATCACGTAAGATGCTCCACTTCTCAGGACCGCCATAAGCTCCTCAAGCCAACTGCCTCAAATCAAGGATTACTTGAAGCCACCACATTTTTTTTTTCCCACTATTAAGCCTCTTGCTCCTTGGCCTGCCTTGGAGTCTCTGACAAATTCAAGTAATGGTGGCCAACTCCTTTGCTAGAGCAGGTTCTGAATGAGAGCCACTGTGTGTGTCCGTTGGTAGTCTTCGTTTATCATTTCTACCACAGCAACTCATTCATGCTGGAGGGCCTGGGATGTGCACTGGGGTGGAGGGGTTTGGTCTTATGAGAGTGGGGCCTGGCAGCCTATCAGGAGGGACTTAGAAGCCATGGCAAGGGGTGTGAAGCCCACACTGAGTGTACAGGTACTGAGAGGTGTAAGTGATTCTGAATCTTCAGTCCCAGCTTTTCAGAACTTGTTTTCAGAGGATAAACAAAGGAATCGGTAGGAATGTTTTTTGAAATATACTGCCTTTACCTAGTCCTTTACTACACTCAGAGTACTTTCAATCATACGTGATTTTATGCAGTGTGGGAGATGGAAATGGGTAGTGTGTGTGTGTGTGTGTGTGTGTGTGTGTGTGTGGCACGCGGACATGGATGGGTGTGCCTTGGAGCCCCTGGTCCAAGACTTTGCTTTTATTCATGAGGACAATAGAGCTTATGACCACACCCTTCCTTCGAAAGAGATCTAGCCAAACCCAGTGGCTCAGGTATGTCATGTCAGCATTCTAGGAGGTTGAGGCAGGAGAATGGTAAGCCCAGCCTGGGAACTTGGTGACTTACTAAGCCAGTCTCAAAATCAAAATTAAAAATGGGCTGGGGATGTAGCTTAATGTGAAGTTCCCGGGCTTGATCTCCAGCCTCAAAATATCTAAAAACAGATCTGACATATAAAATCCCTCTCTTGACTCTCAGGCTGGCCCCTGTGCACTCTTAACAACCTACTTCATCTAACTGAAAAGAAATCTGGGACTAAGGATGAGGAACTACTGCACGGTGAAGGACTCGGTGGAACATGCTTCCTGGCCGTACTGCTGTAATTCCCTCCCTATTCACCTTGGACTTGACCATGTCACCTTCAGGGGGACCAGTGGAATACTAGCAAAGGAATCAGAGGCATGACATGCCCCTGCAACTGGCCTTGGCATGCTGACACTCTAGAGAGCCATGTGTCCCACCTGAGTGCCACCTCTGAGGCAGTCACATAAACGAGCCCAGACAAAACCAGCAGAACTCTGCAGCCACATCTCAGGATCATGACAAATCACTGCTTTTGCTTTAAGCCACTACATTTGGGCTGCTTGTTATGGAGCGACAGACAACTTATGTAACAAGGGAAAACCAAGATGTTGGTGACAGTCACTCACAGGCTCAAGAGTGAACCCCAGGTCTTCAGAGTTGCCACCCGTACAAGGATAGAGAAAGCCTTAGCAAACTGAGCTATTCATGACAAGAAATTTGAGATCCCCTCATGTAAAACCACTGCAGTCACTTGTAACCTGAGATTACTCTCATGTAAGATCACCGCAGGGAGCTCATCTGCTACTTAACGAGTCCATCACGTGCAAAGTGCTTGGGCCATTGGAAATGAGTGCTGTGGAAGCCTGGAAGTGAGGAGGAACAGGAGAAGCGCACGGCTGCAGAGAGACTGCTACACAGATGAGGTAAAGAAATAACAGAGAGGGGAAAGCCCATGCCTTAGTCATGCAGCTCTGACTACGGAGGCAGTAAGAGAGCCCGGTCTTCCCCGTGCACTATCTTTTGGGCAACACGTGCTACGTCCAGTAGGGAAGAGGGAGAAGCTCCAGTCCTGTGGCTTAGAGATAAGGATCACATGTCAGTGCCAGGCTAGATACTGCTATTTGGGACTACAGAGTGTTCTGTCTTCAAAGTGATCTTTGGGTAAACAAGGGCCACAAGCGGCATCTCCCAGAGAGACACTCAGCAAGACAGAGGATGAATCAATTGATTCATTCATTATTGATACCCGCATATGGCTGAACAGGATCTGTGATGGCAGGGCCCATAGAGCGCAGATTATTCCTTTTGGCTGGATATACAGAATCACTGATATTTATAGAACATTAAAAAAAAATCTGTCTTTTGTTTTTATTTGGTTGTTTGTGAAGTCTTCAAATTCAGGTATGCTATTTTAATAATATTAAATTTTTTGCAGCAGAAATTTGTTGGTCATGGGGGAATTCCCTCAAAGAACCAAGGGCTACACTGAGGCTTGTGAAGTTGGAAGAACTGGGGCACCTCCCGTCACTGCGCTCTCCTGCAGACCGATCAACAGACAATTAAAGAGTGGCTTGGGAGTGCAATTTGCAAACGGATGGTGCCACAGACACACACATTCCACTTTGGGGGAAGAAAAGAAGAAAAACATATGCTAGGAACAAATTTTAATCATCATAAATCAGGCTTTGGTTTACTCGACTGTAATAATACTATTCATTGGCTCATTATGAGGTTTTGTACCACCTTGAAAACACTGATCACTCCTGCGTGGTATGCAGCATGGATTGTTGAGTCTGACATGTAACTAATTATATCCCATGTCAGCTCTGCCTTCAGCCTGTTGGGAAGGCAGACAGAGAGCTGTTTCCACCCATCCTAGAGTCCCCTCACACTGCCATGCTGCTCAGCCAGCCAGAGGACGTTGGGAAGTGAAACAGTTTAGACCATGATGAGTAAAAATGGGGAGTAATTTCTAGGAGTAGTGACTGCTATTGTATTACAAATGTAGCCCTCCAAGAGTAAGCTGGAAAGCTAAAAGAGTGTGTGTGGGCGCGCACGTGTGTGTGTGTGTGTGTGTGTGTGTGTGTGTGTGTGTGTGTGAGATGCTTGTGCAAGATACTAGATCCTTTTTACACATCATCCCATATGATTTTCCCAGCTAATTTATGAGACACTATTATTATCATTGTTGTTAACTACACTTTATATATGAAAAAGTTCAAGTGACAGAAGTGGAAAAAATGCCCATAATCACACAGTGGAGCTGGGATTAGAACTGAGCTATCTTACCCTGAAGCCTGCTCCCTGAGCCACTAAACTGAGACCTGGGGGGAGGGCAGCCCAGTGGACATGTCAGTACGGCTTGGCACTTGGGTTATGTGAACTCAGTGACACTGCCTTCTCTGTCAGGGGTTCAGGTATGTTGTCTGTAAAACCAGGCAGCTGGGATGAACTCTGGAGTCCTCTCTGTGACCATTTTCCTTGGGTGATTCAATGACTTCTACATTGATTTCTGTGTTTCTCTGTGACACAGAATGGTATGATGGGTGTATCTTGTTGTATTAGCAACTTTCCTGTCACTGGGACAAAATACTTGACAACTGCAACTTAAAGGATGGGAGGTTTATGCGCTCACTGTTTCAGTGGGTTCAGTCCATGGTTGGCCAGCCCCAAGTCAGAAAATGGCGGAAGGGCCTAGTGGAGAAAGCTGCTCACCTCATGGTGGTCAGGAAGCAGAAAGAGAAGAGAGGAGCTTGGGACAAGAATACACCTTCCAGGTCACACTCCCAGTGTCCCACCTCCAACCAGGCTTCTTCTCCTAAGGGTATATTTATCTTTGAACTCATCAATGGATTAATTCATTGATGAGTAGGGCATCCTCATAATCCAATTGCCTTCCAAACATACAAATCTTTGGGGGGCATTTTAGACCTAAACTATATCTGTGCATTCAAGATCAACAGGCCAGCAGGCCTCAGGGACCCCCTGGGGATTGGTGGAATCTTTTTCAGGGATGACAATGTCAATTCATTTCATGATAGTACAAAGATATATTTCCTATTTCACCCTGATTGGCTAACAAGAGCAGGTGGAATCAGCCAGAGGTCCCACGAATGTGATGACATCATCACCGTGATGGCCAATGGGATCGCATATTTTAGAAATGCTTCCGTTTCAATCTCTCAAATAGTCAATATAAGACAAGAGTTTGATGAGGCTCCTCAATAATTTATGAGGTCCTGCAACCCAAAAAGCTTGAGAATCCTGGGTGCAGGCCAGGCTAAAAGATGATGGAAAGCTAAGAGCGTAAACTATCTAAGTCTAGAGAACAGAAGGGAAGAGCAGAAAGACCAGTGCTTTTGTTCTGCTTCTACGCAGCTGGTGACTAACCAGACATTTTTAACACCAGGCACTGGGCAGATCCAGCTGACACTCACAAGGCAGGAGGAAGGTAGCAGGAATAGGCTGTTCCCTAAAGTTCTCAACTGTGGGTCTACAGCCCCTTCCCCCAGGAAACATAGCTTACGTCATGGCAGAACAGGCACTGCTGGGATACAGCACTACAGACCCTTCAGTTAGCACTGTCCTGATGTGTGCCTTCTTCACCAACAGGTAAGTATGTAAGGTCAATTCTTTTGTGCAAGTCATTTGCCTCATTTATACAATCACTAACAGACCTAAAGGCTTCATCACAAACTGAATACAGTGTTCTGGGAGGGGAAGGTCACAAGGTAGGATAAAGGGGGAAAGAGAGAAAAAGACACCTCACTCTGAGCAAGACAGCTAACACTGAAAACGGGGTGCTTGGCACATGTGACCTCATTTATTCTCCACAATAATCATCTGAGGTATCTATGATTCGACCCATATCAGAGGTTAGGAAAGTGAGCTCAAGTTATGTACTCAGGCTCAAACACCTGATGAGGTTTGTCTGCCATCCAATACGAAGTATTAATCTACCACCACGAGGTTCTTAAACTGAGTTCTGCATCAAAATCACGTGGGGACTATCTTAGTTACTGTTGTTGCTGGGACACAATCCCTGACACCCTCAACCTAAGGTTTATTTTATCTCACAGTTTCAGAAGGTCTGTTCCATTTATGGACTGCCAGCAATGGTGGGAGGGCTTGGTAGAGGGCCCAGCCGGAGAGAAGCTATTCACAGCATCACAACAGCAGCAGAGCAAGCCTGAAGGGCTGAGCTAGGGCATGAGTCATACCTCCCAGATCATGTCCTAGTGATCCACCTCTTCCAGGTCATTCTTCAGTGACTATCCTTTCTGACCAGGCCCCACCTCTCAGCAGCACAGGATAAACTCCAATGACTGAATCACCTTCAAAACATAAGGCTTTGGGGTGAGGGAGGACATTCCCAATCCAAACTGTAACAAAGTTTCCACATTTTCCCATTCCATGCCTCTCCCACCTGGCCCTCCCAAAAGTCTGATTCTGTAGGTCTGGAGAGGACTCTGAAATCCACAGGACTTTACAAACGGTGTCCTGCTCGGCCTCACTCTGAAATCCCATCTCACACCTGGAGATGTTTCCCACGCGAGCATTACCTGTTGGCTTCCTCCTCAGGGCCATGGTTTTCCTTGAGGAAATAACAGTTTGATTACCTCCAGAGAGTGGCTATCTCAGGGAAGACAAGCAGACAACAAGCAGAGAAACTGATGCAAAACTCCCCCCAGATTCTGTAGTTAGCAGATTTTGACTCTGTGTACAGATTTCTACGACATCTCTCTTCCGCCAACAGGTACTTGGTAAATATTTTGTGAACGACCACCCGCTCAGTTCTTTCCAGTAGGTATAATAATCCCCGATCTGATGGCTCATGGGCTTGCCATAACATGATACAACTGGACTATGAGTCCTCCCCCACCTCTCTTGGTACTGCGATGGATCCCAGGACTTTCATGTTGAGCTACATCCCCAGCCCTTTATTTAGAGAAAGGGTCTCCCTCTGTAGCCCAGGCTGGTCCTGAACTCACTATGTAGCCAAGGCTGGCCTTGAACTCACGGCAATCCTTCTGCCTCAGCCTCCTAAGAGGTGGGACTATAGGTTTACACCACACCTAGTTTTTTTTATTTTGAAGCAAGGTCTTACTAAGATGCTGTGTTTCCCAGGCTGGGCTCAAACTTGCGATTCTTCTACCTCAGTCTCACAGAGTGTTGAGATTACGCCTGCACTATGCTGGACTTTTTCTTTCTTTTTTTGGTTTTGAGATCAAACTTAGGGCCTTGTACATGCCAGGCTGTCTTCCATTAAACCACAACCCCAGCCCTGGATGTGAGTCCAGCTCAGCAATCTCAGGTACTGGCTTGGAAAGCACTGGCCATGCTGGGATGGGCTTGGAAGAACTAGAACTGCACAGGCCCCGCTAGGAAGAATAGACCAGTGTAGTCTTTGAACTCTGGTGGTCATACAGTCCCTTTGGGCCTTTCCCAGCATTCATGGCTGCCTGTGGTCTCAGGACACATGGGACAGGTGATATAATGTGACCTTGATCACTGCTATAGGCCCAGGTTTACGCAGAGCAGGAAGTGTGGTTGCCTTTAGGATCCGCTGGATTTGAAGAGGGAAAGCTGACACCGGGGGTGGTAGAGGCTTGAGAAGACCACAGAGAGCAAGCCACAGAGTCCCTGTCATCCTTCCCCATTATTAAATATCCTGTGGTAGAAGTCTTACTGCCTTCCAAGGGAAACAGTGACGTATACAAACCAGAACACAATAAACAGGATAGACACTGAATCCATTTCACTTCTATTGTATATGTTGGCTTTCCCCCATTTTATTAATACGTATATGTGATACATGCTTACACTGAACTTGTGTACTCTGTGCACATGTATATTGTATCAGAGTTACAAGCCCTTCCCCTCTCCCATTTTTGACCCCCCCATACCCTCCTCTGACCCCCTAACTCCCACTATTCTCCCAGTTCATAATCCCACCAGCGATGTAAGAGGGTTCCTTTCTCCCCACTAGGAAAAAGGGTTCCTCATCAGCACTGATTGCTGTCGGGGTTCTTGATATACACCATTCTCTCTGGGGTTAGATATCTTAGTGATGTTTTGATTTGCATTTTTAAAAAGTGCCCTTTATTGATCTATTCATTTTCCCTACAATTGTTACTTTTATTAGCACACGTCTGTGACACGTAACGGCCACGCTCAGCTGGGAGAACTGGGGCAGACATGTGGCGGACTCTTACTCATTCTTGCTTCCCCATTTCTCCCACCTCCCTCTCTTCCCCCACTCCCTGGGTCCTTTCCCACGTGCAAGAGGCCTGTATGGGATCGTAATCACGAATTATGGCACTTCATGACACATATTCAATTCCTGGGTGAACTGCTTTCTGGAAATAAAGTATTTATCCAATTTATCCAGCAAAGTTGCAGAAAAGGGCCTGCTCCTATGTCCAAAGAAAGGGACAGCAATGGTAGAATCTTATAAACTCACTCAAATGCCATCCTTGTGAGAACTTGTGGGTCATGATTTTCAATCGGAGGCTTAGGGGCCAAGAAGCAGGGACCCCTTAGCAATCGTAGGTGCTGCTAACGCAATCCGCTCCATTTTCATCTGCCATCTACCCTTGGCTTCCCCTCTGCTATAGAGTCATCCGGGTACACAGAACAAAGTAATCACGTGCATGCGAACACAGAAAGGGATAAAGTGTTGGCTACACGCAGTTAGAAAATGGATTTCGGCAAGGGGCTGGGAGCGTGCCTGTGGCGTGCCCCTCACGACCCGATCTGGCAGAAGGCAAGCATTTGAAGGGCATTTTCTAGATTACAATCCTTTTCCTGCTCTAATCCTCCTTGATCCTCATGACAGCCCACAGTGCAAGCAGGCAGGGCAAGGGTTACCAGCTCTATCTTACAGATTAGCAAATCATTTTTAAAAATTGTGCAAATCACTGAAGCATCATACTCCACATTTTCCTCAATGTTTGCTTGATCCAAAAATATTATTTTCCTAGCAGAACACAAGGATTCTTGACCCTTTCACTTTCTGCTCCTGTTTCCTTCTCAGGCTACTTTTCCAGATCCTCACGCAGCCCGCGGTGCAGCCCTGGCTCCTGTTCTCGTTCTTAGTCCTGCTCATTCTCTTACGTATCTCCTTTGCCAACTGCTCCTGTAGGCATGCACTCTTTTCTTCTGCTGTTCTTCGACTGGGCCTTCTAACCCATCACGGGCTAGGCCACCTAGTTATTAGTCTTGCAACATAAACACAAACACAAGCCCTAATGTCATAACAAAGACTGTGTCCCTGCATGAGGACCACTTTCCACACTGGCTTAGTACAGGGAAAAGTACCTTGCCGCGTACTAATAGTACTTGAATAACGCACTCCTGATAATAGCTGTGCCTGGACAGCTTAAGCAGAGGATGCTGTGACCCCCAACATGGTTAAGGAGTTTTGGGGGATAAAAGGGGAGACTAAAGTCCAAGATGGAAAAATCACCAGCCAGACAATGCGATCAAGCAAAGCTTAACCGTATGACTTAGATCTAAAATACCCTCTCAAGAGTCGCCTGTGTTTGGGAGGTGACCGGATCCTGAGGGCTCTATACTCTTCAGTGGATTCATCCATTGATGAGTTCAGTAGCTCAAGATGCTGTTAGGAAGGGAGGGGAATTGGTGGTAGGTCATGGGGGTGGGGAGGGGAAGGCATGACCTGGAAAGGTAAACGCTTGTCTCTGGTTCCACCCTTCTTGACCCTGGGTCCTCGCTTCTCTCTACGCTTCCTAGTCACCGTGAAGTGAGCTGCTGTCCTCTGCCATGCCATCCCACTATGCCTTATCAGCTGGCCATGAATTGAATCCACTGAAACCTTGAGCCAACATAAACCTCTTCTTTAAGTTGCAGGTGCAAATGATTCTGTACCAGTGAGACAGTGACTAAGATAAATGTCAAAAAGAAAAATTACCTATCAAAACCAGAAGGAACATGGATCAATATATCAGACCCGAGGCTCTCTGTGACCAAACAGCAGGCAACTTTCGTACACATCTTGGATGTGACCTAGCAGATGGAGCTGCTGGCTTACCAGTGGCAGTGAGATGCATTTCGACAGCGAACGGGTCTCACAAAGGGGTTATAAGTTTACTCTGAACACAGGTAAGCAACTATGAGGCCTGTTCTATAATCCAGCATGGGCGGTTTCCTCTTGGCTTTGGAATACCGAGGCCTATATCCCACTTTGGCCTGTATCCTACTTTCTTGTCTGTGCCTCTGAATGTGGTCAAACTCTGACTCAGTCCTGCTCCGGGAGAGAGGAAACCACATACCAGAAGAGAATTTCTGAGCCCATTTTTACAAAAATGTTAATTCCCACTTTGCTCTGGCCTCTGTTTGCAACATAACTTAAGCCTAAACTACTTGTAAAGGTCTTTAGTTACCTGGCCCTGCCTAGAAATTCACCAAGCAAATACACACACACACACACACACTCACACACACACACACACACACACTGGTAACAAAATAATGTAGGCATCTACTGTGTGAATAAATATAGACTCAAAATTGATAACATCCTGAGACCTACACAAAAAGGCTGATCCCAGCAGGAGTTCCACACTTAAACAAGAGTGTGAGGTCACCACCTGACCAGCACTGCCTCACCCACCTCTCTCACTGCACTACTTCTGTCACTCCTTGAATTTGGCCCAAAATACAAGAGTATGTGGCAATTTTCATTGATAATATTATAAAGAAGCCAAACAAGAACAAATACTAATATTTATATGTAATATGTACACATCTATTTTATATGTGTACACCTAAGACAGATGTATATATTATATATATATTTCCATATCACAAGTACTTGAATGATAAACTCCTTGGATTCCTGAAACCACCCAACATTTTTCGTGTGAATATATGTAAAAAATGACATATCAGTGTCTAATTCAACTGCTTTTCTTTGTTTCTCACACTATTGTTCTTTCCTACCAAAACTTGCTATTTCGTAAAATTTCTTCTATTTGTACATTGGTTTCTACCACATGGATTCCTCAGCCATTAGCCCTTGATCTTCACAGATTAAACACTAATTGCATGTTTGTAGAAGACATAAATGAGTAAGACAGTGGGGGCAGCTGGTCTGACTGTGCAGGTCCACAATCTCACTCAGCACGCTGGGAGACTGAGGCAGGAGGATCACAAATTGGGGCCCAGCCTGGGCAATTTAGCCAAGTAGTGAGATCCTGATCCTCTAAATCAAAACTGAAAAATGGCCTGAGGACATAGTTCAGTGCAAAGGCCCTGGGTTAGATCTCCAGCACCAGCCCCCATAAAAAGAGTGGGGGTACATGGGCGCAGGATCTTCATTGTGGGGCTCCTCCCGCTGGTCATGACACAGAGCGTGAACTGCCTGGGCGCACCCTGCAGGAGCCGGCCCAGGCCAGGGAGCAGAGTACGGGCTGCGTCCCAGGCCCACCCATTTGAAAGCTGCGCTGTCAGCTTCCAGCTGCCATCACGGGGCTGGAACAGAGGGTCTGAGTGTGAGTAGATGAGAGGGCGATCCCCAAAGCTCCTTCTTCACCCCAACTCTTCAGGCCTACCCGTGTTCAGCCAGCAGGGTCCAATCGCCAGCTACCGCCAAACCTGACTGCTGATCAGGGGACTGTGGGGCTGTGAACTCCAGGTGATTACCACCCCCTACCCCCCCCCCCCCCCCCGCCCCACTCCCGCCTGTCACTTATCAGTGAGGACTTCAAATTCCGGAGGACTGGAGGAGACAGCTACACTTCCCCTGCACGGCTTTCCCGTGCCTGCGGCCATGTGGAAGGCCAGACACTGGGTCCGTGGGTCAGCGGGCCAGGGATCAGAGCAGGGGCGATCCGCATCTCCGGGGCCAGAACACCGAGTCCAACTGCCCGGGTAAATTCGCAGGTGTCTCTGATAAACTCTCAAAACGATCAGGTTCCGCTCTGGCTTTCGCAAGGGCCGCTGTCCCCCACCCCCTTTGCTTCGGAGTCACGGGGTGATGGTCCCGGAAAAGGGAATACCACAGCGTGACGTGACTCGGCCCGCCCTGTCGCCGTCACCGAAGGCCGCAGAAGGCCGGAGGCGACCTGGAAGGCGAGGGGGACGGCGAGGCCTCTTTCCCCCGCGCGCCCGGCCTCGTCCTCGGCACGCTGCCCACTCGGGGGAGACGCTACCGACGCTGGCCTCGGCCCCATCCGCCGGCCCGGGGCGCACAACGGCGGTGCCGCGCCCGGCGACCCGGCCCCGCGCAGCCCACCGGCCCGCGCGGGCGCGCGACCCCGGACCCCGCACACTGCGGGCCTTTCCTTCCTCCCCCGCTCGCAGCCAATGGGCGGGCTCGCTCGCCGGTTGACATGGCAACGGGACGAAGGCCCGGCCGTGCCCAGCACGGATGTCACGTGGGCCGCGGCGGGGCGGGGCGGCGCGGCGGCGCGGCGGCGCGGAGAGGGCCACCGGAGGGAGCCAGTCAGGTTTGGGGGCGAGGGTTGAGCGGTGACATCTATCTCCTTTCTTTCCTGTCCTTTCAGCGCTAAACACGCGCGCACAAACACAAATGTCCTTTCATCTGCGTGCCCGCGGCCCGCAGGAAAGCTCTGATCTCGCCGGGCCTTAAATGAACACCGGTCCGCGGCGGAACCGCGAGCGGCGTCCCGCGGCCGGTCACGCGCGCCCGAAGCTCGGCCCGGCGCGGCGGGGCCCGCGAACCCCGCGCCGGCGAGGCCAGCCAGGAGAGTCTGAAAGGCCGGCCGCGCTGCCGCAGTGGGAAGCGGCGGACCCGGTTCGCGCTCCCGCCGCCGGAATGAAAGGCTCCGCGTCCCCGCCTCCTCCGGGGTTCCTCTGATCAGATCGTTCCAAGGCCGTTTTCTGTAGACTAAGCCAGGGCAAGGCTTACGAATCCACCTGCTTGAACAACAAAGGCCCTTTGTTGTCTCTAAAATAGATCCTACCCTCGCTGAAACGCTGCGTTTAAAATCTCTCCACCGCCTTCCAAGGCTCTTCCGCGGAAATGAACGAATATGTGTTTATCATCATCGTATAATAAACCTATCTATTAGCTGCTAAGATGAGCGGCAGGGTCGATGGCCTGCACTGCACACACTAAGGCACTGTGGCCTTTACTCCTCCCCAATGTGGCCAGGGGCAGGACCCCAAGCCTGGCCTGTCACCAGTCCAGGAGACCCAGGGAGACCAGCCCCGCACGTATGGAGAACATGGGAAAGTGCGTGGTCAGCTCACGCTTGGGTGCAGGTCACGTGACGCAAATTCCCAGGGTGCTTTGTGCCAAGTCGGCCTGGAGTGTTGCGCAAGGTGCAAAGTGGGGGAGATCTGGTTCACCATCAAGAAGGAGAAGCAGCCCAGCCGCGCTCATGATGGATCTGGGGGCGTGAGTGTCACAAGCGAGATGGGTGGGAAGGAGGAGGGAGGCCCACTCTGAGAAGTGTCCTGGGATTTGGGAAAGTGAACAGGAAGAATCTGGTGTTGACCAAGCACCTGCTCTGACAGGCATGTTACAGACACAGCATGTCATACCACGTAATCCCTACGGGACAACCACGCGTATCCTGTTTATCAGGAAAGCCAGGCCTAGAGAGGTCAGCAGTGCGAAGTTACACAAGCCGGCCACGGCCGCGTCGCCCAGCCCTCCGCCATCTCTGCGGGATCTGCCTCCTCTCACGGACTAGCCCCTGTACGGCCTGTAGGTACCGTTTCCGCATCTTCACTTAGGGAAAGATTGTTCATGAAACTGTGGGCTTTCAAAACTCCCTGCAGTTTTCCTAATACGTCTTTAAAAAGACAAAGCAATTAAAATTTAAAGGATGGATCTGGATGCACCTAGAGATAGATCATCCTGAGTACAAGTCAGGGTTGGTTTGTCATAGCGGGGACCACTGAATCCTCCTACCTTGCCCTTAACAGCAGAATGGGCAGAGAACCTGAACATACGCACCGAGGTCCTTCTCTGCTGGTAAGGTTATTTTGTGTTCATACCTTCACTAAAACGAAAATGTCTCCTTGGTCCTTAAGAAATGCATTCTACTACTACCAGTCTGTCCACAACGCCGAATCCCACAGTGTCTGAGATAAAGTTGAGTGGAAAGCAGTGAGCGCAGAGGAGAGACCGAGTGCCCAGCCACGCTCGGGTCTGCGCTGCTGCCCAACTCCACCCCGGGCAGTGCTTCCCCAACACGGCAGTGAGGGCCTACGACCACCAGAGGGCAGTAACACAAGCCAGATTTTTCGTTGAATGTGGAGGCAGTTTAATATGTAAAGCCCATTATTAGGAGCTTTTCCTCTCCCCATTCCCTATTAATGAACAAATGCCCAGGGGTAATGCAGAGATTTCTAAATACAGTGCAAGAAAGGGCAATCTGTACTCATACACGGAGAGCCTAACACAGTAATAAGCGGAAATGAAAAAAATCGCCCAGATGCAGCTGACCCATTAAGGCTAAAGATCTCGCTGCCTACACGCTGTACACACAGAAACAGAGACGACTGCCGCTTAGAAATGGGCATTTCAAAGATATTTACTTCACAGGTTCTTGTTTAGAGTTTACAATAATACTGATAATTACATTCTCAAAGCTCCAAGAGGGGTCTAAGAGAAATTCTATGTTTAATGCTGAGCATACAAAAGGAGACTTTTCTATTTAACTAAGGTAAATGAATGAATTATTCTGGAAATTTCTATAGATGTTTTAAATCAAAACTTCATGCTTTAAACAAGAGCACAAATAACAATTTTTTAAAAGACAAAGATGAGCTGTCTAATCTCCAAATCATAAAATAGCAACTGACAGACCCACATCTACAGAGGGCCTTCCAATGCAAACACATGACTTTTCGGTGTCGGTGAAAGCAGGAGTCTTTCGATGTCCTTTTACGGGTTTTAAACACTGCAGTCCAGTGAGCTCAACAGGCTAAGAAGAGATCCCTCTAGCACACTGCCTACCCATTTCCTTGGGAACAAAGAAAGATACATAACCCTGCCACTTTCATGACAAAAAGGAAGAAACCCTGATCCTGTATTTAACATCTGTTTGAAATTTAAGGTCCTCTGGAGAAAGCTGGATGAAGCCATTGCAAACTGCCTTGTCTCTGGGGTCATCTCAGAATGTCCTGTTATGTGTAAACACCTGGACAAACACCAAGTGCCCTCACTCATTGTGGGCAACCAGACCAACACACGGAATTCAGCCAGATGACTCTAACCCGTGAAGTTTACTGTGGGTCCGAGCCCTTCGGCTGTGGTTTCCTCCTAAGCATAAGGCAGGGAGGAGAGTGGATCCTGCCCTATTCCTACGTGGCTGTGAAGATCATTCAGGATAATGGGAAAGAAAGAGCTGAGAGCCTCTGGGATTTACGGCTTGCTGTGTTTTGTCCACATCACACACTAGGGACACGAACTGCGGAGATGAGACACATTCAAGGCCGTGGCAGGTGAGGCAGAGTCAGGCCCAGCTGGATGTCCCCGTCCGTGGCAGTGATTCTGGCTCCTCCAAGGGGCTGGCAAAACAAGGCTATCTAGTCAGCTCAGATGGCAAAACACCACAGGTTGGCAGCTTCAACAACAGACTGTTTCTTATAGCCCAGGAGGCTGGATACCCAAGGTCAAAGTGCCGGCCAGGTAGGTTTTATTACGAGGCCCCTTCTCTTGGCTTGTAGATGGTTAGTGCGTGTACACATAGAAGAAAAGAGAAAGGTGGTGGGAAGTGGGAGAGGGAAAGGGGGGAACAGAGAAAGGAAGGAGGAGGAGGAGGGAGAGAGGAAGGGAAGAGCAGAGGAGAAAAAGAGGGCAGAGAGAGAGAGAGAGAGAGAGAGAGAGAGAGAGAGAGAGAGAGAGAGAGAGAGAAACAGTAGTTCTCAGATGTCTCTTCCTATAAGGATGCTAATCTGTCATAAGCGCTCCAGCCTCATCCCCTCATCCAACCCTGACACCCACAGCCAAATATTCTCATCTATTGGAAGAGGAGGAAGGCCTCAATATATATAAAGCTTCAACATGTAAATTTGGGACCAGACACAAACACTCACTCCATAATAAGGGGCAGGAGAATGGACTTCTTCATCTGCTGCATCTCTCTAGTTCAAACCAGAAAGTATTTGCTGACAGCCTGCTAGGAGCTGAGCCCTGAGGAGCATATCAGTTAAGAAAGTGTCCGAAGAGATCTTAGGAAATTCTCTACAGAAAGGTGCGTCAGTCACATGTGAGCTTTGGAAATTGTTTAGGCAACAGTTCATTTCAACAAGCATCACAAGATCTTTCTTTAGATGAAGCAACTATAATGTGAGTCTCACAACTCATCAGTACATAATATTTGATAAGGTAATACATTTACTAATTTGCTGCGGAAGGTGAGGGGAGGTAAGGAGATAAGGACATACTCAGCCTGCAGATGCTTAGAAGGGAACACCAAGGCCCTGTGTGTGCCGTGCCTCTCAATGAGGAGCTGGGGCATGCCTGGGGAAGCCGTGAGTATGAGATTCTCTCAGTTGGGTTAGCATCATTACAACCAATTCTGGGTCAGAAAACTAAAGGTGTTCAGCTTCAATTAATGTACACTGAGCCACTACTGCATGTTCCCATATGTAGATGTAGGTATAAACATATGGAATCTCTTTTAATTCTTATCACAAACCTATAGCGACATTTTGCTACCCACATTTAAGTAATTTAAAAATGAGAACAAAGAAATCAACTCAAGGCTCCAGGATATTAAATGTCTATGAAGGCAATAAACATTCTTGCCAGCCATCCATATTCTAGTCTCTGTCTCACACGGGGACACACACACACACTCTCACTCACAGTTTTCCTCTTTCAAACATTCCAGCGGTTAAGATATTTTCACTGTTGTTACTTTTCAAATACTACTTTATTTTAGTAAATAGCACAATTCTAGATTACTTTATACTTCAAAGTGAATTCCTGCATGGGCACACTAAGTATAAATTATTTGGTAATGAAAATTATTTCTCTCCCTCTCCCTCTCCTTCTCCCCCACCTCACACACATACACACACACATATGCATGCACGCACACGCACACGCACGCAAACACGCACACGCACACACACAGCAGCCACACCACAGTCTGTCACTGGATACCTGACTATAATTTAAATGGAATTAAAATGAAATAAGACTAAATCGTTACTTTGCAAACTGAGAGATGCAACTTAATTGTGCTTTTTAAATCTTTCATTTAGGTATTTTTCTTTAAAAAGATATTGTGTCGGGTATACAGACATACAGGTGATAAATAAAAAACTGCTAGATAATTATATTTATTAAAACTTAAGATGAAAGTATGGCAAATATTTAAAGATCAAAGTTATAATTAAATATATAGGTGGATGGATGGTTGAATGAATAACTGGGTGGGTGAACAGGTGAGGGGTGGGAAAGTGTAGGTAGACTAGGTGGCTGGGAGGACGGACAGATGGATGCAAGGATGGATGGACACAAATGGGGGATGGATGGATAAATGGGTGGGATTGTGAATGGATGGGTTAGTAGGTGGATAGGTAGATGAATGGACTGGTGGACAGCTGGGTTATGAACAGAGAATTGACAGAAACAAATGTGAATATTATTTTATATTTGAAATATAGTGGGTAATTTGGTGTTTGCTCTAGAAAGATTATTATTAGAATTTAATATAGGATGTATACATTTATAATGTGTATGCTTTACTCTGTCTTTTAATAAAAGGAATATTCAGAGGAAAGGTTGTGCCTCCTGTTCATGAAGCTTGTGAGCTGGGAAAAAGCTGGGTCATGTGACCAGGGGAACTATTTTTATATTTGTTAATTGACTTTTACATTTCAGGACACATAATCTACTAGTGGTCAAAGATTTAATTCCTGAATGACTACCACACTTTTAGGATGAAGGAATCACACAGACTGTCCCCACTCTTCCCACAGATTGCAGTTCAGGGTATGAATAGATTGTGTCATAACAGGTCACTTTGGAATTGTCTACATTTAATAATCCAAAAAATACACTTGATAATCTTGTTTAATGCATATCAAGAGCAAATAATCCCACCATGAAACTCTCTGAGGAAGAGATTTTCAAGGTGAAAACAAGGTTGGGGGAGATTACAAAGACTTCCTTAGACGGCAAGAATATTTCCCTATATTCTATGCCAACTCCTCAGCTCACTAGGGACATGAAGTTATTACCAAGTTCTGTGAGCAGAAATCAGCACTCTGAAGGTCAGCTGATCAGTGTGAAGTTTGAGTTTCACTCCTGCAGACCTGACCCTCCTCTTCAGACCATTCCGCCCCCCTGATCTGCATGGAGATCAGTGAACTTCTTCAGCCATCTTCCCTTTCCTTGGGCTGTTGGCGAGCCTGGGATCTGCCGCCCAGCCAACTTTGCAGAAAACCACAGTTTGGATGGAAAATCACTTTTGGTTTCTGGCTCCTCAGCAGTACTGCACATCTAATTAGCTCAACAATTGGTCCCTGTGATAAAATCAGCTAATTTTATGTTCAAATGGCTGCTCTGTGGTAAGCAATACTGTCACTCTAAACTTCACATATAAAGAACTTGCTGAAGAAGCTGGTTACTCGGGGTCACTCGGGGCAAACTAGAGAAGACTATCAAATTAGTAACCTAAGTCAATGTTATAGTTAGTACACAGGGTCCCACCAGGCTCGGATAACGTGAATTCCCACAGTGCAGTGACAAACCAGAAACGGCAACCTTTAAGAGAAAATTGGGGAATAGCAAAGGAATGCAGTGGGCCCTCTATAGAATTTCTCCGCTCTCAGAAATAAATCTAAGTGTTTTTCATGAAGTGACAGAGTTCTAGACCCTACCTTGTTAATGTTAAGAAATGACTCCCAATAGTAAATGCCTCTGATGCTTCAGGAATTTGTTCAAGGTGACCGAGGCGTAAGACACAGGAAGGCCAGTCTGGGAGCCACATGCTCATCAGTCTGCCCTCCACCAGTCAGCTGGGAAGAAGGCGACACGCGAGGTCCACGAACGCCCTGACATCGGTCTGTTAGGAACCACATACTGCTTAACAGGAAAGACCGACCTCTTCATGTGCAAAGTGAACTATATCTGCACTCACAGAGAAGTGACTGGGTTCTTTCTTCTTTGGTTTATATTTTTAACAATGTGGCAATGGAATAAGCAGAAATTTATACAAGTTTTCAACCTAGAAACAAGGTCTCAGAAATACATGAGTGCATCCACTTTTATATAAAGATACAGAGATATACAAACATTTAGATGTAAGCAAATTTATTATATCTATGTATGTATGTAAAAATCAAAGATTTACAGATAACTTCATTTAGGTAAAACGTTTCAAGCTGTAAGCAACAATTTGCAAATAGCTGGTTCTGCTGCTACCTTCTATCACTGTTACGACTTCTGCTACATAGCTCCTCAGGCACCGCCCATCGCCCTGCGGCAGGGCTCTGCAGCTGCGGCAGGATGCCCCCTGAGACAGCACCTCCACTCCCAGCCTCAGCTCCTCCACGAGGTATTATGAGGTAGGATCAAAAAATGCCAAGAGTATTTAAACTTAGAAAAATGTAAAACGCAGTGGTATTAATCCCCCGTCCAAACACGTCTCACTGTGAACACACTCATTCCCCGAGTTCTTGCCATTTTCTAAAGCAGTTCTAGAAGTTCACTTCGGTGATTGTTTTTCGTTGCGCCGTACTGGTTGCTGGATGTCGTGAACTGATTCAAAATGTTTGTCTATCTTTCATAGTCATTTTAACTTTTGGGAAGCGCCAGAAGTCACACGGTGCCAGATATGGTGAATGAGGAGGACGGGGACATGCGGTCATGATTTTAAGAGCCTGGCTTTCCACTGGGTGGCACTTGGCAGCCTCAATTACCGCAGTTTTGAGCCCATCTTGTAAAGACACTCATGACAGTGGACTTCAGAACTGTTTCAGAAAGTGCCAAGAATGGAGGGTTAAATGTGATCAAAGTGGAGTATTTTGAGAGGGATTAATGGTGATGTGTCTTTTACTGTAATTAAAAAAAAACCTTAATCACTCACCATATACTTTGATCAGCCCTTGTACATGTGTGTACACACACACACGCACACACACATACTCACCGCTGCTGGATTAATGCTAATGTAAGTCACTAATCCATTTGTGGCTATTTAAATATAAATATTAATTAATATATTCACCTCCTTGGATGCATTAGTCCTACTTTAGCTGCTCAGCAGCTAGATGCTTTTTGTGCTGGAGGACATCACAGAAAGGACATCGGTCCTCATGGTAGAAAGCAGACTGGCACTGGAAGGGTAGGTAGAGGTTCTGTAGGTTTTAAGTTAGTTGGCCAGAACAGAAACACTGAACTTTCTGTCAATGGAATATGGGGCCAGTTTTATTTATGTGACAGAATAAAAGATGTGTAGTTGTACTTACTCCTCGAGGTGGTGATGAAACAACTACATGCAGTTCTATGAAGAACAATGAGTATCTGGTACTAGGTACACTGGAGTCCTGATTTGTTTTCTAAATAGACCCTCATTTTCATGCTAACCCAAGTAACTGTTTCCCATATCCACGGTACAGATCACTCAAAAAGCATTTGGGCAGAACAGCTGCCTAGAATATAAGATTAACATTTTCAAAATGCACAGTAGCAATGGAGGCATGGATACCAGAGGAAAGTGTTCGGCACCTAAGTTTTATTTCTGATGGCCGTTGATTATCTAAAATTAACATGGGTTCCACTCAAAGCTAAGGCTAAGAAACTAGACTGGTTAGAACCTGGAAGTGAGATGTCTCTTCCCCACCCGGTGGAAGGCACTGACTCTCTGAACTTAAAGTCTTTCTTGTGAACACCAGCGTATCATGTTATTTCGAGAGATTCTGGAGGGAAGTCTCTGGGTATTACGGCTGGCACCCAGAGGACTATGAATCATTACATTAGGCAATTGATATACAGCATGATTCATGTTTCACTTTCACGATTAATTACAAGCGTTGCCTTTATAATTATAGTTGGATTAAACCAAATAGATCTTTTTTAAAGTTTCTGCATTGTGGTTGATTTTCCACAGTGCCCAATGTGGCTGGTACATTAGCTCCTCATCTCTCCAATGTCAGTGGTCCTCACATCCTAAACCCTCTTGGCTCATATCTTATCACTCCTAAGCACCTAGGGTTTCAGTTACCAAATATGCATTCATAACTCCCAATAAAGGCTCCTGCTTACTGAGGACTTACTACATTCTAAGACCTGTGCTTCACATGCATTGAGCCAGTTAATAATTGTGATAATACCCACATCCCCTTTCCAGTAGCCACTTAGATGCCCCTTCCATGGTGCCTCGAATCCAAATTTTCAAATGGAATTTACCTTTCCTACAAATCTGCCCCTTCTTCTCATACCTTTATTCAGAACATCACTGGCCAGAAAGTGGCATGTTACCTTGGACTGTCTCTCTCTGTTTACACTCCCAAGTTCCAAGTTCTGTGAGTTCTGTTGCCTAGATGCCCCTTCCCTCAGTTCACAACTCTGCCACCCTAGACGCTGCTCTCGTCATTTCTGCCTCCAGCAACCTGCACAGCTGCCTACTTCACCCGTCTCTGTCTGGTTTTATTTCTCTTTAATTCCTCAATTATTCCACTGACAGAGGTTTTCTTCTACTATCTTTGAGCATCTGCAGGTGGGATGGCAGAAGGCTGTCCTTCATCCTCGTAGGTTTACATGAGTTCAATGAAATATTTGACTCGTAAGTTTCAGGTACATGATAATAAGTCACACAGGTGACATCTGGATTGACACAGTTTGATGCTAGAGGTTATGTGCATAGCCACCACTACAGAAAAGTCTACTACTGTCAGAAAAATCATAATGGAAGGGAGATGAAGGACCATTTGTAGGTAAAAGCTGTTTAGAATAGAAATATAAATATACTCAAATGACTCCCCAACTGGACAGCTTAAAACAACATGTATTTATTATCACACAGTTTCTCTGTCACAGCCCTCTAGTGCCTCTGACTGATGTCTTTCATAGTATTGTAGCCTAACAGCCTTTCTGAGCTGCAATCTCATCTGAAGGTTTGACTGGGGTGAGGAGTTTCCCAAGTGGTTCTTGGTAGGCGTTGGTCCCTAGCCACTGTCACTGAATAACCTAACTCCAGAAGTAACATCCCATCTCTCCTGTCATTCAATAGGGATGCGTCACTAAGTCAAGCCCATGTTCAAGGAGGTGGACTCAACGCAGGCAGAGACGATAATAAAGGCTGATTACTATGATCAGCCAGGCAAACCTCACAGCCTTGGCGGGAGGACCAGGGGAGGCCAGGCCCTCTCCGCGTCTCCCTCGGCTCTGCTGCTTATCACAGTTGAAGTGGCCATGAGTCATGTGCCTGCTACTTGCTCACCATTAATATGTTCTTGTCCCAGTCTCTTCCTCCTCCGTGCCTCACTCTGCCTCCAAGGGGCTGCTTCTAACACAATTTTAAGATGGCGTAGCATTGTAGTAACCATTAGCTCCATTGTTAAATGTGAATCCACAGCAGACAATATAATGACAATTAAAATTTAAGTATTATCACCAAGCTCTAAATTTTAAAGAAATTCAAGTTATTTTTAGAAAACCTAAATCTACTGGAGGAAAAATTCAAAACTATTATACAAACTAACAGTAAAAATGATTACTTTATTATGTAAAATATATATTTCTGAGAACTATTTTTTATTTATAATTCAGTTTACTGTTACTGGCAAGAAAGCATTACGAGTTGAATTGTGCCCCCCAGAAAAGATATGCTGGAGTCCTAACCTCTCACAATGTGACCTTGTTTTTAGCTTGGGTCTGTGCAGAGGTAATCGAGTTAAATGAGGTCATTAGGGTTAGCCCTAATCTAATAGGGACAGGAGTCCTCATAAAAATGGAAAATTTGGATGCAGAAACAGACACAATTAAGGGAAGAAGATGTGAATACACACAGGAGAAGCTGGTCCCCTACTGACACAGGCCGACGAGAGAAACCGGGGCCAGGCTCTTCATTCACACAGCGGAGAAGGAGCCCACCAACGCCCCCCCCCCCAACACTGCCCTCACAAGACTTTCAGCCTCCAGAACTGTGAGATAATAAACATCTATTGGTTGAAGAGAGATTCAGACAAAGAAAGAGGCAGAGACGGAGAGACAGAGACTATTTGAACCAGCTATACATTCAGCTGGATGATTTGATTTACAAAGCCACAAAGACCTACTCTGATAAATCTCACGGTGCCCATTTCTTGCATACAATGGCTCTACTTCAAGAGACTGGCTGAAATTCCTAGAAAACACACAAATGGAACACAACTCCAGGCAGAATAACCGAACTCCCCTCTGACTTTAGGCCTGGCCTAAGCCTGGGCGGTGGGGTGTAGGTGGAACAGCAGCCCTACCTTCTGGTAGTCTTCCTTGGACCGCAGAGCTGCCTCCATCTGGGCTGCACAGGTCAGGTAGATGGCTGAGCGGTACTGAGTGCCGTGGTCATTGCCCTGCCTCATGCCTGCAGTAGAGAACACACAGCATTAGGGACTGACCAGGTAACAGTGCCACTGGCCACCTGAACAAACACACTACTTGTCAACACTTAATCATGTGGCTGCCATCACTGATGTGTTCCCATGTGCTTGCTTTAATTTAATCTCAATATCACTTTCTTTAAATGAGAATAAAATATAATTGGTTTTCATTGTGTCTTGTAACAAATGCCTTTGAGTTTAGGTACATTTGTCACAGGTCCTAAATTACAGTGTTGTATCACATCACAATGCTAGATGCTTCATAAATAAGAATTTTGTTTGCAAATATTTAAATAATAATATACCCAATTTATGATCAATAAAGTACGATAATACACATCATTTCCTTGGATCCTAATGCAGTACCTTGTGTGGGAAAATTATGGCTCCTCACTTAGTAGATAAAGAAAGGGCCACGCACCTACGCACCTACGCACCACGCACCTACGACAAGTGAGACACCTGGGCAAAGGCAACTCCGGGATTCACATTGAGCAAGCTCAATTTCCACCCTACCCCAGCAGCTTGAGGTGTGATGGCAGTCAACTTCGGATTATTTAGTCACCCCAAGGGAAACAGTCCCAGCTTCTGATGGCCTCCACCACCAGCACCCTGCCATTCATACACTTTGCACTGACTCCTGTACTTCAAAACTTAGTTGCTAGACCTTTCGGCAGCAGCCTCCCTGGGCAACGTCACCAGCTGCGTCTGCCGCTGACTCTTGCATGTCCCTCTCTGAGAGAGCGTGCCATCTTGCATTGTTATGTGCTTGTCCCCTTTCTCTTCCCTGAACCTTCCAGAGGTCAGCACTGGAGCCATGGTACCTGGTATAGTGTCAGGCACACAGAAATGCTTCCCCAGATTTTGTGTGATGAAGAATATAGAATTTGCAACTTGTCTTCCAAGTTCCTGAAATCAATGACAGGGCCTGAGTCAACTGATCAAACTCCTTTTGTAATGTTTCACTTGAACTGTTAAATTCACATAATAAAAAAATCTCCTTTCCTAAGAACTACAGAAAAAAGGGTACAAAAGATGTACTTAGCTTGACTAGTTGAGGCCTACACCTAGCTGAAAATGTCAAAGGTTCACTCTGCAGTTAAGGACTGAGAAGATGAAATCTGTGATCAATATGGTGTGCCAAAATAGAAATTGAAATCATAACATACAAGTAGGACTCAGAATCAAGTCACAGCCTATTTGCCCCCCCCCTCTCCCTCCCTCTCTCTCTCTCTCTCTCTTCTGTGTGTGTGTGAGTGTGTGTGTGTGTGTGTATGAGAGAGAGAGAGAGAGAGAGAGAGAGAGAGAGAGATTACTTCTGACTCTTATTTGTTTATGCTCACAGCTTAGCTGACGCCCCAAGGCTCCATATTCCTTATTCACCCTTCAGAATACCAAGTCCTCTACAATGCACACAGGTCACATGGGACCAGGCCTAATCAGTGGCAGAAAGAGCCAGCACCAACAGTAATACTAAAAAACATTTATTCAGTAACATAAAATAGACATAAACCATTTCACACCTCCAACAAGCACTTTTCAATAACAAATTTTAATTTTGTTTTGTCTTAATTATATGTTCACTTATTTGCCCTTATAAATATAATTCATTACATATCTAATGCGCACTGACAAAAGAGAACTCTACCGTCTCACAGCTCACATCCTGGTGCGCCATAAGACACCGGATAGTACACGTGCCATGGTACCTTGGCAGTATGTTTTCCTCTTCAACTTTCCCTCCATTACTTACAAGTAGGGCTTCTCCTACATGACACTGATGATGGCCACTGTTCCTTCTAAAACATTCTCTATAAATTAAAAGTAAAAATGGCTGAATGACTAATTTGCAGTGAGGGCTAACGCCTCTCCACCCCAACGTATAAGTAAAAAACAGGGTTCCCATGTGAAGTTATTGAAGTCCTGTCCTTTCCTTTCCTTCCTTCCTTCCTTCCTTCCTTCCTTCCTTCCTTCCTTCCTTCCCTCCTTCTTTGAAAGACAACTTATGTCTAAGTAAAAGAGAACCCATAAGTGTGATTTATTCACGTTTTTTGAGGAAGTTATGTTAAATTTCCATATGCTTTGAACACTGAAGATAAATCGTTTGGTCCAAAGTTATTTATTTTCACAGGATCATGAAAAACTGATGCCTATGAACAAAAATTAGCCCTTTAACAAACAAAGTGGTCATTAAGAATATGATTTAAAAGTAGGTCCTCCCACTGATCATATAATATCTCAAATAATCTTGTAAGAGGAATGGACAAAAAACTCTTAAGTTTATGTCTGTATTAGACCTTTCTTTGTAGAGATATGTAGAAGTACCTGGAAGATTTCACAAAATCATGCAGTAGTAGAGAAAAAACGACACATGGTTGTCATTTTAGGAAAGTGTGTAGGACAATGCATTTCTACAAGAGTAATTCATGTATTAATCATATAATTAAACTTATAAACTATAGTAAAAATCCAGAATAGGGTTTTAACATCCTCCACTGAAGCTATGATTAGTTGATTCTAACTTCCTGATCTGTTCATTATAACATAGGCAATGAATATTGTTCTCATCACTGTTCCTTCTGTCTCTCTTGTGCCAATATGAGGTGTTCCCAACACATTCTGGCCGCTTCTAAGATAAGTAATGTGGGTACTGTTCACAATTCTACACCACTGCATCCCCATCCTTTATCTATCTATCTATCTATCTATCTATCTATCTATCTATCTATCTATCTATCTATTTCCTTTGTTGAGACAGAATCCCACTAAGAAGTTGCCCATGTTGGGTTTGAACCTGTGATCTTCTCTGCCTCAGCCCATCCCCCCACCACCACCTGAAGCGCTGAGATTAGAGATGTGAACCACCACACCTGAATGCAAGTTTCCTTTTACATAAAACAAAATGGATTATTCAGACAGTTATGATCACCATCTGCAAAGACAAGTTGCAATTTTTACTCTTGACTTTCTGCTTGGATTGCCTAACAAAACGGAAACATTTCCATCCAACTCAAGTACAATGTCCACTTTCTTCCTGGTCACTGGGGTCAAACGTCTGTGCAACCAGAAAGGAAGGCAAGAACGTGATAGAACATGAAATAGAAAACATCAATCAATGCCTTTATTCAGATTCCCTGAATCTTGAGTAATATTGGAGAACTTTCTCTGGTATATTCATGAATAGCGATGTGAATTTGATTTTTTTAATCAAAGTTCATCTTGAGAAAACAGTATTATCTCTTAAACAATAAAGCCACAGGCCTGTATCCACATACAGGCGCATTGTGCATACAGTTCTCTCCATTGTACAGACCTGGAAACTCAGAAGTAGACTGTTGACTGGGGAAAAAGATTTGATGTCCAACAGACTAAAAAAGATTTCAGGAATACAGGTTTCCTGTTCATGTTAATGTTTCTATTTCTGCACTTACAGACAGCATCATTTGACTTTTGTCCATTCTTTCAACTCCACTGGTTTGTATTATGAACTCCAAACAATTCACACACCCAGAAGAAGCCTGAGAAGCCTAGGACTTAGCGCTATCACACCTTGTTTTAGGTTTGACTCTACCACATGCTTGCTTTATGCACAGTAATTTTTTAAATCTCCAAACCTCACTTATAAAATAGAGATAAGGACACATCTACAAGTTTACTGTGAGAAGTTGTAAGATGGATCCTGGAAAGTACTTGGTTGATTGTAAATTATCATGAAAATGTTACAAACTTTTGCCAGTGGGGAGGTCTTCGTTACTTTTCATTGTAGGGAATACGGAATACCTGACACCCACAACTTTAGGGAGGAAACATTTCTTTTAGCTTACAGTTTCAGAAAGTCACAGTCCATTCATGCTGGGCAGCTGGAAAATGGTGGAATCACATGGTGGGGCTGCCGCTAGAGCCAGAGCCAGAGCCAGAGCCTGTGCTCCAGAGACAGAGATCTTCACAGCAGCATGGAAGGACAGACAGAACAGAGACTGTCATGGTAGGAAGGACAGGACTAACACGCGCCCTTCCAGGTCAAGCCCCAAGCATCTGGCCTGTCAGCAAGGCTACGCCTCTAAACACTAGACAGTATCCACACGAACATGAGGCTTTTGGGGGACACTTCAGATCTAAACCACAACACTGGGGATGTGACACACCTGTAATCCCACCACCCTGGAGGCTAAGGCGGGAGGCAAGTTTCAATCACAGCCTGAGTAATTCAATGACTCTGTTAGTTACTTTCCTTGTTGCTGTGACAAAATACCCAACATCTGCATTTAAGGGAGGAAAGATTTATTTAGCTCACAGTTTCAGAAGGTCTCACACAGTCAGATCACGGGCCAGTGGGCAACAGCGAAGGCACATGGCAGAGACAGAGGCCGGGGAGCTGCTCACCCCATTGCAGACAGAAGACAGGAGTCTGGAGCAGAGTCCATGAGCTTTGCCCGGAAACAGCTGCAACAGTGTTTATTCTCTCTTCCTTTACTTACCTCAGGCTGTCAGCTCGGACCCCCACACCAAGGGGGGGGTACCCCTATCCCATTTCCTAGTCAACCAGTCAATAACAAACTTCTGAAATCTCTGCCCAGGGCAGTTCCCACTCTCAACACCTTGATAACATCCCTCCAGGGAAAACCCCAACATCCACCCCCTTCTGCCAAGATCTGCCTCCCGACAACACATTGTACCAAACTAGAGCAGTGACTTGGCAAGAATCTGTCTCAAAATCAAAGTTTTAAAAAGGGGTTAGGGATGTAGCTCAGTGTGGAGCCTCCAGGATGAGCCTTTTTCCCTTAAAAAGAGTGATTTATACACATCTCTCAGATACTTACACAGCAAAGACCACACAGATAAATCCTAAGAGTGGATTGACACGTTTCTCGTGGACAGAAATGTCCCATTGAATTTTTAACTATTATTTTACACTGTTCAGCGGAATTACTTTCCCAGTTATATTTGAATTCTACGAATCCCCAGCCCCATTCGCCATTTCAGTGAAAAAACAAACCCAAGGAAGGGAAAGAAATCTTCCATGAGTTCTGCCACCCCTGCCTCACCCACACACAAGTCTCCTACACATCCTTCCCCTTACTCTCTGCAGTCTGGGAAAATTTGGGCTGTGGGCACTACCTTATATCTGATGATAGGGAAAGACAGGACCTAGCTGGGTGTGGTGGCACGCATCAGTAATCCATGCAGTACGGGGGCTGCAAGTTCAACAGGCACTGGGATTCATAAATTAAAATACAGTATTATTTTCCAACTAGTCACACTCCTAGAACAATAAGAAGAAACAGACGAATAATCAGGTGTTAATGGTGCAAGACAGAAAATGCAGGGGCTCCGGAAGGAGAGTGGGCGAGCGGATGTGGGCTGCGGGGAAGGGGCAAAGTCTGTGGCGACGCTGCACAGAGGAAGTGAGTCTTACACTGAATGAAGAGTAGGCAGGAAGTGGGTGAAAGATCCTGTAGGAGGTAGAACAGGGAAGGATTAATTACAGAGCAGCACAGTGCTTGGGGGATTTGGAAAAGCACCCAAACCTCCCAAAAGCAGCACACAGTCAACATCTTTATCAAACCCTGAGGCCTGGCCTCTCACAGATGAGCCTCTCACCCCACGTTCTGAGCCCAAGTCAGAAAGGCAGCTCCTGGGGAACAGGACTGGATGCTCAGCAGAATGAAAAACCAGATGAGAAAACCAATGGACAAGAGTGGCTGGATACAGGAAGCAGTTCCGCCTGCCTACACGTTGAGTCACGAAACAAATGAAATAGTTGGCTGTCATCAACACATCTAAAAGGCTTTATGACGCTGGCCTCCAGAGGGCCAAATTAACCAGAGTTTATTTTGAGAAAGGACAGAAAAATGCTACTGAAAGATGCTAAAGCCTCTTTATGTCTTTTTATCTCCTGGAAATTCATACTTTTCTCTTCAGCAACCGTATTCATGTAATGCCAGCTGTATCCTCAACACGATGGAGGCTCCAGAAAATTAGGTCATAATCTCTGATCTTAGGAAATAACCGGGAGTAAAGGGGGAGGAGTGGGGAGGGACAGCTACAAGTGTGACACTGAACCTCTTGTACCTGGTCCTTCTGGGTCACCAATGAATCCTCACTTGAGCCCAGTGAACAGGGGCTAAAATCTGTGTTTCAAAAAGGAAATTGTGGCTCAGAGACACGAAGTGACCTTCCTCGGTCACACAGCAGGTATGATCCAGACCTTAAGATATCTGACACCAAAGCCCTCTTTTTAAAATTGACGCATAAGACATTCTAGCTAAAAAATCCAAGATGGTGGTATACAGTGCTACAATACGGGATGTATCAGGCTGGGAGGGACAATCGCAGCCTCCCGCCAGAAACAAGAACAAGCTTGGTATAGTCTGCGGACAGTACGGAGACAGGACTGGGTCCTGGCAAGGGATATGGAAGGAAAGGAAGCTGGTCAGGTGAGCTAGAGAGCACGTGGGGATCTTTACCAGTCACATCAGGGACCAGAGACACATGGGAGGATTGGTCGCCAAGGAGCCAAAGTTCTGGGATGTATAAACATTTGTGACCTTAAATTCTCTTTCACAGGGACTCAACCGGCATTGTGAAGTTCGCTATGCCTTCCACTTGGCTTTGGAAAAACTATGTGGTTAAATTCTTCCACTACACGGCTGTCTTTATGTCCCAGAGGAGTAAGCAGTGGCCTAGCTGTGGAGGCAGAAGACAGCAGTGGGCGCAGAGGTAACAGCTGGGGCTTAACGGTCTCCCACAGTACCCAGAGCTGATTAATGAGGAGTGGGCTTTGGGGCACTTTCGGCAAGGACTGACCTCTTAGCATCTACCAAGTGATTAGAATTTCTCTACTTGCCTTCTCCAAAGAAGGCTTGAAGGGACTTCACTCCTCTTGGTGGAGCCAGGGAAAGCATCAGAACACAGAGAGATGCTCAGTGTATAGTAAGGCACCAAGGTGCGTGAGATCCCACCCACTCAAAGCCTTCTGAGTTGTAGCTCATCTTTGGGTACCAGACCTGTTAGGTATACTTTGATGGGCGATGTGAGAAACACATCTGAACTAGAAATTATAAACAGAAGTTTGTGCCATGAGTTGTTTGTGTGAAATCAGGTGTTCTGGAGTTAGCACCTGATAATGACCACCAGGGAAAGCAAGGCACAGCCACACTCCTAGGGTCGGAAATCACCACCTCTGCCTAGGGAACTTAAAGGAGCAGTCTCATTGGCGGGACTGTCCTTGCTAGTGGCAATGCTCACGATTCCCCTGACGACGAACACCACCTTCTTTTTTTCTTACAGACCATTACTACGGGAAGCTGGATGCTGGCCCACGATCTGCTACATGCAGCCCAGGATCAGGCATGAGCAATGCCACGAGAAAGTTCTGGATTCTGATTCCAGCTCTGGTACCAGCTTCTTCTTTGGAAAGCTGCAGAGAATAAGGGGTACTTCATAAGCATCTGGCATGGGAGCTCAGTAAATGTGTCTCCATTGTCCTCTTGGGACTTCCCATGCAAAAAATTTTAAGTTTTAAACATACTACTTAGAAATTATGAAATTCTGGGTCTGGAGGAATGGCACAGCAGTTAAAACGCTTGCCTAGCAAGCAGAAGACCCTGAGTTCAAATCCCCAGCACCACATAAAGCTGGGTGTGCTGGCATAGGCCTATAATCCCAGCACTTGGGAGGCTAAGGCGGGAGGATTGCCATGAGTTCAAGGCTAGCTTGGGTTACATAGTGAGTTCAGGACCAGCCTGGGCTACAGAGCGAGACCCTGTCTCAAGAAGAAAGAAGAAGGAGAAGGAGAAGGAGAAGGAGAAGAAAAAGAGGAAATAGAAGGAGGAGGAAGAGGAAATTCCTTAGCATGACACAGAAACATGTCAGCTCAGTTTATAACATTTGCTAGGTGTTTATTAAATACAGCCCAATGAGCTTAATCTTGACCTTAGAAAAAAGTTAGAATTTATGAAACAAATAACAATACAGAGAAGCAAAATGTGACCATTAAGGACAACACAGACCCACCCAGAATTGATGCCTTGCAACTTTTCTGACCTCTATTCATGAAGAATTTGGTTAGACTTTTACAAAAGAATTATAGTGAAGTATTACAGATATACAATAAATTATGTACGAAGTGCATAATTTGATAAGTGGTGATCTGCATATACACCCCAGAACCATCAGCACAGTAAGAAATGAACAGCCTCCAACAAAGTCTCTCTGTGCCCTGCCCCCGCAACCAGTTTGCCCTACTAAACTCCTAGGAAACCATTGGTCTACATCTTGGCACTGCAGATTTGTTATTACACAAATGAAATCATGTAGGTATGTACGAATGTACTCTTTTGTTGTTTCTCTCAATCCAAAACATTTGGACCAATGTAACCAATATGTCAGCGTATGGATCAACAAACAGTCCGTTCCTTCGTATCCCAAACAGATGCCTCCGACCGCAGAAGTACTGACCTATTGGTAGATGTCTGAGATGTCTGCAGCTTTCGGCTATTTCAAATAAAGCTGCTCTAGATAGTCATGTATCAGTCTCTACATGACACATGTTCGCACTTCTCCTGGGTAGACACTAGCAAAGGAATGGCTGGTGTATTTACATTTGACTTCTTAAGAAACTACCGACTTGTTTTCCAAGGTAGCTGCAAGGAGTTGCGCTGCTGTCGGCCATGTCTGGCGTTCCACCTGCTCTGTTCCTTGAGAACACAACTTTCTCCCAGTACCCTGCACTCCCACCCCTTTCTCAACTTGTGGAGATGATGGGCTTGACCGGGGTACCTGGTCCCTGCCCAACGGCCTAGAAAGGTTCTCTAGGAATTCCAGTAGGGTAATTGTAGACTTATTTGTTTATTTTGAGAACCTTGTTTTGTGTACATTTGTTCAATGTTCCAGTTGTTTCAGGTGTGAGGGTAAACTAATTCCTACCACTCCCTCTGGATGACAAGCAACCACCATACATATAAAAGATATTTAGAAATACAAAATATAATAATTCATTTGTTCAGAATTAATTTGTCAAAATATCTGAGGTAAAACTATGAAAAAAAACTGAAAAAATTATGCAAGCACTAAGTTCAATGTACGAGGTGTCTCTAAAGTTGGAAAAATTAACAATAGAGAGAAAACTAACAACCATTTGGAATGCTGTATTTTCTAAAGGTCTTCTAGTCCTAATGTTTTAAGATTACTTAAGATTAAGGTTGAAATCGTTCAAATGGGGACATACATGGAAAATATTTCCATAGGTTTGAGGTGGATGATGGTGGAAGGCTTTGTTATTGTTTTGTTTTTCCCACTATTCTGTTACAAATGGACTCTGAAATTTTACTTTAGTAGATTAACTCGGATTAATAAACAAGTCACTCATGCTTGTGTTTACCTATTTTAGGCCTTCTTCTTAATCACCACCTTGTCAGTTTGAACAGCCCCTTCCTTCCAGGATGCTTTCCCCAGCGTCCAGCCACACCACACTTCCTGGTGTCTTTCCCTACCTCCCCTCTTCCTCCGCACTCCCCACATTCCTGGGCTCAGTCACCCCTTCCTTCCCTGAGCCCTGCAATGCAATCTCTCCCTTTCTTGTGCTGAGAATCCCGGGCTGGGGTGTCTTACGCCACGTGACCAAGTTCTATGTGTGGGACCAGCTCAAGGACCGGCTTAGCTCCTGTGGCTTTATCTATTAAATTCGGAGTGCTTCCACTTGCTTCTTCCAAACACCTGATGAAAACTGAAGTACTCAGTGAATGGGTCAGGGCTGCCACCATCGCAAGCACGTGAGGAGTTAGTCCCTCTATTCTGCTTCTTAAAATGGCCCAGGGGCTTGCCTCGCCACAGAGGGCACCGAAGGCTCCCCTGCGTGCCGGCGTGGCGCAGGAAGACCGCTAGGAATACTGGCATCCATGGACAGCTCAGACGGTGCTACTCAGCATGGCCTCCTGCCTTCTGCTGGAAAACAGGGTCTCCATGGAAAAGCACTCTGCAGCACCCCGGAAGTCCTCCATTGGCAGTGAGTCTGCCTCCCTCCTGGTGCTGGGTGGTGCTTCTTATCATTACCCATGTGACCCTCCTGACACACCTGGTCTTTATCTCAGGTGCTTGAGAGAAACCCTATGAATATGCAACAATCTCACTTTACCTGACTGAAAATTTAATTCCGTCAATTTTAACTGACAGCTCATTTTAAATTTAAAACACTGAATAAATGAGTGGATGACCTTTGTTTCATCAAAAATAAGGAAAGAAGTGGAGGGAGGAAAGAAGCAAGGGAGAGAAGTAGGAAATGTGGAGGGAGGGAGGGAGGGAGGGAGGAGGGAGGAGCGAGGCTGCTGGTCATCAAAAGAGCTAATGAGCCTGGATGTCTATTACTTCAGCGTATCCTGTTCTTGCTATGAAAACCCCTAACACATGGATTCAAGTGATCTTCAAAATAGCTACTGATCCTAGAGCTCTCGTTACGTGCAGGCACCATGCTTTTACCGATGCTATTCATCCAATTCTGCAAATGCTTGGAATATCATTATTTCTGAGAAGATGAAAACAGTAAAGAGAGAGGGCTGGACACCTGCCTAGGGCCAGTGAAGCATCTGAAACCACCTACCTCCAAAGCCCGTGCTCTTAACCACCATTATTTCAATTTGTAAATAATATATAATTTAAGTAAAAAATAAAGTGGAAAGTAGCGTACTATGAAAGAGATTATGTGGCTGTCTCCTAAAAGGAAATACGCTAGGGTCATGACCATGTTCACCATGTTCTTTTTTCCATACAATGCATCTTGAGAGAGATAAAAGAATATTGCTGTATAACAGAGGTGCCAAGTATTCACTTTGTACCTAAAAGCAAAGAGAAAGGTTTTGATTTTCAGTAATGAGCACACTTTACTTCTATAATCATAAATAAATTATTTTGAAAAAATGTGGTGATTTCCTTCCAAGAGGTAAAAAGTTACCTTTGTGCAGTTTTTGTTTATATAAAAGAGAAATTCTATTTACGGCTGGTCAAAGAAAATATTTTAAACTCTTACTTGTCTCCAAGAATGTTTTCTGGGACTTTTTATCTCTGTACGCCCCAGGCTCCCAGTTTTGTCAAATAACTAAGGTATAAGGAAACTTTCAAAATATTAAAATTTCTATGTCGCCATTTCTGGTCCAAGTCTTACAGTTTTATAGAAGTAAGTCAGCCTGGAGTCGTCACTACAACGCACTGGCCACATCGCTGAAACTTCAGGTGTTGATGGAATCACTGCAAGCACTCGTGGACGCACATTCCCGAAGCTATCTTCACAGATATCATTTATAACAACTGCCAAAGCAGCAGTCAATAGATAGCCTTGTAGCTTGTAGATCAAATACAGAAAGAAACAAAAACATAAATAGAGCCAGGTATATAAGTCATAAACATAATCCATAAGTTCTTTTCCCCAGATCCAAAGTTATAACGACATCATCCACCTGATGACTTGCATGTTGGCCTTTTACTTTTAAGTCTTAAATCTACTTGCAATAGATTTTTGTGGGTAGCAAGAGGTAGAAATCCACTAGCACTTTTTCTCATTAGAAAATCATCACAATTGGGCCGGTGTAGCCCTGCAATTAGAGTGTTTGCCTAGCAAGGGCAGGGCCTTGGGCTCAAATCCCCAGCACCACGTAAGGCAGGTTTGATGGCACATGCCTGTAATCCCAGCACTCAGAAGGCTGAGGCAGAAGGAATGCCATGTGTTTGTGGCCATTCTGGGCTACATAGTAAGTCTAGGACCCACCTGGACTACAGAACAAGACCTTATCTCAAAAAAGAGGAAAAAAATTGTCATTATTGATTTTAAAAGATCCTTCTTCCCTAGTACTCTGCAATGTCAACCATGTCACCATGTCACTTGTCATATCTGTATATGGGTGGGGCTGCTTCTGGATTCTCTGTGCCACTCACGGGCCCATTCATCTGCCCCACATCTAACTCAGTGTCTTCAGGGCTGTGGTTTTGGAATGAGATGTGACATCTGGACGCACCAGTCCTCTCGTCTCCTTGTCTTAGGTGAGAACGTCTTTGCTTTCGTTGGGCACTTACATTTTCATATAAACACTGGAATCAGCTTTTAAAGTTCATAAGAAGAAAAAAGAGAGAACAACAGAACTGTTGTGATTTTATTTGAGTTTGCATTGAGTTTATAAAACAATTTGGGGAAATCTGACATAGTCACAAACCATAAATTAGGCCCATTACTGATCTTCTATTTACTGCTCTTCTCAACTGCTAAGATAATGCCCATTTTTGATATTATTATTATTGTATTTTTTGGTAGTGCTCCACTTCAAAGTACTAATTGCTGGTGCTATGGTGTGGATGTGGCATGTCCCCCCAAAGTCTCATGTATGTGGACGTTATGGAGTATCTATGAATTCCATGGCTAAGAGGTGGACCCGGTTGGAAGGGGTGGATCACTGAGGCATGACGCCGAGGGGGCAGACCACTGGGACTTGACCTGGAAGGATAAGTGCTACCACTGCCCTTTCTCAATTCTTTCCTCTCTTCCTGTTCACCCTGCCACAACCAGCTCTCCGGCTAGGTTCTGCTGTGTGTTTCCACTCTTGCCAGCCACCCGCAAATGGACTGAGACTCCGAAACTACAAGCTAAAATAAACCTTTCCTCCATTAAGTTGTGGGTGTCGAGTATTGTGCTCCAGAAATGAAAAGGTAATGGAGACACCTGGTAAATAAGCCCTGAAATTCCCAGGGCTGACCTTAACAGATCACGCACGATCATGAAACATCCAGTTGGCACAAAGAATCTGGTAAGTCCTTTCTGAGCTGCTCTTCAGAGGCCTGGGCTGATGGGAGCTTACACACCTTCAGTAAGTCGCACCCAAGGTTTGTGTCCCCTGGTGCTCACATTCAGAGCTCCGCATCAGGTATGTGGGGTTTTGTGGGCCATGTACGGAAGGAGTGTAGGACATTTTTGCTTCACTCCAGTGGCTAGAACTCAGTCACACGGACTCTACAAAGGAGGACAGAAACTGTACAGCCGGGGAAAGATACACAATTTTCAGGCATTATTCAATTTGCTTGTTTCCTTGATTTGTTGCATGAGCTGGGACATCCGATGCAATGCAGACTAGAAGTTGTAATGACACTGCAGGGGCTTCTCAGTGTTTCACTGCTAAGTATCCAGCTTGCAAGAGGTTTTCATACATTCTCTATCAGAATCAGAAAGTCATTTTATGTAATTTTCACCGTTAATGAAGACTGAATTATAATAAATACCTTTTCTGCATCTATTTTGATAAGCATATATTGTTTTCTTTTAATCTGCTAATTTGGTTAAATGCATGGGTTAATAACAAAACTCTACATTGCACTTAGTTAAGTTGGAGTTAATTTGGTAATGATGTGTTACCTTCTTATACATTACTAAATTGAGTTTGCTAATAGTTTCGGGTTTCTACGTATACGTTCATGAGTAAGATTGTCCTTTTTTTGCTCACCTTTTTAGGTTTTGGACATCAAGATTACGCAGTGATTGTAAGATGCATTGCCTCTCTCTTTAATCTCTGGGAAGTTTCCTTGGAAAACTATCATTATTTCTCATTTAAATGATGACAGATCTCAAGAAGCTATTGGAACTTAATGGTTACTTTTTATGTAGCTTTTCAAACACTGTTTTAACTCTTTTAATGATCATAGATCTATTCAGTTTCACGAAGCTACAGTTTAAAGGAAATTATTTTACCTAACTTTTTACGTTCAGTAACATACAGCTGCTCTTAACATCTTCGAGCACCCGTAAGTCTCCCACATCTGAAGTGATATCCCCCTTTTCATTCTTGGTCTTAAGTTTTTGTGTCTCCTTATTCTTTTTTTGTGGCCAATCTACCAAAATTTTATCGATTTTGTTGCCATTTTGAAATACCAACTCTTATTTCTGGTCTTCTACTGCCGCCTTGTTTTCCATTTCACTCATTTCTGCTCTTTAGTATTTCTTTCTTTTTCACACCTTGGGTTTGTTTTGTTGTTGATTTTCTCAGTTCTGGAGATGGTTGCTCAACTTGTCTTTCCTGTTGCCTCATAAAAGAGTTCAAGACTAGATGTTTCCTTCTAAAGACTGCTTTAGTTATTAAGCCTTGTGGATTTTAATATGTAGTATTTTAATTATCATTTTATCCAAAATATTTCCTCTTTCCTTTCATGTTTTTTTCTTTGGTAAGTAGGATATTTAGAATTTAAATTTTTTTTTCTATAATAAGGGGATTTTCCAGATAAGTTTTTGTTACTGACTAGCATAAACAGCATGCTAGCAAGAGAAAGATAATCTATTTGATTTGAATCCTTTTATGACATACGGATCCTTTTCTGGACTCATAAATGTCCCACTCGTGGTTGAGAAGATGGTATGTTCCCGGTCGGAAGTAGTGGCTTATGTTTGGTCATGAGGTCTAGGGCTCTGTGTTGGTCATACCCTCCATGTCCTAAATAACAGCCACAAAACAGATTTTCTGGGATTGTCCACGTATCCAAGAACATGGGCACCTCTACTCCTCAAAAGATTTCTATACTCCTTAATGTAATTCCCACTGTCTGGGCTCTTGTGTTAATTCCTCATGATTTTGTCAGATCTTTTTTTGTGAGGCTTTCAATATTTTAAAATACTTTACCCAACACTGGGAGTTGCTCTCAGTGGGCAAGTGAGTCTGAATGACCTTGTCTGCTATTACCAGCGCCTAGAAATTCGAGTTCCTGCCAGTGTTATCAGCTCTAATTTTTCGCTTATCTGATTTTTGGACATTTTAATGTGAAGTACAGTAATTCTTCTAAATTCATTTTTTTATTGCTGAAATGCAATTTATCCAATTCTAAATGATCTTACTAATACTATCTAAAATGTGTGAAACTTTCTGGCTGAAAGTTTTCAAAAGCCTGATTATTTGTACTTCTTTTATCTTGCTAATCTGTAATGGGATTTATAAGACTGTAATGGACACCTCCGGAGTTCACGGCCACCAGACAATGTACAGCTGTTTCTGGTTGAGGGGGGCCTGCTTTCTGCTCTCTAATGTAATTGTTCAAAAACGTGGGGCCGGGAGCAAGAGCACAAGGCTGGGAAGTGAGCCTTTAGGTACAAACGCTAGCTCCGTTACGCAGCGTCCTAATGGCTCGTGCCAAATTGCTCACCTCTCTGGGCCAGTTTGCTCATCTGTAAAATGGGTCGAAGGGTGCAAGTTACTATAAGGATCCAATAGATTCATGCATATGTAAGGACTTGGGCGCCATGCTCAGCCCAAAAATGACACTCGGCAAGAGGCCTTCATTCCGTGTGGGGCCACCAAACCCTTTCAACCCTAGAAAGGCAAAGCAAAGCTGTTAGACACAGGCTATATAGTAACATGTGAGAGGGGCTTAGGTAGCATGTGCATGTGTGACAGTGCTACGCCAGGAGCAGGGTGGCTGAAAGAACAATTAATAAAGAATATCGGTTGAACTCTTTGTCTCATTTTTCTCTGTCTCTGAAATTCTTAAAAGAATGCGATCCTTTTCAGAACTCATAATGCGGGGCTGCGACTGTTTTGCATTTCATATGTGTGCAGCTGTTCCTCTACTATAAGTATGCACATCTGCTCATTAGCAATACAATATAATTCCCACTGTCTAATTATTTGCAGATGATAGATTCCTTGTACATAGTCTAAAAAAAGGATAGCCCTTCAAAACTGGTGACTTCTTTTTAAAGAAGAAACCTAACTTAAAAGGGTCAGCACAATGAAGTTCAGATATTAATTTGGCGGATTCAAACCCACGGACACCAGCACTTAATTGCCCACTTGATGGGAAACAGAAGGAAATCAGGATCTTTCTCCCACCAATTAATGTGACCTAGTAGACACCATGGAAGATGACTGCCCTGTCATAGACCCACATACCTGAAAAGAGTCTGCAGGATCAACCTGCTGAAGACAGGACGGACGAATCCCATCCTGCGACACTGGGGACCTCCCGGGAACAAGCACCAGAATGATGTCTCATGGTGTGTGTGCGTGTGTGTGTGTATGTGCGTGCGCGTGCCCGCGCATGCACGAGCACGTGTGTGTATGTGGAAAGGGACACATATGGGGAACAAGCAGGAAAGTCTTTGGAGGATCTTTAGCTCTAAGCATGGGCTGAAAAATCCCGCATAATCCTCCACCTATGGCCGACAGTGCTAATGCAGCCAGCCAGGGCATACGGTCCTGGGATCTCAGGGACCCTGACAGGTCTAGGACACCTGGGAGTTCCCTTTTGGACGATGGGGTGGGTGCAGGAGGATAAGAAAGGAGGGGCTGATAGCGGGAAAAGGATGGAAACATGGAACAAGAAGCCATCAGAGGCAGGAAGAGCATGAGCTGAGGAAAAGGACAAAGAAAAGAAGAAAATCTCTGAGATTCACAGAACAGCAGGCAAAATGGAAGCCAGTTCAGTGACCTGGCCCGTCCACAGGCAGCAAGAGCCGGACAGCTGCCAGGCTGGCCTCTGCGTCTGAGAGCTCTGCATCCCTGGATCAGTCACCACGCACAGAACCCACCTGTGTGCGGGGTGAGTCACACAGAACACATACAGAGGTTCTGTCATTATTTCCTAATCAACACAATATGAGAAGTTTGCATATGGCTCTTACATGCATGGCTATCACCAGCCATCGAGGGATGTCTGCAAGTGTATCAGAGGATGCGCATGGACCCCACGTGATTACTATACTGTTCTATATAAGGCATGAGCACCGTGCATTTGTTACCCATGGGGCGACCCAGAACCAACCCCAGGGGATACCAAGGAAGGACTGTATACACCACATTCTAATTCACTGCAGCCACTTGACACACTCGGCTGGGTAGAAACGGAAGCCCATTCATTCAGTGAGCAAATACTTACTATAAAGCTCACCTTCTAGAGAGAGGGCAGTGCAGAAACAACCAACAAGCAAGCAAATCAGTCACTTGTCTTGTGGTGGGTTTGGGAACGATGCAAAGTACTGTGGTGGGAAGCCACACAGGGGAACGCTGGGAGGACTGCTCTTGTCACAGCAGGTCAGGGAGGCCTCTGGGAGGATGAGACACGCACGCTGAGACTAGAGGGTGCGAGGAGTAGGACCCATCAGGAGCGGCGGGCATAAGGACCAGTAGGCACAGGACCCAAGGCAAGAAGGTGCTCGTGTCTTCTGGGAATGGAACAAGCTCACAGTACCTGAGATTCAAGGAACAGGGATGGGGACGGCCACTGTGGCGAGGTTGGAAATGAGGTAACCTTCAGCCAATCCCAGGCCATGCTGGGAATTATAAAAAGCGCAAACCCATCCCAGAGAATATAGGCAACCAGGAAAGATTTTATACACTTTTTATGCTATTGGAGGTTGAACCAAGACCTTCTCACTGAGCAAAAACTGGTGACATCCCTAACCCTTTGATCAACTGAGATGGGTATTGCTAAACTGCTAAGCTGCCCAGGCTGAGCTCAAACTTGGGACCCTCCTACCCTGGACTACCAGATGCTGGCATTACAGACACGCACCATCACACGTGGCCTCTTTTGTGTTTTTAACAGGTTGATATGGAGAATGAACTAGGAAGGTGCATAACGGATCATTCCCGAAGCCACTGGAGGCTCCAGTGGTCAAGAGAGGGGAAGAAAGGAGGCAAGGCCACTCAGCTGGGACAAGCTTAACTCACTTAAAGCCACAGCACCCCGGCTGGAGTCCACATTCTTACCAGGGGTTTAATTAAGACCTTTAGTTCAAGTATTAGTTCAGGTTTTCACAGGGGTTACTGGGAGTTCATCAACATTTTATTAATTGATAGAGGCTGTATGAGTTAGGACCTAGATTGAGCTGTTGCAGAAAAGGAGAAAAATAAGGCCTTAAGTAACAGTAGATTAAACGAGAGAGTTCTGGCCTGGGGCACAGCCTGGGAGGGTGACTCTGGGTTTTTTTTTCCTCTCTCTCAGATTTCCCTGTCCCTGTGGTCCAAGATGTTTCACCACCAAAGCCACATACCAGCTGAGGGAAGGAAAGAGAGAAGCGTTAGGGAAGTCTCTGCCTTGTGTACTGCGGCTTGGCTCAGGGTATGCAGTCTGATGCATCTTGACTGGACCGTCAAGCACGACAGATCACAACAGTTAGAGGGAAACAGACCAAATATGAGAGCCTGGAACCCGGCCTGGTTCCTTCTACTCCTGTTCTCAACAGGAAGGTTCAGGAGCTCCTCCCTGCCACCAGCAGCACCACAGCAGCGCCAGCAGCCGTGCACCACAACGTACACGGTGCTGAATGCCGTCCAACTAACGTCGGGACAAAGAAGACTCTGTGAGCACGAAAGCCACCTGAGTATGCGCAGGGGACGGTATTTCCCACAGGAAGAAACGAAGGGCAATGTGGACATAGAAATAAAGTTTAAAAATCTGGCAAAACTGTATTTCTGCATTGAGGAAAAACATAACAGCAGTACCTGGCATTTGCGTGGTACCTTACCATTTCCATATTATCTTTACTGAGTTCTTATGATGGCCCATGAAGTAAGGAGTGTAGTTATTATTATCTCTTTTTCATACACGAGAACCCAAGCCTTCTAAACCCCAGGCTCTGCCATTTGCCTGGGGATTTCAGCAGGCTAGGGATGACATGGTCAGGAAGGGACACACTCCACTCTATCTTCAGACACAGGGAACCGTATCTGTCCTACAGGTAAGATGAAAAGCCAGAAAAGGGTGGATGAATGTAAGCAGTGGCATCTGAACATGTTGATAGAAGCAGGGGTTTTGTGGTAGCTGGTAAATCAAGGTCATGAGTTATTTTACTGACCAAGTATATAATGATGCTGTTGAGTCTGGGCCTTCACCAGAGGCTGAGTGAGTGAGAGGCACTCTCTCTAGACCCACAGTGGCTGTGACACAGTTCTCTTGCCTCATCGGTATTTTAAGGCACCATTATGCCTGGCACTGTCCTCCTCATGAGAGCTGCCTCAGTATCTCACAGCAGTGAAAAACACGCAGGATTTTCTGTTTAACCTATGCCAAGAAGATCTGGTTTAACTGAAAAGAAGCTTTAAGACTGAAGCCCTGTTGGTTCTACCGTAGAACCAGAAGACCCTTGGCATTAGCAAGAATTCCCACATTTGCAAATACTGTTTTAGGATACGGATTCTCCAACAAAATCCAATAAATTCGAACCAAAGAATGTAAGTGGACCCCCTAAATTCTTAATGATTTTATCAATAAGATACAGTCTTCCAACATGCTAATTTTGACAGGTTTCTCTTGAGTCGTATCTTAGTGGAGAATCACATGTTTGCAGGACTTATCTTTACACCAAAGGTCAAGGCCTTCTCAATTTTGACTCAAGTTTTGTGTTCTTGCTGACAAGCAATTCTGGCAGAGAGGCAAGAGTATGCTTCAAGTGGCTTTAGGAACTGCTTACCTTCATTTCTGGAGACAAAAAAGAAACCCGCAACGGGCTTTTGCTTGCCTGTGTGGAGTTGCCCAGACCCAGCACGCCGCTCTCTTTGAAATACCCAGGTCCCAAAGCAGTCTCTAAGGTCCTCTTCGCCCACTCATCTGCGCTGGTGGTGGCTGCCTTTACAAAGCCACTCTTCTAAACAGGCGACAAAAGTTGGCCAGGTTCATTGATAGGCTGGCTCTCCTGTAGCTGGCCCATCCTTCAGGAAGTGAACTTCAAATTCTGACCTCAGAAAAGCAACATTTGACTACACATTTTGGACCTTTAGGTTCTCTGGGAATATTAAGTCCATTGATTCCAGAGTTCTGCTGAATTTCTGGTTTTTTTCCCTTTAATCTCCAGTGATAACACATACTTATTTTAGTGATTTTTTATGCTGCAGTCTTATATACATTTATGTGTACATTCATTTGACTTCATTACATTGAATATATTTTCATTTGTGCAGACATCTGAGATACTTCTGCAAAATCCAGACTTTCAGTGGTGTAGCACCGTCTAGCAGAAAGCCGGGGGTGGGGGGGAAGTGGGGGGCAAGATAAATGCCTTCAAGGGACGCCTGGCACTTTCATGGCAGTTCAGACACTGAAAGAGGGTCTCATATGCTTTCAGGCTATATACTCAATACCCTAAACTCTAGCTGTGGTTCTGAATTACCAAGGAAACTCTAATAAATCACCAATGGGCTTTGACAAACACTTTCTCATGTCTCACACTCTGCACGTGAGTCAATGGCAAGATGCTTAGCCAAAACAGATCAGACTTCTCATTTACAAAGCCCAACGAAACATGTTGACTAGCAGCCACAAATAAACTGAGCATGGTGACTGTATGAGTTGGCAGCATGGATGATTTTGGATTTTTGCTATTGATGCAAGTAGCAGAAATTGAATAGTCTCATCAAAGGTAAAAGAGCAGGAGAGTATACGGTAGGATCCACAGCCTAGAGAGCTAGAAGGAGACCTTGCAGAGTTGAAGGTGGAGACGCAGGAAGGAGAGGTCCCAGGGCCCCCAAGAGCTCCTGCGGACATACAAGGCATCCCTCAGCAAAGGGGGAACATCTTCTCTTCTCTTCCAGCAGCCCCAGGGAAAGACTCTGGTTTTGCAAGGGTCACATGCCCACTTGTTGGGTCAAACACTGCGGTCAACAGGACAATATGCTCTGATTGGCAAAGCCTGTATTAGAACCCAGCCCTGTGAAACCAGGCCTGTCTGTAGAAAGGTTATAGGCAAAAAGAGATTTGTTACCATGGCCCTTTACACTGAGCTACCCCAAAAGTAATTCTGTTAACAATGTAGAAAGCATCAAGGTAAAAGGCTCTAGTCTGTGATGTTTAACTACATGATTTCTACAATCTCTTCTGGTTTGTGAGTTTACAAATATCCTTGGAGATTGTGAGAAAAATAACAGATGAAGCTATTACATTACTGGACAGTTTGATGGGATCAACTGTGCTTTTTCCAGATTCATATGCTAAAGTCCTAGACCCTAGTACCACAGAATATAACTGTATTTGTAGTTTGATGTTTTAAAAGACATAATTAAGAAAAAGTCACTAACATGGGTACCAATCCATAGTATCAACATGGCTTTCCAAAGAGATCAAGGATCAAGATGCACCCCCCAACACACACACAAAGGAAAGGCCCATAAGGAGCACATTAGGAAGAAGGTGGCTATCGATAAGCTAGGCCTCAAAGATGGCGGTCTCTGGAGAAATAAAACCCTCCAGCACTTTGATCTGGACTTCAGCCTCCAGGCCTGGGCAGAAATAAATGTCTCTTGTTGAAGGTGCCTGGTCTGATACACTTTGTTATGGTGGCCCTAGGAAAGTAACTCAGGCACTAAACAAAGAATTTCAAAAAGGAGGCTGGGTAAAGAGTGGGGCACAGTTAAGGCCCATGCGGTATGTAGGGTGAGGGAGAGAAGAGGTTCAGGGACCAGCGATCTACTAAGTGGTGTGTACTGACAAAGGCATAATGAAATGGGTAAGAGGTTAAGAGAGGTGAGGACAGAGAAGTCAATGATAGATTTGACTTTGTCTAAAATTCTGATGGGCAAAGTCTTGAGAGATTCATCTAGGTTACTGGACACAGATTCAACCTGTGGGAAACCTGTCTCTTCCATGGCTGCAGACCCTCTGAGAGGGGTCTCTGTTGTTAATTTGGGAGCTCTCTGCATCCTGCTCTGACCCTAAGCTTAGCTAGCCAAATGGCTGAATGTCTGCCCCATGGAAGACTCACCAGCCTGAGTTCCTGGCCACCACCACCCTGAGATGACACGCACTAGTCAGGGCCTCCTGTCCAAGCTCTTGGGCCTCAGTCACTCATGTGCCATGACAGACTAGTGGTCCAAACGGGTTTGACACCAGTGCTCTGGTCTCAGCAGCTCTCTGCCTTCTCTGCCCTGTACCTCAGCCCTCTCCCATCAGGGAATCCATTGTTACGTCAAACCAGATGACACTGTCATGGCAACGTATCCCCGGCCTTCTTCCTCATCCAGAACTCTGGACATCAGCCACTGGATGGCTCTGCCTGCATCCCAGACTGGTTTGGCCCTGCTCTAGTTATCACTCAGCTGTGCCTGCCTTTACTCTGATCTTTACCCCCTGGAAAATTGCCCTGATACTGCCCGGTTCTCAGAGTCAGCACTCAGGGCCTACGCACCTGTGCTGCTGAGATCACATCGAAGACTCCACCATGGACATAATTCACATGGGGAAAAAACTACATACAGCCTTCAAGAAACATGCAACACGAGATACCCACAACACAGAAGCCTGGTACTCCAGGGGAAAAATATTGTGTTAGGTAGACACTAAAGAAAAAAAGTTTAGGGTACAATCACACCTATTGTACCAGACTTCCCAATTCATAAGCTTCAGAATATTAGATCACCACACTGGCAAAGCAGCACTTATAAGGCTGTTAAGATGAAATCTGAAAACTGCTTCATTATTGAGTATTTCAATGATATTCGCTGACCTGGGATTGTTTGCTTGTGTGTGCCTTCAAATATTAATACAATTTCTGTCCACCTTTGTTGACAGTCCAAATATATTAATATTCCCATGTAACAAATTCTAAGGAAGATAAATGAATTATTTAAATAACTGAAGCATTGTTGACCTACAAATACTGCATTTTTACCTTTACATTCTTCTTTTTCTTTTAAAAATCATCCATAGACATTCCTTTTGAAAACAAACCTGATAATGTCAAAAGATGAGAAAGGCTAAACTCAATGAAATAAAGAAACCATAAATCAGGAAAACTTTGAAGCTTCTGGAAAGACACTTTAATTTTGTAGACAAAAGACTGCATTAACCAGGAATAATGCAATAATCAAAGGTGAACGAATCTCCATTGTCTGGCATGTTTCTCTGTGGGAATTTTCCCACCCCTGACAGCTGTACAGGGGGAGGGGCGCAGAATGTGGCTGCGCCTTTATCCTCCCACCCCTTTTCTCCCCAGCCCCTCCTCTTCTCCGTCAATAAATGTCTGCAATCATATTCTTGAGCTCCTGTGTGATTTCAAGGTTCATCTCTTCCATGCAGCTCAAACACTAATTATCCCAGCTGTAATTAGTAAGATAATTAAATACTGGCTCACTCATCACTCTACCTTGGGTCGGGTCGTGATTCTCCCAGAAGACCTTGAGCAGTTCCTCAAAGCTGATGCGCTCTGGCTGGTACACAACTCTGACGACTTCTGCGTGGCCAGTTTTCCCTTGAGAGGAACAGAACATACAACCAAAATTTACTGACAACATGTATCACAAGGTACGAGTTATTTTTAAAAAAAAGATGAAAAATGATAATGTTTTTCTCTGGAGAAGGAAAAGAACATAATCAGTCTTGGGCTAAGGAGTCTCACCCTCGGTCTCTGTCGGAGGTCCTCTTTGCATCAGGGCACACTGTCACCCTTTAGCAAGATTCCTGGGATGCTGAGTTCTTCATTGTGCGTTTGTGTATATTTAAGCGCATGGGGCTCAAACTTGGATTTTCATCTTTCTAGTCTTGCGCTTAGGAAATCCTGCACATCCAACCTGACATGACGCTCAAGATGGGAGGCTCTGCAAAGGGGAAACTGCCCCTTCCTTTTCCTCATCAAGCTGTGCTCCATGCAGTAGGCTCGGCTGCACTACAGAGCAAGGAGGGGCCCAGCAGAGAAGTCAGCAAAGAGCGTATAGGACACCCTCATATTAGACGATTTAGTTAGTACAGAGACATACTTGCTGTGCTGTTAACACCGAGGCAAGAGTGAGATTCGAATCCCCCATGGGGTGGTAAGTGTTTTCTCCGCCTAATTATTCTCTGCGGTAAATAACAACTGCAACAAACATCTCTTTGCAAAACCCATGTAAGCAGGCTAATTATGCGAGGGAGTCCTACCAGTTCCACGGATCAGGGAAGTGGGTATCGGCAGTACCAACTGAAACAATGGTGTATTAGATACCTTCTCGTTGCTGGGACAAAATACCTAGCATCACAATTTAAGGGGGAGAGGGGATCACAGTATCAGTAGGTTCGGCTCCAAGACGGAATACACACGGCAGAGCAGCAAACAGAAAATCTGATCACCACACGGTGGCCAGGAAACACAGAGGAAAGGGAGGGGCTGGGGCTTGAATATCCCCTTCCCAGGTTACACCCTAGCGACCCACCCCTTCCAACCAGGTCCTAGCAGATTTTAGATCTAAACCATAAGATACAGAATTTATACCCTCCCTATTGCACAGTTTTAGAATTTAGAAAATAATACACCCTTCCATTCTGACATCATCTCAACATTTAAATCTGTTTCTCTCTCTTTTTCTTTTGAGTAGTAAAGAACTTGGCTTTGCCCAAAGTGAAGTCTACCGTTTGTCTTTGGTTAGTGAAAGATCGTATCTAATAGATATGGGGCTGGGCACAATGGATTTTAGGATGGGGCTAGCCATACCCAACAATCTTAAGAGTACAGGTTGGCTGCGCCAAAAGGATCATGCGAGCCAGGGTGGGGACTTTGCTATCAGTCAACCTGAAGACTAAGTTCGGTCAACTATGAGAGCAATCCATCAATCACGCCTACACAGTACAGCCACAATAGAAACTGGACACTAAAGTTTTGGCAAGTTTCTCTGGTGGACATTACTCGCTAGAACTGTCACATATGGACGCCAGGAAGCTAACGTGTCCTGCTCTGTGACAGAGGAGAGAAGATGCAATGGAACCCTCCCAAGCACTGCCCTGTACCTCTCTGGCTGATTTTGAGCTGTATTGTTCCACTGTAATAAATTGGAACCATGAGAATAATAGCTTTCATTGAGTTCTTCTAGCAAATCACGAAGCAGGATAGTGGGGGACAGCCTGAACTTGCACTTCAGTGTGCAAAAGTACATTCTCATCTGTTGCTTTTCTCCCTTTCATCCTCACAACTGCCCAGTGCTATAGGTACAAAAGGGAGAAATCCCCACATTACAAACCATAAAGCTCAGATGTGTTAGATTTGCCTAAACTCTCACAACTAGTGAATTTCTGGACCATCACCTGAAGAGAACACACTTTGACTTCTCGTCCAGAGTTGTACTCGATACATTAAAGGAAGAACGACTGATGATTAGGGCAGAGTGCCAACATGATTGGCTTTGAGCTCTGCCATGAGAGCTGGTAGAGCACATGCCTGGATGGATCTGGGTGGATCATGACGGCATGGCCCTGAGGTCTATGCATGCCCTTGGCGCCTTCCTCTCTGGTGCCATTACCCTGCTCTGTTTTGTGGCCACTGCAAACTAAGCAGCTTTGCTCCTCCACCTCCTTCCACCATGATGGCTTTGGAGCCTGCCAATTATAGACTGAAACCATGAGCCAATTAAACTTCTCCTTCTTAAGTTGCAAGTATTGGGTACTGTGTCCCAGCAATAGAAAAGCTGGCCAATACAGACAGCAAGGTGGACACTGGAACATGACTCTGAGAGAAAAAGGAAATTGAGTTGGCATCTTTAATCTTTCTAATACATTAATTTCTTTCTGTGTGTACACACTATATTTATTGGTAATATGAAGCTGGAAAATATAGGGAATATAAAGATTTCCTCAAACTTCTGTCACATAAGCACCATATCTGTCTTTCTGCATTTATTTTTGAATATATACTAGATGCTCACATGTGCACACCCACACAGACACAATTTGTCCAACAGTAGTGATTACAGCATGCTTTTCCATGTCACTTACAAGTTTATTCCCATGTCCCTGAAAGTTTAAGAAAACACCTCTGTAAAGACTGTACCACACCTTATCAGATGGTTATCTGATTACTTATTTGGATAACCATCATTGCCATCACTGGATGTGTAGACTGAATCCTATTTTAGCCCTGAGTGTAAATATTTTTCTACACGTCTTAGGGTGCCTCAAGCCACGGTGGTATAAGTAGAATTTCTAAATTAACTTTTATAAACATTTTAAAATTTCTTGGTGCTCAGTGCCAAACTGCTTCTTAGCAAAACTCACCACATTTTCTCTTTGCCTTAGCAGCATGTGGGAGGGTCAGTCTCGTTCGCTCTTGCAATTTATAGCTACAAGATAGTGTTCTACTGTTCCATTTGGGATGAATTTAATTATTAGTGAGTCAAAACATAAATTTCATGTTTATTAGTAAATTTAATTTATTTGCTCTACTTTTTGTCATACCCCTTTTACATTCAGTTATTAATTGGTTATTGTTTTTTTACTACTATTGGTCAGTCCATATAATTTTAATTCAAACACCATAGTCATTTAATTCAGCATCTAAGCAGATTTTATGCTAATCAGTATAAAAAGAATGATAGTAGAGAGCTCAGAAAGAAGATATAGTAGGTATAATAATCATGCTATGGTAAAGCTATTTGTTATTTTGTCATTTGAAATGTCTACATGAGCAACTCACTCATAAACATTAAGAATTTATGAATATTAAAAAGGTAACAATATGCTAAATATTACACATATATTTGGTATGAAAATCACTGAAATTACACTAGAAATAATGGTGAAAGATGGAAGCGGGCTATTCACACAGGAAGAAGTATATGTAAGTCATGATATAAGAAATGCCCAACATTATTGGTGACCAAACAAAAACAAATTAAGTGACTATTAAAACATTAATATACCACTGATTATTTACCACACTTTGTAAACTGCTTAAAGAGATGTTGGGCACAACAAAACTATTGACCTCGCCTGGTTAGTGAGGGGGCAGAACCACTACCTCATGGCTGGGAGCTCACTGGTGTTCACAGCCAGAGCCACGAAGACGAAATGACATAGGAAGTCCGCCTCAAAAGTATGAGCTTCCCAAATGGAAAGAATATATAAATGCAGAAAATACCAGTGCCTGCACTGTTACAGCAGGGGAGTACTGTAAGAACCGCAGCATCCAACAGAAAAGCTAGAAATGATGGGGCAGCTACGTGAGGCGGTATCATAAAGCCACAAAAACGCCATCACCTCACTGTAGGAAAAGCTGCGGCTCATTATTAAACACCCATGAGATGGCAGGCATGACATCTGCTGGACGCCACTTACTTCTTCACGGCAATTTCCCCAATTTTTTTCTATTGTGATAAAATCACACATAATACAAAATGTACCACATAAAATCTTGACCAGTTTAAGTGTATCGTTCAGTGGTGCTGAATACACTGACATTTCGTGCAATTGTCACGATATTTCCAGAACTCTTCACACTGCAGAACGGACACTCTATAACTACGGAATACTAACTCCTCACACCTCTACCCCCAGCACCTGGCGACCCCCATTCGACTGTCCACTCCCGTGAACTTCTCTACTCTAGGTACCTCATACTGATGGGGTAATACGGTATTTGTCTTTTCCTGACCAGCCTCTTTCACTTGGTATAATGTCCATGAGGTTCATCATATTGCAGCACATGAGCATTTCCTTCCTTTTCAATGCTGAATGACATCCGTGTGTACATATGAGCACGCGTGTGGTGGGGTGGAGTATGTACCATACTTTGTTTATCCGTTCCTCCACCAATGGGTACGTGGGTAGCTTCCACACTGCAGCAACTGTGAGTAATACTGTTACAGACATGGGAATATAAAAGTTACAAAACTTTTTCAATAAAGATATTGTATCATTTTACAGAAGTATAAATCAAGGCCTCGCCACACGTTTTCCCACATGATGTCACACAGCTGCTAAGGGCAGGATCCAGTTATAACCAGAGCTGAATCAGGTTTCAACCAATCAGGTTTCAGCCGCAGATAAAGTGTCAATGCGTTCTATGGCCCCAAGCTTTGGAAAGAAAGAGACTACTGCCTCAGACAGAGGCAGTGGCCCAGATGAGAAGTCACAGTTGGGTGGTAACTGAAACCCAGACCGCCAGAAACACTTTGCAGGAATAGGCTCCTCTTTTGAGACTGAAACATGGAGTCGGAAAAGATTTCTACTCACCAGCAAGCACTTCCAGAAATTATGGTCACAGCTATCATTTGTGGAGAGACTTAAAGGCGCCTAGCTGTTTAGGAAGAACTGCTATCGTTCCAATTCAAGACCCATTTGCATTGACAAACAGTGCGGAGACGCCCTTGCCAAACTCACCTTTAAGTCTCTTTACTTTATGTCTCCGAAGCAAAAGAAGCCGTGTAAAAACACACAGTGCAAATGGTCAGAAGGATTAAGGGACTTGGAAGCACTTATGGAAAGGCCCACGCTTTGCGGGAACTAGACAACGTGGCAGGCTACTTTCATTCCAGAGGCCAATCTGCAAATACTATCTTGTGCTTCCAGAGAGAAAAGGCCATATCTTAAAAATATTGCAAGCTGTGTTTTCACATTACATCGTGCAAATAGCATGAGATGCGATGCGCAAACACGTTTGTTAACAATTCACAGCAGCAGTCGGTGCTTTAGCGCTGCCGCACCAAAACACTTCAGAAGGATAAATGAAACAGATAAGTAAGTGGCCCCTCTGAGCATCCCGCTCCCTGCCTGACCCTGCTGCCCCAGAGGAAGGTGAGCAAACACAAAGGGCTCCGTTACAGGCAGCCGTTGCTTCCAAGGCACAGCATCTGAGCAGAGACATCTGCGCGTGCTCCAGGCACTGACTGTCAGGTGCCGCCCAGACTGAGGAAATGCTTAGTAGGCCGCCCTGGGGTCTGGGCTCCAAGGGCGGCAGCCTGGCCACTTACAGCCCGTGAGCTGCGTCAAGTTCCCTTCCTCTGGAGTTTACCTTCCTTATCTGCAACGTGGGGTAATCAAGGCATTTACACGGCCCAGTGCACTGCTGCTTAGTTCAATAACCCTTGGGATGCATTTACATAGAACAGCACATGAAAACCCAACCAACATTAATGTGTTCTATTGATAAAGATGGCTAGATGGTTAGTATTGCTATGATTACTATTTCTCCGTTATTTCATGATTTTTTGAGTCTGAGAATCTGTATTCTTACAAGATTCCTCAGGTAAATCTGTTTTTTTTTTTTTTTTTTTTTACCAGGAGATCAGAGCCAGGGCACTCTACCACCACCAAGCTACATCCCTAGCCCTTTTTAGTCTTATTTTGAGACATGATCTCACTATGTTGCCCAGGCAGAACTTAAATTCACAATCCTCCTACCTAAGCTTCCCTCAGTATTAGGAATATAGGCATGTGCCAACAAGCCCAGCTAGATGATTCTTAGTACTAGTAAGAGTTAAAAAAAAAAAAAGGTGACCTAGAGAAGGCTCACGGAGACAGTCATCCCTCAGTTCTGTTCTCCTGTACCCCTTACTGTCTTCATTATCAGGAGGCCCCAGCAATCCCACAGTCTTAAGGAAGGGAGACACCAAGGAGACAGAGGTGAGAACAGGGAAAGGGATAAAGAAGGGCAGAAGTGGAGAGGATAGGAAGAACAGGGATGAAAGACAGGGAAGGGGAGACCAGAGGAAAGGAGAACGATGCCAGATCTCCACAGAGACCTGTGGTAAGAATGAGAAGAGGTGGAGAAGGGGGACATGGGAGCCCCTTCTTGATCCTCAAGGAGCTTACTCCCTACCAGTAATCAGTGGTACAGATAACTACCTATAGTTTACTAACCATTCATTGTTCTAAGCTCTTGAAAGGCATTGACCAAGTTGATCCTGAAAACACCCTGAGACAATTAATATTATTATCCTATTTCTTGGAGACGGTAGCTGAGACACAGAGGAAAAGGAATCTGTCCAACGTCAAAGAAGTAATAAGTCAGGGACACTGGATTTGTGCCCTGCTATGATTGTCCAACGTCAAAGAAGTAATAAGTCAGGGACACTGGATTTGTGCCCTGCTATGATGGCTCCGAGACACAGAGAAAGAGAAGACAGGTGGTTTATGGGCAGGTCACATGCACATCATAACATCAGAGAAGTCCAAGGGAACATGGCCCAAGTGGGTGGACATTTCAAGGGAGAGAGTGCAGGGGAGGGCAGGGCATCCCCATGGTGGGGCAAATGCTATGACACTTGAATTCTAGGGAGGAGGGAGGGATTGGAGGCTACAGGTTTCTGCTTCAGGAAAGTTTCTTGTGGTCCGTTACGACGGGAGCTTCTCAACTGCCCCCTCATCAGCTGCACACTGCCATCAGCAGAGGCATGGAGCTGCAGCTCTTGCAGTGAACACGCACTTAGCACCGCAGCCATGTGGAAGGCTGTTGAGAGAGTATCAAGTACCCATTTTACTGCTATGAAAACCAAGGCTAAGAGCTCATGAGTGACGGAGATGACCCCGAACTTGGCAAAGTCCAAAGTGCTCCACTCCCTGCTTCTTTCCCATACCTGGCCTTTGGCAACAGGATCCTTAGCACTCTGCTGATTACTAGTACTAAGAATCATCTAGCTGGGCTTGCTGGCGCATGCCTATAATCCTAATGCTGAGGGAAGTTTAGGTAGGAGGATTGTGAATTTAAGTCCTGCCTGGGCAACTTAGTGAGATCATGTCTCAAAATAAAAGACTAAAAAGGGCTAGGGATGTACCTTGATGGTAGAGTGCCCCTGGGTCTGATCTCCAGGGCCAGGTGTGATCCCGACCTCATTTCTCTACTTTCTTGATCTAAGCTCATTCTCCACCTGCACTCCAATTCTTATCACCCCCAAGCCCACAGCACCTGTGTCCAGGCACCTGCAGCCTAGACCCTGCCTTTTTCCCAAGACCCTTTGACTTCAGGCCTCCTTTAGGAAGTCCTCTGAGTGTGAGGGCCTCAGAAAGAGGTGGTATACAGGGAGAGAAGCGCAGCTCCTGTGACCCAATGGGATTGGCTTTGCTCAGAGCTGGGCTTCTCAACAGTTGTGAGCTCTCATGTCCCATGAAGTCCCTCATGTGGGTGCTTGTGAAGAGGGGAGATGTCATACAAGGCAGTTTCTGGTACCTGGCACATATAGGGAATGAAAACAACAATTTCCTTCCAAGCTTGCTGGCTCCACATCCCCTGGATCTGAACAGGTGGAACCAGCTCCCACGGTGTGAGCCTCACTGTTTCTGAGCACTCATATCATCCCCAAGTCCACAGTGAGCCCCTAGAGAAAAGGAACTGTGACAACGTTCTTCTCTGTTTCCCCCAGGACTGGGCACACAAAAGGATGTCAAAAATATATACCCAGCTGGAAAATGAACTGTACTGATTTTCTCATCACTCAGCCTTCATCCAGACAGCAGTCTATGTGGAACCTATACCACGCCCCTGCTAATGACAAGTGCCCAAGTGAACCACACACGCAACAAGTGACCTTCTGCCCTGACCTCTGGATTCTATGAAATGTAACTACCCACCCTAAGGTGGGCACAATTCCCACCCAGTGGAAGGTATTGGACACACCTAGGGCCACCGCAGTGCTTCACTGCACAGGCCAACATGACGTCTTATTCAGAGATTTATAAACATTTATTGAGTGCCTACTAAGTTTCACACACTGTGTCCAGTGCTGAGGACTCAGTGGTGACAAACGTTAATATAGTGACAGCAACCAACTCTTGTCTCGCAGATGGTACCCATAGTCCAGGTCCATGTAAGAAACAACTCCTTAAAATCTCTGATCTTATTTATTCTCCAGGTAAGATGGAGGGGGAAAGGGAGCAATAGTGGGTTTTTTCTTTATTTTTCATTAAATAACAACCATTTTTCAACACCCCTAGTATTTTACCTGACAACCAGACTCATCCAAAATGCTAAACCAAATCAAAGAGCACACAAAAGAGATTCAGGTGTTTCCTATATTGTAATAAATTTGAGAACTGGCAAGAAATGGACGAGTTCCTAGATAAATATAAAAATACCAAAATTAAATGAAGAAGACACAAAAACCTTGAACAACCCCATCACACACACAGAAATCGAAGCAGTAATAAAAGCTCTACCTACAAACAAAAGTCCAGGCCCGGATGGATTCACAGCAGAATTTTTTCAGAACTTTGGGAAGAACTTACTCCAATCCTCCTCAAACTATTTCATAAAATAGAAAGGGAAGGAGTGCTACCAAACTCATTTCTTGAGGCTAGCATCACACTAGTCCCAAAACCAGACAAAGACTTAACTAGGAAGGAAAATTACAGACCAATATCCTTAATGAATATAGATGCAAAAATCCTCAATAAGATTCTAGCAAACAGAATCCAACAAGTAACCAGAAAGATCATATGCCATGATCAAGTAGGCTTCATCCCTGAGATGCAAGGCTGGTTCAACATACATCAATCAATGTAATACACCATATCAACAAAAGTGAAAACAAAAACCACATGATCATCTCTACTGATGCAGAAAAAGCCTTTGGCAAAATCTAATACCCCTTCATGATAAAAACACTGAGAAAAATAGGCATAGAAGGGCCCTACCTAAAACGCATAGAAGCCATATATGCTAAGCCTATTGCAAATATCATAGTAAATGGAGAAAAGTTGAAATCGTTCCCTCTCAAATCAGGAGCAAGACAAGGCTGCCCACTTTCACCACTCTTATTCAACATAGTCCTTGAAACACTGGCCATGGCAATCAGACAAGAAAATGAAATAAAAGGAATCTGCATTGAAAAGGAGGAGGTCAAACTATCCTTATTTGCAGATGATATGATTATCTACATGGAAGACCCTAAAAACTCCACTATGAAAGTCTTAGAAATAATAAAAAAATTTAGCCAAGTCACAGGCTACAAAATTAACACTAAAAAAACAATACCTTTTTTTCTATACTAACAATGAACTTACTGAACAAGAACTCAGAAAAACAATTCCATTCTCAAAAGCTCAGCAAAAAATTAAATACCTAGGTGTATACCTAACCAAGGAAGTGAAAGACCTATATAAAGAAAACTACATTACACTGAAGAAAGAAGTTATAGGAGACACTAGAAAATGGAAAGGTGTCCCCTGCTCTTGGATAGGCAAAATAAATATAGTCAAAATGACTATACTACCAAAACTGATATAAAGATTCAATGCAATTCCTATCAAAATACCTACAAGTTTCTTCAAAGAACTTGAAACAACAATTCTTAAATTCATATGGAACCAAAAGAGACCAAGAATAGCCAAAGCAATCATGAGCGACAAGACCAAAGCAGGAGGCATTACAGTTCCACACATCAGGCTATACTATAAAGCCATAGTTGTAAAAACAATTTGGTACTGGCACAAAAATAGACAGCTAGACCAGTGGAACAGAATTGAAGATGCAGAGACAAACCCAAACACCCTCAATTACTTAATCTTGGACAAAGGAGCCAAATGCATACAGTGGAAAAAGGACAGCCGGTTCAACAAATGTTGCTGGGGAAAGTGGACATCCACATGCAGAAGAATGAATCTAGTCACACACCTATCACCATGCACCAAAATCAAATCAAAGTGGATCAAAGCCCTAGACATTAAAAGTGAAACACTGAACCTCCTACAAGACAAAGTAGGCAAATTTCTAAAAGACATAGGGGTAGGCAAAGACTTTCTTGAAAGCCACCAAGAGCAAAAGAAATTATCCACATTATTAACAAATGGGATCTTGTCAAACTAAAAAGTTTCTGCACAGCAAAGGAAACTATCAACATTGTACAAAGAGATCCAACAGACTGGGAAAAGATATTTACCACCAACATCTCAGATAAGAAGCTTATAACTAGAATATACAGGGAGCTGAAGAAAAGTAAGCCTACCAAAATAAAGGATCCTATTGAAAAGTGGGCAAATGAAATGAAGAGACAGTTCACTCACGAAGAAATGCAAAAGGCCAACAGATACATGAAGAGATGTTCAACATCTCTAGCCATAAGAAAAATGAAAATCAAAACAACGTTAAGATACCATCTCACCCCAGAGCCAATGAATACATCAACAAGTCAAATAGTAATCAGTGCTGGCCAGGCTGTGGGGAGAAAGGAGCCCTCCTGCACTGCTGATGGGAATGTAAATTCGTACAACCACTTTGGAAAACAGTATGGAGATCTCTCAAAAAACTAGAAATAAATATCCCCTTCGATCCAGCAACACCCCTCCTAGGAATATATCCAAAAGAGACCAAAACAACACATAACAGAGATATATGTATACCCATATTCATAGCAGCACAACTAACAATAGCAAAAATATGGAAGTCACCAAAATACCCAACAACAGACCAGTGGATACACAAAATGTGGCATTTATATACAATGGAATACTATGCATCAATAAAGTCCAATAGCGTGGAGGCTTTTGCAGGCAAATGGAAGAAACTAGAGAACATTATGCTTAGTGAAGTGAGTCAGAAGCAGAAGGTGAAACATCGAATGGTCTCTCTGATAGGAGAGTCCCAGAACACAACTCCTATGGAACTTAGAAAGACAAAGTGAAAGAGGGGAGTAGGGTGGGGGAGGACAGAGTGAGGGTAGGGTAGGGGGAGGGACAAAAGGAGAGTGGGAAAGCCTTGTCACCTTGACAAGATACATATGTGCATAAAAGGCTCAACTCCACTGTAAGCCTTGAATTTTGCACGTATACATATCAATAAAATGTGGGGGGAAAAGATCCAGGTGTTTGAAGGGAGAAGAGGGGAGAGGGTGGGTGAATAATGCTCCCTTTTCCCATACAAGATTCAAAACACTACTTTTCTCTTGCTAATTAACTACAAAGAGGTAAGATGTCAGCTCAGTTTCATCCCCAGCTCCTGCAGACAGAAAGTGTGATTTCCAACAATGTACTCATTATATAAAAAAACCCTAATACGTCAAAATTGGATGCCCTGTGGGGTTCATTATAGGATTTGAGGAGTGTCTATACTGTCATTTTATCTTGGCTTTTTTCCTTTGTCTCATCAGTCACTTAAAGTGTCCAATGAGAAATGTAAGCTTAAAAAAAAAGCATCCTATTGATGGAAAAGTAGAAAAAATACAGTTAGAGCAATACAGTATGGGGCTTTGGGGTGGCCAACCATGGAGATATGTTGGGGAATTTATAATCTACTGGTATATGCTTTACATGGACATACTGTCCAGAGACTATTCGCTCAGAGGAATACTGTAAACATAGTTGAATACTTAAGGTATTTCTTCAAGAAAGCAATCAACTAGAACTGCTACTCTTTGGGGCCACTAGAGGTTTCCTACTGCTACGAAGGTAACTGGTATGTAAAAGTTGATAACCAATAGAGGGCAAGCAGCTCACTGGTTTCTGTATGCAGCCTGCTGATGGCAGAGGCCTATTCCTGGCAAGCTGTTTTTTTCCAGATCATGACAAGTATGAAGGCCCAGTGCATGGGAGTTGATTCACGTCTCCTTTCCAGATCAGCACCAACTCCTACCCTGCCATCAGGGGCAGGCATGATGCCAGATGGTAGAAAAACAAATTTGCTGAGCACAACTCTCCAGTATCTGTGTAACCAGGAGAATAAATATAGTTTTATGAGCACCCAGGTGAGAAAGAACAAGGTTCTTGCACACAGAGAAAGGTGATACCTGAACCACCAAACTTGAAATGAGGCCCATGTGTACCTTATTCCCACTGGGCTGCACCAGGATGGGCTCACAAGTCCATGCCTTGGGAGTGTGGGTGGAACTTGCTGAAACACACCCTCACACCACTGGGATTTTGATCTAAAAGATCTAGGGCCAGGCCTCGGCATGTGCATTTCTGCAAACCCTTTTTTCTGCCTTGAGATGAATGCCTGCTCAGTAAGTGTGGAATGAACAGGACAATACTTCAGATAAGTGCAATAATCTGTTCACAAGTCATAAAACGTTTTCATGTGCATAATTATCTATTAACTCTTCATGGTAGTGCTTTGTATTATTATGTCCATTTTATAGCTGAAAAAAAGCCTCAATGAGTCTAATTACTTGCTTAGCTCAGGTGATCGAATTGGTAGCAGAGCCCAATAGGTCTGACCCAAAGTTCCACCTTAGTCATTGATTCCATACTCTCATGCTGTCTCCCCAAAAACAACTGAGTTAAGGGTAACCACTAAATTATTCCACCAATGGCTTCCCATAGATCCAAACTCAGCTATAATTAGATTGATATTGGGAATCTTTTAGCCTTGATTAGTAGGTCTTTGACGACAGCCAGTAATTGCTTTGGGAGCCCAAAGATACGCCCTGAGGAACATACCAAATGGTTTTGAGCAATTAAGTGCTGGGAAATTGTGCCAAGGACATTGGCATTGCAGTCAGGATATTTGACTTGGGTGAATTACTCAACTTCTCTAAATATCTACCTAGTAAATATAATAAACATGCAGAAAAGGAATGCTGAAAGGATCACTACACACACACACACACACACACAAACACACACTCACACTCACACAAAGTGCTCTCATACTTAATTCCTCTGTTTATTCTCTCTGTTCCACCCCACCAGGTAGAAAAGTAACAAAAGTGAGCTTTCGGTCTTGACTCCACCACACAGCACTAGGCCAATGACAGGAAAAATCCCAAGGCATAAAGGCACGATATCCACCGAACTTGCTCCCAGGAAGCCCACAAAAATACTAACAACCTGAAAGAGAAAACAGAAGGTGCCACAGGAGCACAGGAGAGGTGCAGGTAAGTGCTCCAGAGATTCGGGGGGGGTGGGGGGGGGAAGAGCACAGGGAAGGTTCCATTAAGGAAAAGCATGAAGAACGGGCACACTTTGGACACAGAGCTAGGAGGAAGGATGTTTCAAGTGATGAAAATCACAAGCGCTACGACAGAAAGAAGAACACTACCAGCTGAGCCATGCCATCACCCATGGCACCAGGACACTGTGGCTCTCTCTGGTGTGCCTACACCACCTAGCTCCCACCAGCTGAGGTGCACTTACCAAGCGTCTCAGTTACTTTTGTGCTGCGGGGATAGAATAACCGATGCCACAGAAATGAAAACCAAGGACAGAGGAAGGCAACTATACTAACAAAGTACAAGAATGGCTACATGGGTAAAGTTTGTTACGCACATTTTAGTATAATTAAAAAGAACAAAGGTTATCCTGAAAACCTAGATAAATTCAGTGCTCAAAATGTTTCACAAGGATCTTTAAATTCTCATTTGATTGTAAAGGCACCAAAAAGAATAAATAAATAAAAACGCAAATTCAGCCCTTAATGTGAATGAGGCACAGTTTTAAGTGGCCCACAGATCAACTTATTTGATCCTCCCAATAAGCTAACACTTTTTAATGCCCATTTTCATAGATGAGAACAACTAGGCACAGAGATGTTAAAAGGCATGTCCAGGATCACGGCGCCAAGGAAGGCAGATAAGTCACATCCAGAGTCTGGCCCTGAGTCGGTACGCTCCGTTCCACTCGGCACCACAACGGGCAGAGAGATGGGCAAGGAGAGGACATGGCCTTCATCCAAATACGTTGATTCGGTTTTTAAAAATTAACGTTTCTGTGAACATTTTTAAATGACTCATTCTCCATTTAACCTATTTTTCTAATAAGCAATTATCATCTGAGAAAAGCAGTGGATAAGGTATTTCTCCAATATGATTTCTCCTTACTGTGGCATGTGAAATAATGCAAGACCAGCCTGCACTGGCAGTCAGTATGAAGGACTGGTCCCAGGTGCCAGGCAGGAGCTCCGCGCTCCTCCTCACAAGTTTAAGAGAGGCCAGCTGATTATGATGTGTGACTTTTATATGGCAAAACACAGAGTTCATAGTATGGTTGGAATCAAAGCGTACGTCTGTGTGCGTCTTACATGGCTTATTATAAGAAACCTCTTCCCAGCAGAGAGCAAACTGTATGTGTGGGTATACACACACATGCGTGTGATGTGAACATATGCAGAGATGACACATCTGTGTCTGCATTTTCATGAGCACCTAGCTAGGCTCCCACAGGCTCTCCTAGGCGAGGCTTAAGAAAGCCCGTAGAGCAAAGAATAGAATTTTCTTCTCTTTTGACACCAAAAGTAACGTGCAGGCCTTATGCATTGTCTACGAAGCGGTACAGATCTCCTTTTCTTTTCATTCCCTTTGCCTTTGTCTTTCTCTCTCTCTCTTTTAAGCTAAATCCAATCTAGGACTTCTCACGAAAGTATGATTTAATGAGAGATAGCGAAACAACCTGCCTTTTCACATTTTCGTTGGAGAATTCATTCTGAGTTCCAAGATCAAGAGTACAAATCTGGTGACCAGAAAGTGAGTTGATGAAACCCGCATTATTTCAGGATGAACCTAGCTGCTCTTCACGGGACACTGGGTGTGACGGGGTCTGGAGCTGTGATGCTGGGCACAGGGCTGCCCTGGCATTCTTGGGACAGACAGGAAGGTGCCAAGTAGCAGAGTCAGCTGGTTGTTTTAGTCACCATGGATTGTAGAGACGACTGGACTGGACACCGAGGAGAAAAAAACTGAAACTTGTCCCCAAATGACAACGATGCCAACAAATATGCGCTTCCCTGTGCCTCCTAGTGCCAGAAAGCCTCTGAATACGCGGGTCAGTGTAAGTCATATGCCTTGACTACCAAAAGAGCTAATGAAAACAAGCTCAAACTGACTTTCAGAATACAAACTTTAAGTTGCATATAAACTGGTAACCGTCGCAGCACCGTGTTCTCTACGTGGGTCGCCTGCAAACTGCCGGCATGATCCTGCCGCACTCTTGCAGCAGAGCTGGTGTGAAGATGTGTGCAGAGCTTGTGGGTTTTCGTGGGTCAAAGGTTTGCAATTATGACATATTATAAATTATTACTATTCCTTAGAAAGGACAAATGAGTCACTTCTGCTCCTAATGCATCTGAAAATTCCACATGCTCTTGCACACGGGAGGAGGGTGGACAACACCCACTTTTCACAGCGCCGCCACTGAACAAAACTCCACCCCTCTACCTCACAGAGAACAAACACTTCAGAATAGTCTGAAACGTCAGTCCCATATTTCTTTGTCCCTTTATCTAAAAAGCAGGGGGAATATAATTAGAAATGTGGCTAAGAAGCCTTCACTATTGTGCTTGGTGATAAGCTTCAGATGTTTGGATCCCAGCTCGATAATGGCCGTGGTCTTGATCAGCGCCCCGCTACAAAGCAGACTCCTGCTTCACAGACAGGGTGGGGTCAAGGTTTCTGGCACAGAGAATAAAGCCGAATTCCCCACCGAGGAGCCACTCCATAGAGCCCGGGCATTGTGTAGAGTCGAGACCATTTTCCCTAGTAGCATATGCCAGAAACTCTCTTAAAGACCATTCCTTCTCGCTAGCACCGGCCCGGGGCGAGCCGGAGACGCTGTGCTGACTCCTCCAGTCACGGCACTCGCATTGTTTTCAGGATTCTGCTTCTGCAGAGCCAAACGGCCTAAGCTGTGCGTGCTAGTGAGTATCACCGAGCTGCCCAGGCTGGGTCGGCCCAGGCTGCCGTGCGTGATCGCTCTGAGGGTGGCAGCTGGAGAGTGAGGCTCAGGTTCATCTTCTCCCTTCATTTTCCTTCAACCAACCCTTTCTGATAAATAGGGTAAACTCTATTATTCAACATTTCCAATGGAGGAGGAGGGAGTGCGGAGAGACGGAGAGGGGTCCGTGGAGAATAACAGCAGGCACACAGACATGTGGGGCAGTGTAGAGCTATTTCAGGGTATTGGCAATTTCAGTAGCAGATGCTTTTTTCTTCTGTAACAAACAAAATTTACCGAGATAAAACTCACATACTATATAATTTATCCATTGGAAGCGTACAACTCACTGGTTTTTAGTATAATCACAGAGTTTGGCAACTAGCACCATAATCAATTTAAAAATATTTCCATCACTGCACAAACTCTTCAAAATGATAGAGAAAAAGGGTAATGCTCCCAACCCAATCTATAAGGCTGACATAATTTCATATTAATATCAGGCATGGAGAGTGTAAAAGAGTGAAATTACCGACCAATCTCATTAATGAACTAAGCTGCAAGCCAAAATTAATAGTAAACTCAATTCAGCAATGCATTTAAAAGCTAAAACTTCAAGTAATTTTGATTTATCTGAAAACTAACCAAAGCCACATTGGGATTTATTTTTTTCCCCATGAAAGCTGATTCTCAAATGAATGGAAGGGCAAAGGGCTAAGAATGGTGAAGACTTTCTTGAAAAACTGGAAAGACTGGCCTCACCAAACACACAACGGATAAGACAGTGCTCTGGTGCGGTGAGAGGTCAGTGCATAGATGCACAGAGCCACGAATGGTACAAGGAACCCAGAGAGAGACCCGTGCAAGGACAGAAACTCCGTATGTGGCAGACCTGACATCATAGATTCCGGGAACAATGGATTATCAAGACAAAGAAGGAAGAAAATTAGAACTCTACACAATAAACAAAACTTAATTCTATTTACAATATTCTTAATGTAAAGTAAAGCTTATTTTGTCTTTTAGAAGCCAGCAAATGGAAATATGTGTATGATCCTGGGTTAGTGAAATATTTCTACTAAGACAGAACATGTACAAAACATAAGGATCAACAAGTTCAGCCATTCTAAAATTAAGAACTTCTCATTAAAAGACACAATAAAGACCTTTTCAAAAGGAGAGCCATTGAAGGTATAAGGAGAATATTCATTATATGTATACATGTTATATGTATTGCATGTGCATATGTGTGCATATAGCTATCAAAGAATTTGTATCCAGAGTATACAAAGGGCCTTAAAATCTGGGAAGGAAGGACAAAAATTTCAACGGAACAACTAACAACAGATACAACAGGAATTTTACAGAAGGGGAGTATGAATGGCCAACAAATGCACGAAAATTATCAGTAATCAAGAGAATGCAAACTGAAAACACAATGAGACGCTATTTTAAATCACAAAATTCACCAAAAAATCCCCTGAAATAGGGACATCCTACCCTGGAAATCAAAGGCCAAGGGTACTCTAGAGCTCAAAAAATCCAGGGGCCTAGAGACACACTTGCACATAGGTACCAGGGGACATGTACAAGAATGTACAAACAGCCTTGTTCATAATAGAAAAAAAGGGAAACGACCTCAACAAATGAAAAAATAAATTGCAGCTTAGCCATACCAGAACAGGCAATCAGGAAGGGAAAAAAAAGCACAGGACGTAAAGCTCCACGGTTCATAGGACGAATCTCAGGAATACAACGTTGAGTGAGAAAAGTAACTCACAAAAGAATGAGATACACAGTACAGTACCACATATAACATGGTCCAAACAGGCAGAACTGAATCACGTGTAGCCCAGGGATGCGTAAGCCGTTGGCAAAACCACAAAGAAAAGCAAAAGAACAAAAAATGCTACATTCAGACAGTGGCTGCTGCTGGGAGACGGTAAGAGGATGCAGTGAGGAAGGGTCTTAGTCACTCTTCTGTTGCTAGGCCACAATCCCGACACCCACAACTTAAAAGAGAGAGGGTTATTTTAGGTCAGATTTGCAGAGGCCTCAGTCCGTGCAAGGTCAGCTGGCAACGTCAGACAGGCCTGGCCCGAAGGAAAGCTGCCCATGGCACAGCACCCAGGAAGAAGAGAGCGGAGGGAGGCAGTGCTGGGAGCAGGCCCCCCTCCTAACAGCGCATGAAATCACCGGTGGCTGAACCCACTGGTGCGCTCAGCGCCCCATGATCCAATCACCTCCAACCATGCAGGAGAGCCTTAGGGGACAGTTTAGATCTAAGCCATCACAGGACCACGACAAAGGCTTTATCATCACGGTCAAGTTAGAGCTTTCAATTGAACGGTGGGTTCAGTTTTACTAAGCTTTGCAATTTAAATTCATTTATTTACCCAATCCCTGTCATGGATCAAATATCTGATTTCCTTTAAAAGCAAATACCTATCAGATCCAAGACTGTCCTACAGCTATTCCTAATGAGGAAACAATGGAGGTTAACCTTCGGCATTCAATGTAAGAACGCGCAGTATCTCACCTAAGCATCTAACTTTAATTATACACACAAATATACACGATAATTAAGTAGTTTACTAATTTTTCCTAAGTTATACCACAGTAATCTAGAGATGAAGGCAATCATTTTTATTAGAGAAGCCACGATTCAACCCTTTCCCCCTTATTCTATTAGTTTAGCTTTCAGAAGCCTTGGAAATCACTAACCTAAAATAAGGCTTGGAGGCCGTACACTGACTGATTCTTGGAAGGTCTCTGCCAGGAAATTAAATATGACTGCCTTCTGCGGCAAACCTGAACATGAACTAGGAGAATAAACCACAGGCAATGTCTTTGTGGACTGACTGGATTAATTAAAAATCAGACCTCAAAATGGGAGTTGTATCTGTTCATGGCTGGTGAGGTCCTCCTGAGAACACTCCGACTCCTCTTCCTGCAGCGGGTCTGTATCCACAGAGACGCCCGGAATGGAGATGCGCATGCTTGGCTTCTTCACTCGTGGCTCTATCCACTTGCACGGTCACTGTGGCCTCTGCAGGGCTGGGCCCAGAAAGAAGAGAGCGGAGGAAGGGCTGGCGGTAGGCGACATTTGTAAACTGTTGTTGCAGAGTGAACTGTATACCCGCAAAGTCCCTGGGTTAAGCTCTAACCCCCAGGACCTCAGAATGAGACTACATTTGGAGACAGGGCCTTTGAAGAGGTAAATAAGTTAAAATTAGGTCATTGGGATGGGCTGTAATCCGATATGGATTATACTGGATTATATTATATTGTACTCCAATATGGATGATAAGAAGTAAAGATTAGGGCACAGATACACAAGAGGGACGACTGTGTTGTATAAAGTCATTAAGGCGGGCTCTAGCTCTGCGGTGCCATTGTAAGAAGACACTAGGGCTCAGAAACACATGGGCATGAGCATGCGAAGCCACCGCGTAAAAGGTGTTGCTGTCCACAGGACCAGGACAGAGGCTTCAGAGCAAATCAGGCCCCAATTTGGACTTTGAGCCTCCAGAGCTATTTAAAAATGACTATCTGCCTACCCTTTCTGTGGTATCTGTTCTGCTAGCTTGAGCAGTCCCACACATTTGGGAGATGGGTTCCCCTAAACTATGGCAGATGCATCGTTGTTTTTTTTCTCCTCTGAATAATACTGTGGACTTCTAGGGGGTTCTCTTTCTGAGGACCGCTGGTCGCTGCTCCTGGGTGGTTAGTAAGGTCCTTCCTTTCTGCTCCAGCTGTCTGACTGCTTACAACTTCTCTTACCTGCTCTGCAGTCTCTGGGCTTCCAGCAATCTACCTGAGAGATTTTTGTTTGTTTTTGTTTTGGAATCGAAGCCTTTTGTCCCTCGAAGTAATCCTCCTGGGAGAGACACTTTAACAGATCCCAGAGTGGCTCTCCACCAGAGCCCAACTCTAGAAGACACATACATTTGCCCCACACGGCTGGAAGCCAGCTAGACCCCAGTTTCTCTGTGTTCCTCTTTCCAGTGCTGGCGGACAGCTCTTGCCTCAGGTCTTATATAGCAATCTTACATTTCCCAAATTTCTAGCAGCAAATGCAAAAGTTCCCTAGGCGCCCCCTTTGAAGCCTCCTTCACATGGCCGGGCAACAGCAAAGCCCCACCTCACCACTCTGCTTGGGTGTTCAGTGATGTCTTAGTCACTTTCCTGTCTCTGACCCAATATCTGACATCCACATCTTAAGGGAGAGGAGGTTTATTTTGGCTCCTGGTTCCATTCCGTAGTCAGCCATGTCTACGGCAGAAACGGCTAACAGACCACAGCATTCCGGAAACAGAGAAAGAGAAAAGCCAGGGCGGTGAGACCTATGGTCACACACCACATCCAACCAGATCTCATCTCCTAACAGAACATTTAATGACATCAGTGCAGCCACTGCTCAGCATTGTTCCCTGGCCCATACCACAGCCCAATCACCTTCCAAACACATGAGATCTTTGGGGGGCATTTGAAACCTAAGCCAAACAGGCGGGGAGGATACTTCATTCTTCAATGGCTACTCCAAAGAAAACTCTCTCATCTCTTCAAACCTCTCTGTCTAATGCTGATATTAATGATTCTATAATTACCCACAATGCCCTACACATGAGGTCTAAAGCCTCACGACAGAATATCAAGTTTTGCTCCTCCTGTTGGTCTACAAACAATGTAGAACAACTCAGCTCAGTGCATCTACTGATTCAGGTACAAAGAACACCTAGATCCACTTGGATTTTCCATGGCCCACCCTAGAAGATATAAAGGGATCTACTTGCAAATGTGACTGAAGGACTGAAGACATTTAAAACTTGATGCAGAGGTCTGTTGGGTTGGCTCCCAATGTCTCCGACCTTGTTGGAGGTCTTACTAATTTGTCCCCGGAGGTATTTCCCATGCAGCAAGGTGGAAGGCCCAGCCTGCATAAGCTGGTGGGAGAACCCTGGAACTCAACACTCTAAAGGCCTGGATCTGAATTTCATTCTGACTCTGACCCCAGTGTATCCTTGATCTGAGACTTCCAGGTAGCTGGGAATCCTCGATTTCTCCTTAAATTCTAAATACTTTGATGTTTGAGAGTTTGACTAAACTAGGGCTTCTGGAGAAACTTGAGAAAATGAATGAGCTTTTATTATCTTGCTGAAGTATTTCAAAACATCCTTTGGTATTCATGGGGAATTATTCAACACCTTAAGATTTACATGTGCTGCATGATTTGGCCTGTCCTCCCTTCTCACAGTCACATCTCCTCATGACCATCCTTCCTGGCCCTACTCTCTACACAGGTCTGATGCTTCATCCCTCCCTCCACCCCCATTTGCCTAGCTCTCAGAGGACACTCCCTGCCTCTAGTCAGAAGTTTCCTTCCACCATTCCCAATCCTCAAAGTCTCCACCTGAAGGCCTCAGCACCTTCTACTTTAAAGGAGAGTTGTGTTCGTTACTCTGTTAAATGATGAGCTGCTTGAATTACTCTACAGTTGCATCTTGTGGACTTTGTTCCTTCATAGCACCCACACTGTGATCACGCTGTGACAAGTACGTAGACTGCCACTCAACAGATGGGGAAACGATAGTTGTGAACAGGTGTGTACTTTAACAATGCACATCACTTACTCGTCAGTGATGGGAAAGGCTCACAAAGGTTAAGCCATACATTTAACTTATAGGTAATAGTCATTTTGCAGCAAAAGTTATGATTTTTATGTTTTTTCAGACAATATGTTTAGAAAAAATGATAAAAACCTACCTATCCCCTTTTGCAGATATTATAATGAGTAAGATAAATTAGTTTGTCTCATGGCATAATTTCTTTTGTGAGCCTGGCATTTATTATGACAAAGATTTCCAGTTTTATTTCACTGCAAAAATTTTACGGAGATCGCTCTTCGTCAATACTTTCAAAGAAACAGACTAACGGAGCAAGAACCTTGGCTGATGTATGAAATAAAATTTACAGGAAAGGAACAAGTCTGAGGTTTTAGATATGCCCTGATAACCATCCATCTAAGTACAGTCACCTGAGCATGCACTTATGTCACCATCTTGGATGGTCCACCAAGCACTGTCACAGGGTTGGCCAACTCTGAGCTGTCCATCCAACAGCTACTAAACCTCCACACTTTCCTTGCTTATGAAGTACCAATTCAGTTCAGAGAGTTGGCAATTCTGGCCAGGTGGGATCCCCTCTGATGTATCCAGTGATGCCTTACTGTTTTAGTTCTTATTGGCCACTTCAGAGATTGGCTTAAACACAGCCATGTCGAACAATTCCAGCAAATAGAAGACCTCTCGTAGGGACTTCTGAAAAATTCTTCTCCTTCTTTAAAAAGACACAAAAATGAAGCACTAGCCTCTTTTTCTTCACAGTGGATACTGATGTTGGGAAATTTAATACATAAAATGGTGACAGCCATCTAGGGCCAGGAAGACACTGCCAATGCTGAGAATGGTAGAGTAGGGAGACAGAAACTGAATTCCTGATTTTGTTTTTCAGCAACTGAATTAAGCACCACGAAACTTCTTTACTTCTTACATACCAAAGTATACGTTTCTACTTTTAGTCTGATTTTAGTTGTAATTCCTGTTACTTGCAGTCAAAAGTATTCAAAATAATTCACATATTGGATCTGTTAAATCCTCACATCAGTAGTGTGAAAAAGCTTTTCTTTTTTTTAAATGAAAACAAAATAACAAAAAAAGTTAAATAGCTGTGCCAAGGTCACACGCCTGTAAATGGTATAGCTGGATCTGAAACCAGGTCTGATTTCAAATCTGGTATTTTATCCTGTGAAACCTGATGACATGCACAAAAAGCCTAAAGCAAGAAGCCCAACTGTCACATCACACTGACGTCCGGAATGAGTCACAGGCGACCGTGCCACTGCAGAAACAGATGAGCTGTGGGGTGCAAATGCTGGTCCTGGCAGACTCTGTGATTGTGACTGCATCACTTAACATTTCTCAATTACGAGATTCATAATCTTCATCTATAATTTAAGGCAATGGAATTTAAGACACACATCTGAAATATTAAGTGCCCCCCACTGTGTACAAATATTTGGCCTGTGGGAGAGGCAATACAGACCAGCCCCTAGCTTCTTCTTAAGGAATCTGTTCCCCTGGGAATCTGGGTCACAGATATTTGAAATAGCTGAGGCAGCACACAGGATTACATCACACTTTAGCAGGCATGACATCAACAATGGCTTCTTAGTTGCTAAACACAGCATTGGACTCAAAGAAGAGTATTATGCATCACACACTCAGAAGCCAAACATCACTGGCTAGCTAACAAATTACCTCATGTCTTTGAGACATTCTGTTTAACTACATGAAACAGTTAACAGCTGGTCATTTTTACTATAAAAGTGGCAATTATATGCATTTCACTCTTGCTACCTTTGGGAATGCCTGGTAATCAGGTGAAAGAAAGCCTGTGACCTTGTGGGAGACGTAAACTGACCAGGGCATCCTGAGGAGGGAAAAGCAAGCAGGCAGGTGGAAGAGAGCACCTTTCACACATTTCTGGAAAACTGGCTCTTTTATACTCATTCACCTGAAAGGCTCACTCTGAGATGGTAGGTGGAAGACACAGAATGCATGCTTTCACCATCAGCACATCCATCAGAGACCGAACTGTTACCCCTGCTTTTGCTAATGAAGAGACAAAGGCCCCAACAGATACTCAAGACAGTCACCCAATAGGAGAACTTGGAAATAACTATGGCAGAAAATATGAAAAGCACAGTGAGATTTCTGTGCAACCAGGGCAATGATGCCCTGAGTGAAAACAAAAACAAAAACACGACCCTTAAAGGAAAAATAATGTCATTCAACTGGGAAGCAAAAATTTCTTTTGGTTACTAATCATGCTCAAGGAGGCACTACCATCAATTGTCCCATCTAACCACAACACAAATGGTGCAAGGAAGACATGTAGCCCTTGTAAACTGCAAAATCCAAGGCAGGAGTATGGCAGGCAGTCAGATGGGAGTTTGGAGATGCTACGGTCCTTCAAAATCAACTTAAAAAGACCATTCGAAACTTCAAAGACTCCCAGAAGAGTGGCACTCACCAGTGAGAAGTATTTCGGCACCTTCCTCCAAGAACAACTGCACAATCCCTGGGAGGAAATGTTGGGAACGGCTTAGAGCTTGCACCAGATTCTGCCTGCTTTTCTCCTAGTGTGAATTCTTCATCTTCATCCTCACTGCACATCCTGACCTTAGAGGCCCTTATTGAGACTGAGTTCTTCCAAGAACACGAGCCTCTTTTCTTTTAAATTTATTTCACATTGGCAAAGAATAGCTGTATGTATTTGTAGTACACAATAGGATGTTTTGAGATACGTACATACTGTGTAATGGCTAAACCGCAGTAATGATCAAATGCATCAACTCACATACTTACAGAGTGTTCTGGGATGAAACCAAGGGCCTCACACACAGTAGGCAAGTGCTCTCACTGAGCTAAACCCTCAGCTCTTTTTAATTTTGAGTCAAGGCCTTTTCAAGTACCCCAGGCTGGTCCAAACTTGACATTTGCCTGCCTCAACCTCCTAGGTAGCTGGAATTACAGGCATGTTCCACACCAGGTTTACAAAGAGATTTTGATGCAAAAAAGTCAATAAGTAACCAAAGACTCATAAATAATATGAAGAGTTATTTTGAGAAAGATGATGAATAATTAAAGAGTACATGCACTAGTACTGAGTTACTTGAGGCTCTCTAGCTTCCAAAATTTATCAAATTTGACCCAAATGTCAGTCAATCTGGCCACTTATGTACTTTGTAAAAACAAGCAGACAAAAGTGCAATCAGATTCAGTGAACTATCCTTTATAAATCTGTCAAAACCCACAGGTATCTAAGCCATTAAATGGTAGAACTAGAAGGGACCACAGGAAGTTTCCTCCTTGACTTCCTAATTTTAGAGACAAGAAAATTTAGGCACAAAGAGGTTGAGTGACAGTCCCAAGGTGACTTTCTCAGAGCTCTCTGGTAAGAAAAACATGGAGAAACCCTGACAGTGCTGAATCCTAGACCTGTGATTTTAGCTCTGATGGCAGAGAATAAAGATCATAACTCTAAAAAAAATTATGTGGATGCATATATTCATTAACTAAATTATGCTAAAGCGAAAGACACAAGACTCGGAATTATCACCATTTAAAAAAAAACTCTGCCAGGATAGATTTTGTTAAGACCAATTTCAATGAGCTTGAAACATTATCTAAGACATTCTAAAAACATTGCCCTAATTTCTTCCACTATAATCTGTCACTGTTATTGTTAAAAACCTAGGCCTCAAGTAATGAGGTAACACTTTCTTATTTAGAAAAGCTAAGATTATTTATAATCATCATAACGATGATACAATTTCAATTATACAGAGTCGGAAAAAAATGAAATCCCTTTTAATTCTACCTTTCTTAACCCTGAAGGGTATTTTCCCCAGATTTCACCAGCTGACACAATTCAGATGAAAAACCAGTTCCCTTCTTTATTACTTAAAGGGAGCTGTGAAGCGAACGAGGATCTCGGGAGGGAAGGGGGACAAAGGGAGGGAAAGAGGGAAGGTTCCTTTGCTTATTAGGTTCCTATAAAAAAATTAAGAATAACAAGCAGACCCGAACCTGCCCCCACCGAAGCCTTGTAACTGTTGCTACTGCAACGTGAGCGACTTCTCTCACGGGCACATCACAGTCAGCCTAACTTTCTGTTGTCTCGCAGACACGCTGCTGCTCCGACTGATGAGATGTTATTAATAAAGGAAGAGATGGCTACAAATTAAAGCAAGCCCTGCTTAATCACATTAATCCAGAGCAAGTCAAAGGCTTCAATTGTCGAAATAATTTTGGGCTTAGTGCCTTGGAGATGGGCAGCCTGCTCCATTGAGGCAGCAGCTGGCCCAATTTAAGCTGCATTGTGAGGCCGGAATTGTCAGGTCCTTACAGAAACAAGGAAGCCTGACAGTTTTCAGGACGCAACCAAAACTGCTGAGACAAAGGAAACTGCAAGGAATTGAAAGAGCGCTGTAACAATTACAAGGCAGCCCACTGTTGGGCGGATTATGTATGATTACCCAAGTCTTGCTGTCGGACGGGGTGGCATGCACTTGCAGCGGCTGGTACCCCCGCCCTGGCCCCTTGCAGCTGCGAAGTGATGCACTGTCATGAGGCCACTACTCTGGGTTCCCCATTAAAAAAGGCCTGTCTCTCGGGCAGCGATGCTGCCTCCACACTTGAGGTCACCTTCCCATGCTGCCTGTCTCCTGTTGGACCCGTTGGTGTACTGACGGTCGGGCAGCTTCATGCCCAGACACTGTGGAACCAGCCAGCGCAGGCACCACCAAGCAAGTGCCGGCACGTGTCTGAGCAACAGAAGGGCTTTACATCCCAGGTCCCAGAAGACAGAAGTAACAGTGGGATTTTGTTCTTGTGATCAATTACTATTATCTATGCAACAAAACCAACAAAGTAGGTTAAACACACGCATGCATGCACGCATGCGCGCACACACACACATTCTCTCTCTCTCTCTCTCTCTCTCTCTCTCTCTCTCGCACATACACACACAAACACACATACACAAAGTTCCAGGTTGTAAATGAAGAGACCTAATTTGTAATCTCCGCTGTGCAACTCCGGTTGTGTGATTTGGGGCAATTCTCTTTCTTCTCTGGGTCCTACTCTTCTTCAGGCATTGAACCATGGTTTCTACCTTTGGGTTGCAAACATGTAGATGAAAGAGGATGATGACCTCTAGCGCTCCGTGGCAACCTTGCATACCCACACATTGTTTGGACACATCAGGGAACCCCACTGTGGAGTGCTGGAGATGAGATGCCAGAGTTGAAATATCCCCGTTCTCCTCTCACTGTTATTTTTGTGACCAGAGTCACTACTCGTGCAACCACTGACCAACTCAGAGGCCCTACAGGGGAATGCTTCTCATCATCTTGTAGAACACCAATTCTTGAAAATTCCCATGTGTCAAAAAAAACCCCACATTTATTTTCAGACAGTCCGATCATTCAGTTAACTGTTCAAAGCTCAAACTCAGAAAATAAATCTTAGCAGGATAGCAAAGACCCAGATATCGTCTCAGCTCTGCTGCTCAGACATATCTAGGCGTCGTTTCTGAAATGTCAGGCTGGATGGTGAAGAACTGTGTTGGGGTCACATAGCTTATGGCACAAAGGGTGTCTTCTCCTTGGGAGGCTTTGGTTGTTGTTTGTGATTTCATTCACTCTCTTTTCTTTCATCGTTCTGCATTTCTGGCACATTATGAGAAATTTAGGGGAAAAGTTATCTGGAGGATGAAAGACAACCAATAAAAAATTATTCTAAAATTTAAACTGGCTCGGTCGGCATGGTGGGGCATGCCTGTGACCCCGACATGCAGAAAGCTGAAGGAGGAGGGGTCAAGTGTCAGGCCAGCCCGGGCTACACAGTGAAACCCTGCCCCCCAAAAAAGAAAGCTGAATTAGAATAACTTATTTTTATGTAATACATTTGGTTAAGCTTATTATTAATTTTATAGCCCTTGGAAACCAACTGATAAACACAGGTGCAAATAATATGGTTCTGACTGAGTGAAAAAACTTTCTGAGTCTTAAAGTAACCCACAGAAGGATGGATAGCTGAGTAGATGACTGGACGGATGGATGGATGAGTGGATAATGCAGATAAATAAATGGGCATGCGGACCACACCATACATGATTTGCCTCACTCTGGGAAACACAGAGAAGTGCACAACTTCCTCAGCTTGGGACAGACCTGAGGATCGCCTCGTTTAGTCTCGGGGTGGACTTTCATAGCTTTGGAGCTTCTGCTACACCATTCTCAGGGTCAGCCAATGGGCACACTTGGAGATGAGCACTCCACCTCCTTCTGGAATGCCAAAAGCTGTGTCCGTATTGCTTCCTTAGTCTTCTCCCTCTGGAGCGGTAAGTAAATAATAGCTTCTTCCCTTGGATCGCATTTCTTTAAATACCTGAAAATAAGCACCATGCTCCCCCTCTCCCCGTACACATCCCAAGCCTTGAGTTAGCACTTGGAATATAACTATCATAGCACATTAGAAGGCTTTTGGAGGTGACAGGAGTGCCGGTTAGTAACCGATTGCCCAGCGACTCCTTATACACCCTTTTCTCTCTGCTCTCTGACAATGGCGGTGGGCCTTGTGATGACATTCTTTTTTATAGATGACTTCATGTTAACCCTTATCAGTAGAGGGTGCTGGAGGGACACTGGAAGAGGAAGGATGTTTTATCTTCCAGGTTCCCAGGGCCTCTTCCCCTAGACCCTGCATCTTTTCCCAGCCTCACCTCCTATCAAGCAGCTTCTTCTCATGAGCCTCAAATGGGCCTAACAGGGTGACTGTGACCTCATCTACAAAAAGGAACACGCCAAATCTAGTTACTGACTCCAGATCATCTTGTAAGCCCTCAATCCAACTACTGACTATAGAACAGACTGTGAGCTCTCAGTTCATGTTACGAGATTCTGCAGAAAATAATCTGAAAAATTTGTAAAAATTATTTGGCTACTTCATTTGTGCAAACAAGACCTAACATATACAATACAGATACTTCTAACTCATGACAAGGTGGTATTCCAACATGACAATCACAAATGGAAAACATTATAAACTGAAATGCATTCAATACACCTAGTCTTCTGAACATCACTTCTTTGCAACACGGCACATGAGATTGTCAGCTGTTTCTCTCATGATCACGTGGCTGACAGGGCTGACACACAAGGCCTCCACCACCCAGCATCACCAGAGTGTGTACTGCAATGCTTATCACTAGCCAAGATCAAACTTCAACATTAGACTATGGTTTCTATTGAAGGTACAGTTTCTATTGAAATGTCACTGTCCTATTTGCATAAAGTAAAAAAATGTAAGCAGAACTTCTTATAGTTTGTATATTTATTTCAGTTAAGAATATATTTATGTGTTCACAGCCATATAGACATTATTTTAGTGAATTCTTGAAGAGTTGTGATACACTGTCATTATGAAAAGGAGATGTCACACTGGGAGGTGGAATGGGGCATAAGACGCTGTTTCTACTATAACTGATGGTTACACAGATAATCATCATCATTGTTATTATTACTTTAAAATTCACATGATTCTTACTACATGCCAAGTACTTCACATATAGTATCCCATGGATTACTGACAAGATGTTACGAGACACAGTAACATCACTTTCCCCTTTATACAAATGATAAAAGTGAAGTACAGCCCAGTCAAGTGACTCATCCCAAAATGTACACCAATTAAGGATGGAAGTATCAATAACAAACATCCAAAATGGGAAATATTGGAAAAAGCAGTATGAATGTATTATCTGAAGATGCAGAGGCTACTCAAAGCAGCAGCTAAAAAAAGTAGGCTCGTGGGCCGCAGGCATTAGGTAAGGCAGTGTAGGGAAGAAGAATGTTGTTTTTATCTTAAATACTACCTGCTTTTTTACCAGGCGCACGAAACAATGAATAAATAAGGAGTTTGCTATACCTTGGATTAAAACATCATTTACACAGTCTACTGAATAACTTAATCATGACTGCAACCTCAGATCTGTATGCACAGTTTTAAGAATGAACTTGGTAACTGGGCTTTTCACTCATTTCCTGTTGAATCGAGCATCCTCCTTCGTAATCACTCTTACCATCCTGAAACACATCCTCATACTCACAACGTGTTTACATTTAGAGCATTAAATCATGACAGTTTCCAACATGTGAATTTTCTTCAGATGTAATCATTGCTTCATTCACTCACCCAACAAACATTTATTTATTGACTACCTATTTTGTGCCAGGTCCTAGTTAGGAATAAGTCAAAACTTCTGCATTAAGAAATGTATCTCTAAGCATCAGAGACATTTGGAGGCTTTAGTGTACTTAGAATGTCTAGTTGAAGCTGGTCTGAAAGTGTGAGAATGATGAACCAGTTAAAAGTCAACTTGACGGGGTCATATGACACCCAGACATTTGGTCAAATATCATTCTGTGTGAGATTAATATTTGAATCAGTAGACTGATGAAAGAAGATGGTGGGTGGTCTTTGTCCAATAAGCTGAAGACCTAGATGGAACAAAAAGGTTGAATAGGAAGGAACTCTTCCCATCTGACTAACTGGGGATGTTGATTTTTTTTTTTTTTTTTTTCCTCTTTCCTGAAACACCAGCCCTTTCAGGACCTAGCGTCTGTGGGTATTTTGACTATATGCTAGTGGTGCCTCTAGGTCCCCAGTTGAGATCTTGGGACCCAACCGCTTCACGGCATGTGAGCCAATTCCTTATAATCTCACACACAAACTCTCTCTCTCTGTTTTTCTCTCTCTTTCTCCATTGAAGGCATGATAAAAAAGCACAATGAATACACAAATTTTTAAAAATTTTATTACAGTAAAAGTCATTGTCATCATTCTCCCTCAAAATGCTTCCCCTTGCTTCAAACACTCTGATTCCATCACTCTTGCCACTTTCTGAAGCACTGCTGGCAATCCTCTTTCCTGAGTGTCTTTACAAGTTGTGATAAAAAACCAAAAACATGAAGCTATGTCCTCTTCCTCACTGTTCGCCAGATCTGGTTCCATGTGACTTCTGGTTCTTTCCCAAAGTCAAAATGACCGTGAAAGAATATTTTGAATCAATTTGGGCATCAAGGTAGCCACAAAAGCATAACTAAAGACACAGAAAAGGGGTTTCGGGAAGTGCCTCAGAAAGTGGCAGGAGTGACATGGTGGGTTCAAAGCAAGGGGGAGAATTTTCAGAGGGATTAATGTGGCCTTTACTATAACTTTTTAAAATGTAAGCACAAACCACATTTCAGTCCCACTATATATATATATATATATATATATATATATATATATATATATATATATATATATATTTCATATATACCTTATATGTATATTTCCTCCTACTGGTTCTATTTCTCTGGAGAAAAAATAATATACTGACTAATATAATAAACTTTTATAAAATAAAAAGTGAAGTCAGTTATTCCAGATTGAGAAGTACACTTTCCTATTTTGGAGACGCAAATGTATTCAGTAGTCTTGATGGGAAAGTAACAGCGACTAGAAGGTGAAAAGTTTAAATTAAAGAGAATACCCACGAAAAACAAATAAATAATTTAAAGGAATTATTAGTGAACTATTTTATAGATAAAAGAAAGTCTTCACGGCAGCCTAGATAATGAATGAAAATGTCCACCACCCTCAAACATTTTTCCATTCAATGGCCCCACACCTAGGCCCATGCCACCATGGCTTTCAACACAGGTTAGTTTGCATTTTGTAGAGATTTTATTAATTGAATCAGACAGCATATGCTTTGTGTCTTTTTTCCGCAAAAATTGATTTGAGCATGATTGTTTTCAGATTGATCAATTTTGTTATATCTGTCCCTCGTTCCTTTGTGCGGAATGTTCCACTGAATGGACGTACCACAAAGTGTCTACATGTTCACCTCCTGATGGATACTGGGTTGCTTCTAGTTTGGGGCAATTATAAAGAAAGTCACCATAAACATTCCCATATACATTTTTACAAAAACCTACTTTTTCATTTCTTTGCTAGGTGCCCAGAAGTGGGGTTACTGGGTCCTGCAGTAAAGGAATATTAAGGTTTACAAGAATTTTCCAAAAGGTTTTTCAAAGTGACTATGCCATTTTGCACCCAGGAGCAATACCTGAGAGTGCCAGTCCCTTCGTGCCTTCATCGGCACTTGGCATGGGCCATATTTATTTTTTACCTTGGCCATTCTAACACATCGCAGTAGTATATCAATGTGGTTTTGACTGACATTTCTCTGATGACTAATGATGTTGAGCATTTTCAAATATTCATATATGCCATCTTTATATCTTTTTTGGTAATACATCTATCTTTTGCCTGTTTTTAAAAAGTTGTTTATTACTGGATTTTGAGAGTTCTTCTCATAAAAACTTTTATCATCCATAGAATATTTTTAAAAAGGGGACTCACAAATGAGCTTAAAGTTATTTACTGCCAGAACAAAAACGTGTACCAGGCAGCTGGGTATTTGAAATAAAAGCAAGCTCCGTTCCAGGGAAAGAGTAAGATTCCTGCCAAGTGGAGGCCTCTCTGTAGCACAGCCAGGCAGGAAGACGCAGGCTCTCTAGGGTGGGTGGGCCCCTTCCAGATGCACACATTCCCACACTGGCCCCCCTCTGCCTGGCTTGCCAGCTCTCTCCCCTTGACGAAAACCCAAAGCTCGTGGATTCAAGCCATTCCTTACTTCCTCATGTAGTCATCTGAATGAGCTAATGGCATATAGTGTATCAAGACTTCACGTAAATACTCATGAAATCAGAGAATCTCAGATACACTCGACTGCTTTCTTTGTTCTTTGTAAGTGTTTGGCCTACAGATGCTCTGACATGGCTTTAGTGATCCTAGGCTAGCTCCTGGTGACCACCGCCTTTCTCCTCATGTAGTTCACGTGACAATCTTGTGAGTGGCTTCAAGCTTCCAATTGTCAATCTACAAATGTCTTTTTATAACTAAACTTCGTTTAAAATTTTTAATAAATGAATAAGACAGCCAGCAGATTTTAGATTATTTTTCTATTTGTTTCTTCAAAAGAACACATTTAAAATTTCTATGGGAAGTGAACAGAAATTGGGCTCCCTACCAAAGGATAGCAGGTTACCTTTCATTATATAGCATTATTCAGTTCTATGCATTACCTTGAAGTAAAAAAAAAACAAAACAAAACAAAACCCTACTAATAGGCAGGAGTTTATCTTATTACTTGTAATAGAATCCGTTATATAAGTAACCCTTTCAAAACAAATTTTCTGATAATGTTGCATTAAGACAAAACCAAATCTCCAAAGTGAACTTTAGATAAATCTCTCAGTTTGTAAGAGAATATATTCATTCTGTAACAGCTAAATCTTCTTCCTTCTAACAATACCATCCACCTGCATCATATTCTTTGATGGTCATAACAAATGCACAAGGCAGCTCGAAGACCACGGCTCCACAGCCACACGTGGAGCAGGGAGTGGCAGCATGATTGACACCCGCATTTCAGCCTCCAAATGCAGGCCTTTTCACTGTGCCTTATCACTGTACCCTGCTGGCTCTCTGTCAGCAAAATTTCCCTATATTCATCCAAATCTATGCCTTATGCAACCAGAAAACTCAAAGAATTAAGTGTTCACCCGACCCCATAAAAGTAATCTAGTAATCAATAGTAACCTGGTTGCTTTTTTACAAATAATGAATCAGTCTATGTCATATTTCTGATTGTAAGTTCTGTTTCTTTAAGAAAAGAAATTCCTGTAAGCCTTTATTTTCCCACTGAAGAACAGTCGACAAAGGGATATCTCACAATGAAACCATTTAAGTGATTCAGGAGACCAAGAATGGCTCTCGCTCTGTGGTATCGTTTCTTTGAGCACAATTGTTTGGGTGAATTCCACTCCTGCCCATTATCTGAACACAACGTGTGGCAGCCAACTGCGCTTTGTGGTAACAATGCATCTACACTGGCTAGGACTCTGCCTCCGACTGCCAGGACGGGCGCTGGAGAAGCATTCAGGCCTGGAGACAAATGACTGGGCGCGGAAACAGGGCGCACCTGCAAGGAGGCTGGTGGGGACGCCTTATCTACCGCGGCCATTGCGCTCCCATGCGCAGCTTTCCCAGAAAGCTAAAAATACGGGTCCCGGGAGACGGAAAAAGGCTACCGCTCTACGGCTGTGTTTTAACAGCAAGAAGCTAAATTATTCCTGGACTCCAGGAGGGCAATCTGAAATATTTCTCTTCAATAGAATACGTCCACCAGGTATATGGAGATCCATTTAATGGTTCAACGTGGCCCAAAAAGAAACTCAGCCAGTTGGGTTACTCAAAAGGAATATAATATTGGGTTAGAGGGCCACATCAGAATCCCATGATGGTGAAAGAAAGGGAGACTTTAACATTTTTGAAACTGGCATTCTTTTTTTTTTTTAAATCCTTTTTGGTACAGAACTTGTCTGGATATATACTTAATCATCTGGCAGCAATTTACTGGGATCTTACGATAAGCGAGGTACTGTTCTAAATTACCGAAGGGAGAAGGCTGATGTTGGATAAATTATAGTCACAAAAGCGAAGGATGATGCTGAGAATGTGCGCCAGGAGGGGCCAGCCCCAACCTAGAGAGGAGAGGGTCAGACACTGAGGAAAGCGAGGATTCAGATGAGTAATGGCGGGAGTCAGGAATCAAGTCTCTCTTTATCTCCTCTACGTGTTTTAGAAGTCATGTTTCAGCAACAGACTTTCCACAAGTGCCTGAGTGCCCATAAGAGCGATTTTATTAGAGGAGAATGAAGTGTTTCCATTTTGTTGAAAAGGAATAAATGAATTGCTTGTTATGGTAGCACAGTGTGCTACCATCTCTCATCCACAGGCTCGGGCCCGTCTCCTTCATTAGGGCTGTGAATTCCTACCTGCTCGTGTTCATGGTTGGTTGTTTATTCATCAACATTTGTTAAATGGCACTAGGATTATATAGACAAATGAGAGGTACTGGCCCTAAGAAATTCCTCCTGCATCAGGGAGGGAAAAGACCCCTATGATGCAGGAAGGGTAATGAAGGAAGCACACCTGGGGAAAAGTGGTGGTGGGGGGGGAAGAGGAGAGCAGCCCAGCCTGAGGGCCTGGGGGTGGGCGAGCGAGGTCCCCAGAGGAGGTAAGACCAATACTCTTGGTGCAAAAGAACTCACACACATCATCTTTTCTGTATGAAAAACTGGAAGAATGTATGACTCTTGACCCATGTGAGGAATGCTATGCATTCTCCTGGCATGCCCATGAAAACACTGAAACGATTCTATTCTCCTTGTCTGGAAGATAAAGAAACAGTGATGAGAGATGTTAAGTCACTTTTCCTGGTTTCTCTGCAGGTGTAGGGGACCGCCAGGATGCAAATTCTAATCTGCGGAATCCAGTTCCAATTTCTATACATCTCCTCGGCTTTTCCAAAAGCAAGCATGCCTATGCGCCAGAGCTCAGTAAAAGGCTGAGGACCAGGACAGAAGAAATCTCCTGGCATGAGTAAACTACTTCCAGCCTTGGGCGGCTGTGGCATGAAACTTAAATTATTATGAAATCTGACCAAAATATATAGTGGGTATTCTTTTTTTAATAAAGGCTCTGGCATCTGCCTTTCAGGGTCTCTCTCTGTAGCCCAGTCATGTCCGTATGTAGCCCAGGCTGGCCTTGGTCTCAGAACAATTCACCTGCCTCAGCCTCGCGTGTGCTGTGATTACAGGAATGTGCCAACATGCTCAGCTTTATGTGGTGCTGGGGAATCAAACTCAGGGCCTTGCACTTGCAGGGCAAGTGCTTTAAACACTGTGCCATTCCCCCAGCCCTGGGTATTTGTTCTTTTTTTTTTTTTAATGTATTACAGTAAGAAACATTGCCACCAACTTCTCATCACAACACTCTCTCTGCCTTCAAACACACTTATTTCATTGTTCTTGCCACTTTCTGAAGCAGTTCTGGAAGTTCTCTGTTGTGGCTTTATGAGGTGTGATCAAACATGCAGCGAATATTGCTGGCATGTACCACGCAAGGGAAAAGCAGGCTCGTTAAAGCATTACAGTGCGTCCTCATCAACATTATCCACCAGATCTGGCACCATGTGACTTCGGACTCTTCCCCAAAGTCAAAATAACCATGTAAGATAAAAGCTTTGAAGCAATTTAAGATATCCAGGCGGACACCACAGCACAATTACAGAATACTCAGAGAAGATTTCCAGGACTGCTTCAGAACACAACACAAGCAATGGAGTAAATGTGTTACAAGTGAGGGATAGAATTTTCAGGGGGATTATTAGTGGCAATCTGTATTTTACTGTAATAATTTTTTATTTTAGATATTCACATGTATATTTTGTTCTTAAGTCATACTCTGGTCAGTGAGATGGTGCTAAGATTCCTCCTCCTCTGATACTCATGAAGACAACCAGAGGGAAAAGGGAAACTACCCAGATACATCTTTCCAGCCCTACTCTGTCTTTTTAAAATTGACTTCGCAGGCTAGGGGCATTGATTAGAGTGGTTAGCGCACTTGCCTAGCATGAACAAGACCTCAGGTTTGATCCCCCAACATCTCAAAAAATTAGCCAGATATGGTGGCCCATGCCTGTAATCCCAACACTTGGGAGGAGAGCCTGAGACACGAGGATTGCCATGAGGTCAAGGCCAGCCTGGTCTACACAGTGAGTTCAGAACCAGCTTGAACTACAGAGTCAGACTCTGTCAGATAGATAGATAGATAGATAGATAGATAGATAGATAGATAGATAGATAGATGATAGATCGACCAAAATTGATTCCTTCTCTCTGCACAGACTCCCTTCCCTTTGCATCAATCTGCACAATCGTAACCCAAACACACTTCTCTTTTGGCATTCTTATGAATGGCAGGGAGGATGCTACATATTGTTTAGGATAGCCATCCAAAGACATAATTACATGATTAAACACTGCATCTTCTCCAGGAAATCTGAAGTGCATAATTACCACAACTGGGAGGGGTTGGGGGTAAACAATGTGTAATCATTGCTGTTAACACAGTTTTACACTGGGGCCCAGGGCCCTTTGGTCGCCATCAAAGAGGGAAGGGACATATTTCTTATCCAATAGATGTTCACATCAAGAAATCCAGAAAACTATAATCAAGAATATAATCAAGAATATAACAAAACACTGATTGCCCTTAATGACCTCATTATTCTTTCATTAAATGTGTTGCAAAAACTGGGCAATGTATTTTAGTGGTTTTTCTGAGTGATGCACATGTATAATGTATGGCTGACCTTAATATTTGAATATGGTAGTATTGGTAGAAGACCCCTATCTCTGTCTGTGAACAAAAATACCTCATACCTTTTAATATACTACACAGCTGTCAAATGTTCCATATACAAAAATTAGTTCAAAATGGTCCACTGACCTAAATGCATATGTTAAACTGTAAAAATTCTTGAAAGAACTAGGAAAAAATCTCTAAAAATGTGGGTTAAGCAAGGATTTCTAAAACATGACAAAAGTATGACCCACACAAAAGTGAGTTGGTAGACCAGACTTCACTGAAATTTATGACTTCTCCATTTCAAAATAAATCACTGATAAAAGGGTTCAAGACAAACTAAAGACCTGAAGAAAATACTTACAAATAAATACCTGATAAAGAACATGTACCAAAATATAAAGAATAATTAGTCAAATAAAAAAGAACACAAAAAAGAATAATTAGAATAATTATTTAGAATAATTATTAGAATAATTAGTCAAATAAAAAAGAACACAAAAAATATAAGCACTTTATGAAAGAAGATGTACAGATGGCAAATAAGCACAAATAGTACTCAATAGAAGACAGGTGGGAAATTCAAATGAAACTGCAATGTGGTAACACTATCTACCTATCAGGATGGCTGAAATGCAAAACAACTGACCTTAACAAGTGTTGGTGAGGTTGTGGAGAAACTGGAACTCTCTATACTGTTATGGGGAAGTAAGATGATATAACCACTTTAGAAGCAGTTCAGTAATTCCTTAAACATATATCTATCTTATAAGCCAGTACTCACTCTATTTCTAGATATTTTTCTAAGAGAAGTGAAACTTAGGTTCACCCAAAGATTTGTACATAAATGTTTATGGCAGCATTATTTGTCATGGCCCAAAAGTGAAAACAGGCTAGACATTCACCAACAGGTGAAGAGTGGCATATTCATATAATAGAATGCTATTATCAATTAAAAAGGAATAAACTATCAAAAACAATACAGATGACTCACAAAGCAATTAATCTGGGAGCTGGGTAAAAGAAGCCAGGCATAAAAGATATAAACTATATGATTTCACATAAAGTTCCACAAAATGTAACTGTGACAGAAAGCAGAGGAAAAGTTACCTGGGTGTAGGAGCTGGGGGATGGGAAAGCAGAGAGAGGATTACAGAGACACATAAAAATCTTTGTGTATGATGTGTATGATACTTACAGTGCTGATTTTTACAGTGACTACATACGTCAAAACTTTTTATACTGTACATTTTTAAAATGTGTAGCTTAACATGTCAAGCATGTTCTGTGTAAATGTGTGTCTGTGTGCCCATGCACGTGTGCACGCACCTGCATGCCTGATTGCCTGATTATGGTAGATCATCAGCCTTCTCAAGTTTCTACTTCCTACCCTGGAAAAAGAGAGAATTCCAAAAGGGCTCTAAGCTCTAACAATTTGATTTGCTGGTTTTATTGACAAGTTGGGTTGCTATTTTCAGCAGTCATCATACCTGGTGAGAGCCCAGAGCTAATGCCCCCCAGGACCCACAGGGATGTACCTGTTCCTCTTCAATGATCACCCACTGATTGGCATCCTATTTGCACCACACAATGCCCAGGAGCCAAGACCATCTTCTAACTTGGGCTGCTCCACACCAGCCTTTGCCTTTGTCTCTCTCTTTTCTTGCCACTGCTTGGTATGTGACTGACCCTCTTCCAGTGAGCTGCATGGAATCTTAGGATTTGGTCTGATTTCTAGAATATGGTTGGGTCCCCCCTACTCCAGGACTTAGCTGGATAAAACATCACCAGGATATTCAGAGAAGGAATCAAATCAGCCACAAATGAGAAGTGAACAATGATTCTCAATGCTTTTATTTCCCTACATTAAAGACAGAAATCTCAGCTTGTCATCACTTAATCTAAGTGGCCACCTATGATTGACCAGAACCTTAACCTGATCCAGGTATAGTGATGCACACCTGTAATTCTAACACTCCAGGAGGCTGGGGCAAGAGAAGAGCAAGTTTAAGCCCAACCTGGGCAATTTAGTGAGACCCTGCCTCACATAAATAATATGGAAAGAGTTTGGGATACAGCTCAATGTGCAGGCCTTGAATCTAGTCTCCAGGATTGGGCAGAGCGACTCAGTCTGGCTCCAGCTTAATGGTAGCACACATCCATACACTGACAGGTTTAAGGCCTTCTATTCCTCTATGGGCCATTTGTCCCTAACCCCAATTCTGTATTACTTATTTTCTGCTTATCCGAGTGTCACATATCAATGGACTATGAACTGTCTGAGTATTTCCATTATTTTTACTGCAATCTAGTCAGCACACTGGCCTGTCTGTCTATTTAACTGATGCTGTAATGCCCTCTACATTAGCCTTTTCATTTGTTCCCAAGTTAGTTCCTTGGATGCAATAGAGAGGACAGTTTCTCTGGTCTGTTCATCAAGGCTAAAAGTTTCTCACTAATGAGTCATCTTACCCTATGAAAACATAGACCAGCAGGCAGCCCCCTCATCCTCTTCCTTCTTTACCTCAGACACCTGTCTGTGCTCAGTCAAGCCCACCTGCTCACTCCTTCCCATTCCAGCAGCTCAGGCCCAGCCCAACAGGCAGCTCCCTGCTCGTCCACCTGGCCCACCTGGAGAAGCTGCGGCCCAGGCAAAGAATGAACAAACAGGTCAAAACCTACCTATAAACATAGCAGAACAGAAAATATTGAAAAGACGCCATACTAAGCCTCTGAAAAACTTACTATCTAGCATATCATGTAATTATTTTAAACTCTGTGCACGTAATTTATAGAACACATAATTTGAGCAACCCTAATCGGAAAATCCAAAATGTAAGACTTTTAGGTGCTGACATGACACTACAAGTGGAAAAATTCATGCCATGATACTTTGCCTTATACACGAAATTGTTTGAAATACTGTATAATACTGTATAAAATTACCTTCAGGCTATGTGTACAAGTTAATTCTGTGTTTAGACTTGAGTCCCATTCCTGTGATAAGTCATTAAAGTATATACAACTTTTCCAAAAATCTGAAACACTTCTGAAGCTCCCAAGAATTTTGGATAAGGAAGATTCCACCTAAGCCCGAATTTCATTCAATGATAAGAATGCTGTGGACAATTATGGCTATAGTATAATACATCATGGGATAAATGGTACATGTTAGTGGATGGCATTCTCATGCGCTATGGAAATCATACAAAGCCCTTTTAGCACCAACGTAATGACACAAGGGTTCTGTTGGAAAGGATGACGCAAAAGTCATCAATGTTTCATAGAAGATTGGCCGTTAGCTCTTTAGTCAGATCTGGAAGTTATTCTAGAGGATAAACCTGGAGGGTTTTGTTTCCTCTACTGAAATAACTGCCAGCTTATTAAAACAAAATGTGCTCTCAATGACAAGCAGCCAGACATACCTAAAGTTGGAAGGTTTTTGTTTGTAGCACTGGGGAATTGAACCAAGGGCTTTCACCTGGAGTCACATTCTATCAGCCCTGTTTTGACTTTGAGACTGGGCCTCACTAAGTCAGTAAAGTTACTTAGGCTGGGCTTAAACTTGCCACCCTCCTGCCTCAGGCTTCTAGAGGGCTGGAATTACAGGTATGTGCCACTATGTCTGCCTGAAAAAAATTTTAAAGGAAAAATAAAGTAAAATGCTTATTTACCTCACTGCAGAGGAGGCAAATAAATAATATAAATAATCACATGGAAAAGCTTCTAAAAGTACTGCGGTTTAATTTTATAATGCATTTTGCATTTGTATTTGATTTCTAGATGTATCAGCTACTCCAAGAATTCATTTCAGGTTGAACCACAAAATCAGACAGCGAAGATCTGATTAGAAGACAGGCTCAGAAGTACCCGATTCTGTTTTACTTCCTTCCTCAGGGCCTTTCTCATATCCTTCTGAATACTGAGCCCTGAGAAGCCTCCAGAAAGCCGGGGCCAGTTCCATAGTGGTGGCAGCTGGAACTCAGAAGTGAAGAGAGTGAAGAAACATGCTGGTGTTTAAAAGAAAAGTCAAGACTCTTTCCAGATTTCAGCCCTGGAAAGACTTGGGGGGGTTCATAAACATGCAGATGACGTTAACACAACACTCAAGCACGTGAAAATGTCCTGCTGGGGTAGTAAGGCTTTTTGTTCCAATCATAGGAAAACCCGAATCCTTTGTCAGGGTACACAGCGGGCATTAAAGAGCACACAGTAGGCTTAAGGTCAAGGCACAGATGGCCTGGGAACGCATAAGTAAAAAAAGTGGAAACAACCTTATGATTTCTAGTTTGAGGTACTGTGAGAAGGTGAGGCGATCGATGGAAGAAATGAGATGCTCAGAATGAAGGTAATTTAGGGGTGAGAGAAATAAAGAGCGGGGTTAGCCACGTAATGTGATAAACACCCAACGCTGATTTTCTTACCAAACACTGAACACACTATAACTCTAGACACAAGCCTTGTTGAGATGGGCTGTCACGGACAAAGCTGATGACAGTAAGCAGACAAGTGGCACTGGCCAGCAAGGGCTGATGACCACAGCTGGGTCAACTGCTAAAATCATGACTAGCACAAATGGCTAGGGGAACAAAACAGAAGAAACTGAACCCATGGGCATTATCCAGTGTCAAGGTCAACAGAATCAAGTTAACAAGAAAAGAAAGTTGTGAGAGCCAGACGAGGTGCAGTCCAGTCCAAATCAACTTTCTAGGAGACTGTGCACCGCAATAGCTGCAGCCCATCTCCCCAGAGCCACTCAGGTTGGCCCGTGTAAAGACACGTGGATGTACGTGGAGAGGTGCTCCACGTTGTGTGACATTAGGGAACTGCAAGTAGATAACAGTGACACGAACACATGCCTACAACAACGACCCAAATCCAAAATACCAACACCCTCCAACGCCGGCAAAGATGTGGACAACAGGAGCTCTCATCCATTCATGGAGGCAAAATGGCACAACCTCTCTAGAGCCAGGTGGGCACTTCCTCACAAAGCCAGATTCAGCTTTGGACCAAATCATCCAGTTAGTATATTCCCAGATATTGCTACAAATGATCTGAAAATTCATGTGCACACCAAAAGTTGCTCGTGAAAGTTTAAGGCAACTTTATTCATATTTACCCAAAACTGGAGGCAACTGCAAGGACTTTAAACATGTAAACAAATGAATAAGTTGTGGTACATTCATAAGATGAGATATGATTTTGTAATAAAAAGATATGGACCACCAAGCCATGAAAAGACATGAAGTAACCCTGAATCCAAACTTCCTAGTGAAAAGAGTGAACCTAAAAAGGTTACTTATGACACAATTTCAACATTTTGGAGTCAAACCACTATGTGACATTTTGAAAAAGGTAAAGCTATAAGCAGTAAAAAGTCAGTGGCCACCAGAGGTTTGTAAAGATTGGGGGAGGAAGACGTGAAGCACAGAAAATTTTTAGGGCAGTGAAACTATTCTTTCCTATGATGGTGGATAAATGTCATCATCCACTTATCAGAATTTGTAGACTGCACCATCCAGTACACACACTATGAGCTTCAGCTGATAATAATGTGTCAGTACTGGCTCATAGATAATACCAGTGTTCTGCACTAATTAATGGGAGAAGTTGATAGTGAGGGAAAGGTATGTGTTCTGAGGGAGGGGCCAGTAATATGGAAACCCTATATAATTCATGCTTAATTTTTCTGGAAACCTAAAATTCCCTTAAAATTAAAGTCTACTTTTTAAAAGCTATGGATATACACCTTTATGTAGACAAACAAGCTGCCAAACCCACCAAGGTATCTGGCCATTAGGACAGTGACTTTTACACAATAAGTGAGTGATTTTTTTAAAGTTTTCAAAAGACAGTGTACACTGGTACGTATACTAAATGTATACTAAAATGTTGAGTAGGAAGCTACTTCCAGACTTGCCATTTGGTCCTCTGTGCGAGCAAATGAAAAGATTATCAATATCATCAAGAACTACCAGTAGGACAGTGACCTACAGTAGGAGGGCGTGACCTTTGTTTGCTTAAATGTTAGGTTTTTTTTACCTGATGACTCCATTTTATATTTTATATTTTATTTTAAAAACTGAATCTCCTACTATAACAATTTCTAAGAAATTTAGTTGTTAAAGATTTTATTCCTGATATGTTTTGCACATACATTAAATATCTAAATGTTATTTCATCTCAGTGCTGTGAATGTCCTATGCTACAACACTCAGAAGTAACATAATGAAAGTTAGATCTCACTAAGATAACTCGTCTCATTAAAATTTTTTTTAAAGAACATACACACACACAATTTCCTTCATTCTCTTATTGAATTTACTTGCTCTTTTTTTCCACCACTGCAAGATGCTGCTCACTTCCCTTTCAGATCATGAGCACCCTGTTTCTACCTCTGCCCAAAGGATGCTGTCATTGGGTCAACCTGCTACGTCCTTGGGTTTCCTGGCTGACATTTGTGGTCCCTGGGTAGCCAATTTATGCAATGAATTGTCCATCTGCTTCCCCATCTCCAGGCTACACAACCAGCCCGTCTGTGCTAGTTAACACTGCAGTCTGCCTCATGCATGTGTGTACGCGTGTGCCCATACACACGGGAGCTCAGGTAATTTCCTGTCCTTTTCCTCCTTGCCCTGGGAACTTTGCTCCTTCTCTGTTCCATTGATCTAGGACTCCTGTGGCTTTTCCCTTCCATCTTTATCACAGACCACAATTCTCCGGGCTGCAGACGTGGCCCAGCCATGGTGTTATAGCACGGATCTTGCTTAGTCATCAAAGGTGATCCTCACCTTGACGTGGAGCCTTTATTCTGCTGCAACCGGTCCAAATTACAGGGTGAGCCTCCTTCGTGGATGGCTTACCTCCACACAGCTGCTCATTTCCTCCATTTCTTTGCCATTTTTCCAGGCAGACCCTGTAGTTAATGTGCATCCATTTCATCCAGGCAGTGTTTATTTCTGATCCAAAGCAGGAAATAAGCCTAAATAACACAACTGTATTTTCGTTTCTGGAACTGCTGTGTTGTACAGAATCTCAGGGCAGCGGGCTCAGGCCCCTCCTCGGGAGCTTCTAGGGCCCAGAAGGCATGTGCCCAACCGCGGCCACAAGGAACACAATCTCCCACCAGTGAGGGCCTCCTGGCAGTCGAGGGCAGACAGGGTGAAAGTGGGGACTGCCAGGCTGTAGAGGACACTGCAGAGATGAGGGGAAAGCCCAGGAGGGAAGAATGGTCACAACCGACAGAGGCAAAGTCTGGGACGTGGAAAATGGGAACCAGGAAAGCACAGAAAGTCTCATTCCAACTAGCCCCTCTGCACAACCCAATGGCTTTCCTTCTCCCGTGTTGGGACATGTTCCTGCCGCTGAAAACACAACATACTGTTTTCCAAACCTTCTCACATGCCCAGAACAATGCTCTTCCCTTAGTAAAACACTCAGTGGATACAGGAGGGAAAGGGGGGGAGGTCGGAAACAGCGGCTACAGCACCGGTCTCCAACATTTTGACACCAGGGAATGGTTCAATTGAAGACCATCCTCCCAAGGCATTGTGTGTGTGTGTGTGTGTGTGTGTGTGTGTGTGTGTGCGTGCGTGCATGCATGCAATGTGCTTGTGTGCACACATGTACGTGTGCACTTTTTATGTATTAGGTTGTTGGAACATAGCTTTGAAATGGTGAGCAGCAGCAGGAGAGAAGCAGGCAGTGAAGCTCTGCCCCATCAATCCACAGTGGCATCTGAACCTGGCAGAAGCATGCTGACGACAGAAGGTGGAGCTTCATTCTCTCCTCACTTCCTGCTCCCCACTCCCTTGTCCTGTATTCAAGGCTGTTCTGTCCTGGTGGTTATATCCTTCCAAGGCCACAGAAGGATACTGGCTTGTGGCTGGGGATTAGGAAATCTCAGGCTGAAGTCAAGAGAGTGATGTGCAGCCCTGAACCCTTGGTGTCACCGGGAAGTCTTTGCTGGACACCCTAGTTCTGACAATGAATAATGCCCCTCTCATCATTCTACAAGCCAACTCTTCCTGCATCACATGAGCTCAACGTTCAGAGAATTTTCCAGACATTATACAGTCAAATTCATTCAGCTTCTGGAACATTCCAGAAACCATCCATGATAACTGGGTCGCATCAAAGTTGAAAACTGCCTCACATTCCCAGTAAGTGGCCACCGATCCAAGTTCACTTCCATCAGGGTATGGGAACTTCATCAGACTTCACAGGCCAGAGCAGCAAGTAGATGAGTGTACCCCACTTTCCACCTGTGCATGTAGCCAACAGCTCAAGGCTGCATATCCTAGATAAAACGGGTTCTCGCCTGTCCAGAATGACCTATGACTACCGCTCAGAACTTAAAAGTCTCTGGAATACTCTCATGGTATATTTTTGGATCTTTAGCTAATCAGAAAGCATTACACAAGGCTCAGGCTAAGTATGATTTCCCAGTGTTGTCACTACATTTTCCAGTTCTTAGACATCACTGTACTTAATACCGCACATACTAACAACTTTGTTCATTTCATGTTGACAAGATGCTTCTGCTGTGCAAGGCCTGCTCTAGGTTCCATGGGACGGACACAATTCCACTGTCAAGACAAACTATCATCATTTCCTTTCCTTTTCTTTCTCTTTTCTTTTTTTTTTTTTATGAGAGGGTTCTGTTCTGTGTGGTCCAGGCTGGCCCTGAACTTACAGCTGCTCTCCAGCCTCAGCCTCCCGAATGTCTGGATTATAGGCACGCACTACCACACGTGGCTAATTTTTATGTAGTGCTGGGGAATTGAACCCAGGGGTATGTGCACACGAATCAAGTGCTTTAACCACTGAGCTATGTCCCTACTCCTCAAGATAAACAGCCGCTAGGACATGTTTCCTGCTTTCCAACTGGCCCAGTGAAATGTGGTTTTGTTTCTGTTATAAGGAGGAGGAGATACATTTCTTAGTGAAAACGGAGATCTTTTGTTTGTACTTGCTTACAGTTTCGAATTCCACTTTATAGAGACACAGTACAGTAATTAAAAGCAAGGAGTTGGGAATTGACACAGACCACAGGAGGGTCTATTCTACTTTTGCTGTTTACAGATGATCTGAGTTTAAACAAATCAGATAATCCCCCTGAGCTTCAGTTTGTTCACCTGTAAAATAAGCACGCTAGCACCCTGCCTGTCAGGGAACTGAAGAAGGTGCCACGTGCACAGGATTTGCAATTAGGCCTGGGGCAGGAAAGCACTATACAATACTAGCCACTCTTCTCCTCCATGGTGAAAGGCCACCAGAACGGGGAGGTGGCAATCACAACCTCATGTGTTGAGGCTCACTTCGGCCACCTTGATCCAGCTGGAGACATCTGTGGCATTATTGTGTCCCATCAGAGTAACAAGATTGTGTAGCAAGCAAGGCTTTGGACCAAGACAAATCCCCTTCCAAATGAGACTCCGCCAGCTCAAAGACTGAGATACTATTTTTCTTATTTAAGCATCTGTACTCAAATAGTAGACCACAGAGGTGCAGTAATTTAAAATAAATGACAAAGGTTTATAGATGCGAACAGAACAGAACATACGGGCTGTGGGGTGACTTATTCGCTTGACATATTGAGACTCAGGTCTCTGAAGTTAAACTTTCCTGGGGTGAGGATATTCTGTATTAATTACACTGTCCTACAAGAGCTAGACAAGACTTGCCATCTCTCTCACCCCTAGGCTGCCCAAGGACACTTCCAAGCCACTGACTTCCATCTGTTCTGTCTGTTCCTGGCCACCTTGGGAGAAATGGTGTCATTCCTCCTGTAACTTCTATTTTGTCTGTGAGTGTCAAACACACTTCAGAATGCCCTGGACAAGGAGCAGCACATCCACGACTTAAGTAGACTTTCTTTCTCCATATAACTGAAATGATGGATACAAATACAAATTTTTTCTTTTAAAAATCCTTCACTGAGCTAACAGAAAAAAAGAAAAGACACACATGAACCAAAATCAAGGTGAAAATATGAAGTATAGAAGGTAAAACAGTGGTGGAGCTTCGGGAGTTTGTTCTAAATCTGCCTTGACAGTGGCACGGGACAGAGAAGGGGGACAAGAGAGGAAGCCCAGCCCCCACCAGCAGAAGGCCTACAACAGGAAACAGCCTCCGGAAGCTGGAACTGCAAAGAGTCACTGCCTCAGCACAGGGTGAGTACAGGAAGACATCTGCCCCACCAAAGCCAGCACGGAAACTTGCCTCCCTGAGCCTTGCTGCTCTGTGGAGAGACAGAAGAGGCCCCGACTCAAAACAAAATACCAGCTGAGGTTGAACCTGGATTAGATGAGTGACTGCAGGGCCGTACACTCCAAGCCACTTGCCATGAGGCCTAAAATTGTGTAAATCACCTACCCCAGGCAAAGACGATACTGAACGGGAGGTTCCCCTCCTGTGCCTTCCAGAGTTTTCACTCTGCATGGCCACCACCCTGGCTTTCTGAGAGTACCCTATGTGCAGGAGCTAACGCGCAGGAGCTAGGCAGGGCCATCTCCTTTCTCTGCAGTTTCACCCTGTGCTCAGGTGTCCCTTCTTCAGTGCCTCAGCAGAGCAGGCTGCTTGAGAGCTCACAGGAGGCACACTGGGGCCAGAATGATGAGGACAGTGTGGGAAAAAGACCCTCTCTCACTGGAGCATCCTGGGCACCATGTCTGCATACCAGGTAGCTGTGAAGAATTTTCACCTAAAGTCAAGATTCTACTGCTTCATGAAAATTGCAAAACTCACTGGGATCGGTGAGCTCTAAGGACAATCCAACTAAGGAAATAAGAAATCCCTTATTTCCGTAATCAGGCTCATCGCAATGCTTCCAGACCACCAGACATTTTCATGGGCAATTTTCAAAATCTCTATAAGAAATTAACAGCTTCTTTAATATCTTTAACATATCCTTTTAGAAAGCATGTGAAAATGAATGTGAAATGTCTGAAGAAAAAACTTAGGAGACATTCCAAAATACAAAACCTGTTTAAAGTCAAAAGACACATTACCAGCAGAGACTAGATACCTCAGTCTGCTGGTGACACACTGGGCAACCTACCATGAGTTTCTGAATTCTGTGCGTGTTTGTTAGTGGGAGCAACTGTGTTCTCAACCACTGCACAGGTCCACAACAAAAATTTGGATGTGAAAACATTTGATAATTCACAAATTAGCAATTAATACAAACTACTATTCCAATGTCTGTCGAAAGCATTTTGTTATAAACTGTCCTGCACCTTACATGTATACTGTACCCTAAGTCTCCACCTGTTGTGAGCCTTAAGCACTATAACAACAGAGTAGAATGGGAAGCCCAATTTGTCTTTAATGAGAAGAAAAAAAGAGAAGGAAGGAGAGGAAGAGGAAGGGAGAAAATGAGAGATAAAAAGAGAAAGGAGACAGATACAAATGAAAGGACAGCAAATTCACTGCAAAAGAGCAGTCCTCCCCAGAAGGTGCCAACCCAGAAGATGTGACACTAGCTCCCACGGTCAAAAGACTGAAGATACTGAAATCAGTTCTCGCAAGATCCCACAATTCCATGAACTAGAGGTCAGATTTCACAGAGCAAGGCTAGTTTGTCAGCTGAGGGCCATGGTGGGTGGTATGCAATTATGGATTCGTAGGAGACACAGCACTAGCAAACATTATGGCCTAAGTTTCTCTCTGTCTCTCTCTGTGTGTCTCTCAGCCGCTTTCTCTGTCTGTCTGTCTATCTATCTCTCTTTCTCTGTCTCTGTCTCTCTCTCTCTCACACAGGGCTTCACTGTGAAGTCCAGATTAATCTTGAATTTCCCAGGCTGGCCTCAAACTTGTGATCTTCCTACCCGAGCCTCCCAAATACTGGGATTACAAGCAATGAATCTCCTCCTGCTGTGATTTTCACTCGGCAGATGGGGTAGCCATTGACCTACATATTTATTTTTAATGTAAGTTAGAAAAATAAAGAAACCTTACTCCAAGGCTCTAAAAATTGTTAGTCATTAGGAAGTAATTAAGACCCAGCATATCACATAAAATTCCTGGAGAAGCTTACCGCTCTCCATAAGGTTATTTTGTCATATTACATTATGGCTTCATTATATGTGATTTGAAAATATCAGTAGAGGCACATTCATCAACTGCTTTTGCAATTATGTTTAAAGAACTGCTCGCCATAGCAAATTCCTCTTAATCTTCCTTCTAAGTCTTTGATAATATAATCCCGAGACAATGAAAGAATAATCTGTTTGTGTTGGATCGGTAGAAAGGATGCTCATATTTCTCCTCCTTTCCATTTGATTTATTTTCCATTTAAATGGGCTGATTGAATTTTACCATAAGATATGCTGAAATATTGATGTATTTACCTACTAAAAGTCTGTCAGCCTGCTGACCTTTGACTACGACACCTGTTTTCCAGCAGCAATTTAAGCTGGCCAAGGACAGGGGCAGGTTGACCAGCTAAATAAGCTTAAAGAATATTAATATATTAAGGTCATGTGGAGATTGCAAAGCACATGCAATGGTCTTCAGAGACTCTGCAAGCCCTTCTAATCCACTCACCCCTCACCTTTAAATGACAAAAAACAAACACTGGCACAATGGCAGGCTCTGGCCGAGGGACTTGATGAGGAAGGAAGGGCAGCAGCACTTCTTGTGTCTTGTGAGGACAGTGGTAGCCTGGTGCCTCATGTACGCTGCCTTCCATTCCTTGAAACTATAGGAAAATCCTCCATGTTTGCATCCTAGTGCTAGATTTAAATATTTCAGCAAACTCTAATGTGTCCAGCAAAGCGTGCATATCAAGTGAGTCAATTTCATTCCAATTAGGAGGATTTGGGCCCCCTTGGGCACACCAGTTCCATCTACGCGAGCTGGGAGACCACAGGTCTATGTAGCTGCTGTGGAAGGGCCACCAGTGTGGTGTGCTCTGTAGAATAAGGTCATGTGTCACAACAGCAACATGCCCTGAAGCTGGCACTATAAGCAATGCTGAGTGAAGCTGGACTGTGCTTAGAACAAGGCCACATCTCTCATGTGCACTGAAAACTGAAGCAGATTTGCACAAAGACCCCGGGAAGCTGTGAGCCACGGCTGGTGGTTAGTCCACCAGGGGGGTGTGGCAAGCTGTGGCTTCCAGAAACCTGGGAAGAGACCTGCAGGCTCTCTTGCTTGTCGCACTTTCAGCTCTGCTCCAGGCTGCAACGTCTACCAGTCAGGGGCAAGAGTGTCTACTGGAAAAAGCCTGAGGACAGTTAGTGCCCCCGTCCAGGGCTTCCCTTCCCACAGTCCCTCACCCACCATCACGAAGGAGGATGAGCAGAGAACAGCAAGACATTACAGAGAGAATGATGACATTCATGTAACTTTTATTACAGTATTTTGTTATGATTATTATTTTATTTTTGGTACTGGGGACTGAACCAAAGGCCTTCACATTGAGCTGAATCCCGAGACCACTTTTTGACTTTTTAATTTTGAGACAGAGTTTCACTGAGTCGATAAATTGCCCAGGCTGGGCTCGAACTTGCAACCCTCCTGCCTCAGACTCCTAGAGTGCTGGGGTTACAGGCCTGTGCCACTGTGCCCAGCTACAACTACTGTATTTTATTATTTGTTATTCTTGTTAATTTCTTGCTACGCTAAATTTATAAATTGAACCTTAAGAAAAATAAGCATATGTTGGAAAAAAGCACAGCACCTGTAGGTTTGATACTACCTGCAGTTTCAGGCTCTCACTGGGGATCTGGGGAACTGTTTGGGGGAAAATAATCTATCCTAATAGAAACGAGGAGCAAGGACTAATGCAAAATATTGATTCCATTAACTCTTACTATTTCAAATTCAAAAGTTATCTTTACATTGAACTGACCTAAAGGGTAGACTGAGCAGGTTTAAAGTCCTTCCGGACTGAGCAACACCACCATCTGGAAAGATGACTGGGTTTCCACTTTGCAGCTCTCACCTAGCTTTCAAATCACTTAATCACTTTCAGCCAGATTCACTTTTTCTTCAACAAAGTGTGTTGCGTCAGCCAGATTCAAACATCTTAAAGAACTATCTGAAACTGCATACTCACTGGAACTCCAAGGACAAAGCAGGTAAAATCTGGGAGGGGCTTCACCACACACCCGGAGTCCTTGGTGCTTAGCGCAAAAGCACCTGCTGGCAGAAGCCTCCTGGGGGCTTCCTGGAAACCAGGACCAGGCTCCATGGTCACTCAGTGTGGGCTGGCTAAAGCTCTTTCCAGGCCTGAAATGCATGACCTCCCAGTGACTTATGCCCCAAGATGCTGGCTGTCAGCCTTTCTGAGCTTATCAAAAAGAAAGCTTGTGCTAAGAACGATTAGGTTTAGGGAAACAAAACAAACCCCAACAGTTTTCCACTACCTATGCTTTATCTCTGGAGGTGGTGGGTCCACAGGAGAGGTGGGGCTGTGTTGGGGAGCTGTATTTGGTCCTAGGGCTTCTGCCTATGAATCAAGTGTCCTCAGCTTCAAAGCCTGCTTTCTGCCTATTAGTTTAAGGGAAATAAGCAACTTTATTCTGGCTGCCACAAGCTCAAGACCCTCTTTTATGTCTAAAATCAGGAGGAACAAAAAGTGATCAAATTGCTCATAGTGAGAACTAAACACTAGGATCCTTGCTTTTGGGGCTTATGTCAATAACTTGGTAATTTACCTTGTCTGACATTGAAAGCAGGACAATGGGGCTGACTATGCTCTGAAGAGAGACTTGATGCAATCTGCAAGGAATCTGAAGGGGGCTTCCACTGCTCGACAAGACCTGCCAATCACAGAGCTCACCCCTACTTTCAAGCAGAATGGGACCATTAATCTCACATAAGATACACAGACATGCACTTCCACCCAAACACTTCAAAAATTAAGTCAAACTAAAAAGGCACACAGCGCTGCTTTATATTAATGGAGAGATGATTATCTGATGCTTGGTTGGAGCTCTTAAGCATCAAGAAAATAACACGCACTTGGGGAAGGGGCTGGCAACAACCTAAGAGAAACACAGAAGAGGGGGAGACGAAAGCAGGCTCTGGGTGCTGTTCTGCGCATTGGCTGTGAGCTGACCCCACCTTGCACTGCACACTTTGTGACCCAACATTTTTATATTTCACGCGCCCAATGGCTAGAGTGGTATAAAGTATAAAGCCTATCTTCTAGGATCCTTTCGATTTCAAACAACTTTATTTTCAAAGAAGAACCCAACTGTGACTTTATTAGCTTCAGAAAGTAGCAGCTCTCGGTGTGCGAGAGTGGAAAGGGAGACTCGGTGGGGTCAAGGGAATGGCCTGGGCTTCCACACTAAGGGAAAGCTACGCTCTGCTCAGGGAGAGCCCAGGCTCCTGCGGAGGCCTCCACAGGACTGCTCGCCTGAAAATCCCCCAGAGTGTTCTGCTGATACAGAAAGTGCCTGGGCCTCAGATGGCCTTGGTGGCTGTGCAACTCATGAGTAGGAAAGTTGTGCAGCCCTTTCAGGCTCCTGCTTTCAGTGCCACTTGGCTGCGCAGATTTCTAAAAAGCTTTTGAATAGACTAATAAATACGGGATTGTTCTGAACATCTGTAAGCAAAATACGAAAAGATATTACCCAGTGAATGAACATCCTGGGTTTTCTTGCCAGAAATGGGGTATTTGTATATTAGGCTAATGCTCTGAAATTAACCCAGAATGCTTATCCATTGCAGAATGTCTTTTCATATTTTCATCTGTACGGTTGTTCTTATAAAATGTACGAATAATTCTCTATCAGGGTATTCAGGAATCTGAATAGCTCAATTACTTCCAGAATCAATGTAGTAAAGCAACAGCATGTCAGTTAATCAGTTGGTTTGCATAACAACTGTTTGAGGGAATATGCATGCGTGTGTGTGTGTGTGTGTGTGTGTGTGTGTGTGTGTGTGTGTATACACATGCATAAAGAGAAAACCAGGGGCAACCCAACTCTTCAAACCAACGTGAAAGTTCATACTTGCATTTGACCACACAGACAGCATTCTAGAAGACACGTAATGTTGCAAATGACCTTCCCCTAGTACCCAGGGTGATGTCTTGCATGCTGTACATTCAAAGTGCATGGCATACTTAACTAATCAAGGACTCCTACATGAACATGAGACTCCTTACGGCCAGCCCACCTCAGGTTCTGGCTCTCCAGTGTCAGGCACTGCATTTACAATGAACACAGGTGAGTGGGTGAACCTTTGTGAATCTTAGGCAGCCCATAAGACTTAAGTTACTTTGCAGCCTCTTCTCTTAGAGACAAGAACTGTGCCCCCACTACCAGATCCATAGGCCATGAAAAGCACCCTGAGTCCACTGCCCAGTGTAGGGTCTGGAGGCAGGCAGCTCTCAGAAGGGTCAAAATTCAGGCTCAAAACACCTGTGAGAAGACGGACTTCAGCCTGTGTGCTACAGGGCTAGTGTCCGATGGGTCTTAGGAAATAGGGTTTTGCACACTGGTCACTTCTGGGACAGTCTTATAAATATATAGGGCTTAAATGAAATTACGGTCACACAAGCAATGCAGGGACTCTCCAGGGAAATGAAGGAAAGTAATCCCAGACTTTGGAAAAACTATGAAGGTCTGGCTTCTGGCTCTCAGCTTTCAAGGCCAAAATTCCATTTTTATTGTCCAGCTGCACTCAAGATTAATTCAACTTTGAGAGAATGACCCATGCAAACTAAACTTACCATGGACTGAGATATACGTCTGAGTGACATTTTATTAAGTTTGAAATGAGAATTAGAACTGTCTGCCTGTCCAACCTGGTCACTCTGCATTTTATTCTTATAAATAATCTCCACAGGACAAGTGAAGAATATGGATCAGAACAGAAGTTAGTGATATTATTTATTTATTTATTTTTCTTTTTTGATACAGGGTCTCTCTCTGCTGTCTAGTCTGGTCCTGAACTCACTATGTAGCCCGGGCTGGCCTGAAACACATGGTAATCTTCCTGCCTTAGCCTCCGAAGTACTGGGATTGTACTTGTATACTACCATACCTGGTTAATTTTTTTTATGTAGTGCTGGGGAATTGAACCCATGGCCTTGTGCATTCCAGGGAAGCACTTTAACCACTGAGCTACATCCACAGCCCTAGTGACAAAATTTAAAAGTGCCATGGTGTTGGGTGCTACAGATCCCAGCACAGCACTCCAGAGGGTGCTAGCAGGACCCCCTTTCCGGGGTTGTGCTGCCATACTGACTCACTAAGGTCCCCTTTCCTGCCACACAGGGTACTTCCTTGAGGAACTGGAGTCCTACAGACTTGGGCACTAATGTCTCTGCCAAGTGCCCACCTGTCTAGGCACAGACCCAACACAGGTGTCTTTGATACTTTTCCAATGGGCAACATTATTCCTAACACTTAAGAAATGGTTCCCACCTCACACTGTGTACATGAGCCAGGCTCAGGGACATCAGGGGATGGAGGTGGCCCAGCCTATACAGCCCCATCCAGAAGCCCAATGGGAATGTCCTGCTTGGATACTACATACAACTCCATGTGTGTGCCAATGCTGGGCTACCTCCTCTCTCAGCTGTTATGAAAAGCCATGTATTTTTTTCTACATGCCTGAACGCACCGTGAATTTGGGTTTCAGTGACTGATTGTCAATCTCCACACGGAAGCATCATGTGCATGTGAAGACATGTACTACCTAGACACACACTGCTTTCACAGTCTGACACACAACTGTTTGCTCACTTGTCCTCTGCTGAGACTGCGAATCAACCAGCAGGGCAGGTGTGCCAAGCTGGAGCCCTGGTTCCTTGGCACCTGGCCACCAATCTGTGTGCAGAGACAAGGCTTATGGAAGCTTTGGTGTTTGCCACCATGTGAGAGGTTGAGGGTGAGCAGTGGCACAGCCAAACCTGTGGATTTTGAATTTTAATAGCCCCTTCCCTAAATTTGGGCACCTGCTCCAAGAAACTAAATGCTGCCTCAGGCTCAAGAATGCTGCCATAGGAAAGAGGGATCTGTACACAATACAAGTCAGTATGCTCCTTTTCTAAGAAAAAAAATCAATAAATAAAAGCCTTTACAAAATACTCATGGGTTGTGATCAGTTTTACAAACATAAGAGTAAACAGTTTTGAAATTGATGTAAATACGAGGGCACAGTCTCGTTTTCTCTCACTCTGAACCCCAGCAGTTATTACACACTGAGCAGTGGCTTGGCGGGCTTCCTCCTTCTATCCAGTCAGACTCCCCAGGGCAACGTGTTCAGCAGGGCTCTGAGCACCAGGACCTACGAAGCGAAGGCTGCAGAGCAGCCCGCTGTCTGTCCTCTCCACCCTTCTCCTTGGTTACAAATCTTTAGTTAGCCGGTTACCGTAATTACTCTCACAGCGACCTCCTCTGTTCTCCTTCCCTGCTATTTCCCGGGATCCGAAGGCCCCACCTCTCCCGTGCTGGAGGGACCGTCCTATCACAGCCCCTCTCTACCTTTTTGTTTTCCCCTTTTATGATCAGAACAACAACAACCCGAGGAAAGAAATCATCTCTCTTCCTCTGTCTGGGTTAGACCCAATAACTATTTTTCCAATCAGGAACAAGTTTCCATGGCAACCATGCTTTCTGATGCAACTGCTAACTTAGCAGAAGTGTGGGCATCAAATAGAGAGGTCTTCACCAGCCTCTGTGGTTTCCACCCTCACCCACTGCGATGGACCTGTAACAGCAGCTGTTTGTATGAACTGTGTCTTAAACGGGTTGATCCTTTTTCTTTCAGAGAGACGAAAAAATGCCTTGGTATTTTCCCTTCAGGAATCGTCAAAAACTGTATCAATCTACTGAAAGGGGTAGAAAGGGGATGGACGTAAAAGAGAACCTGTGACTTGGTGGAGTGCAAAGAGACGAAGGGTGAACGCCCCGGTCAAGGGCATCAACTCTGAGCTGAGAGCGCGAATGAGTGTACAGACTTTGTCTACGGATGGTCTTGGCGGACCTACTCATCTCCTCTGAGCCATTATGCTCCCTTTGCAGAAGACAGAAATGGAGATGCCTCATGGGCCCAACTGGAAAATGAAATGATATTAAAAAGTGCTATAGAGGGGTTTGCACATAGTAGGACTTCAACATAAGGGGTGAAAGGAAAGAGTCTGAGCTAGCAAGCAATCACAGTATCCTAACTGACTATTAACACTGTGTATGAAGATAACCGTATAAATAGTAGATACTTGGGGGTTTTCTGAACAGCCTTTTCCTCTTAGGCCACTAAATCCTGTCATTGCAGGAAGGAATGTATTCACGTACAGTCCTAAAACTTGAGAGGACACACCTGGGCACTCTCCAGGACCCTCTGCATTTATTTATAGCTCTGCTTTAGCATTTAATTGTGAAACAGAAGATACACATGGATTAACCATGAAAGTATTTATTCTATACTCTGCATTCCCAACACCAATCAGAATGTTTCAATTCTTCTTTACAGACAAGAAAAACAAGAATACACATTTTTAAGGTATCTTCACTGTTGCACATTGAAATTTTGTTTCAAAATAGCAATTTATAGCAGATGAATCAACATGCTTATTCTTCAGCCAGGTCCCCTCCTATCCTCCACCTCCCAGCCACAGCATTCCTGGTGACCCCCAAGAACGGAAAGGTTCTCCACAAATAACACCCAGTCGACCCTTCTTATTGAATATAAAACTGTTTATATTTTTAAAATTTTTATGCTGTCAATGTGGTGTCCTGGAGTTCTAGGTAGACCCTCCCTATTAAGACCTCTTGAGATAAAAAACAACATATTCTGTTAAAAATGAGTTTTAACTGCTATGTAATCTGGCAAGAAAGTAAAGAAAATTCTTGAAGGTCAGAAACAAATTCAGAGAGGTAATCTGGTGCTCAGCATTTGCCTCTCCTCTGCCCAGAGCAGGAGGTGGTCTTTTTATTTTTTCCGGTACAGGGAGGGCCACACAGTAAATATTTCAGCCTTTGCAGACCATACGGTCTCTGCAGCAACCATGCAACCCTGCTGTTGTGGCATAAAAGTGTTCATAGATAATATATAAAAACAAATAGAAATGGGCACAGCTGTGTTTCAATAAAACTCTATTTATATACAGGCAGCAGGGATCAGGACTTGGCCTGTGGGCCACGTTCTGCCAATCTCCGCAGCATAGCAGGGCTTTTCACAGTTTTTCCCCCAGAAAGCATGTCTGGTACATGAGGTGTTTGGATCATGTGGTGCCCTGTTGCATGGTGTTCTGATTTTATCATACTTCTCTACATCTCTGTATCCGGCTTGGGAGCAGGGACAATCCCCCACATTAATGACCAGCTAGATATAGGACTTCCTTTGGCCAATGGGACAGCAGTAAACATTAGGCTTTAGGGTAGCCATTTCAAAGAAGAAGCTAAATGCTACAGTTTACAGGAAGCTAATCATCTTCTGAAAATACAAAGTGAGAGCCAAATGAGTGTATTAATAGAAATGTTAAAGAGAAGACAGGGCAAATATTAAAAGAAATTTGCATTTGCATTATTATGGATGCTGTCACCCACCAGCAGGGACAAGCCCTCTCTGCCTCTCCCAGCAACACAACAGCAGAAGTCTTCCTACCTGAACAGACTTCCTTATAGGTGGGATTGGGAGTGAAGCCGCCGGCAAATCCCACTTGCGTTGAGTACACGCCTTTCAAGACCCAGAATTTCCTTTCGGCTCCCCAGAAACAGCCCATTCCTATGAGAAACATGAGAATAATTATTTTTCCAACACAAGGTGATCATTACATATCACAATACCTGTTAGCTGAAAAAGAGATATTGCTCTCATCATTTGGTAATCAAAAATGATTGAGAATTTATCTTTTCAAGATAAAGAGCTTTGAACATACAAGAATAATTTTATCTTAAGATTATTTGCATAGAATGTTCTTCTGTTTTCACTGTCTAGAAACTTAAAGGCCTCAGATTTCAGTACAGTTAGTAAACTGGCATATATGTTATTTACAATAACAGAATAAAAGATTAACAATTTTATGAATTTTTTGTACTCAATTTATAACCTTTTTTTGTGAGACAGGGTCTTGCTGTATAGCCCAGTCTCCTCCTGAACTCACCATGGAGCCCAGGCTGGCCTTGGACTCATAGCAATCCTCCTGTCTCAGCCTCCTCAGTGCTGAGATTACATGTGTGCACTACCATGTCCAGTTTATGTGGTATTGGGGAATCAAACTCAGGTACTTTAGCGCTTGGCTAAGTGCTTACTAGGCAAGTGCTTTAACCACTAAGCCATTCGTCCAGCCCTCAACTTATAACTTAAATTATTAAAATTTTTATTTAATAATCATCTCCTGGTAGTATTTTTTAAAAAAAACTATCAAAGAAGTATATCACTTAATTACCTATTTCAATGGAAAACTCCCCAAATCAGTATGTGCTTATGCAGTAATTTCAATTAACAATTTCATATATGTGTTCAATTTAAAAAAATTTTCGTCATCATAAATAAATCATTGCTCATTCAAAAATATATTCTTCCTAGTACTATGATTGAATGTGACCACTGGAGAGATTATGTCAACTTAAGGCAATCAGAAACCACGTCTGGATTATGGTTTAGGAATCATGCCTAAAACAGGCAATTAGGAACCAGCCTGGATTAGAGTATGAGTGATCTGTGGGCCAGCAAATGAGGGAAGAGCACCCACCCGGGTGTGGGCAGACCAAATGGGAACTCTAACTGTATAAAAGGAAGGAAGAAGAAAGACTGTTACAATTTTTTTTCTCCGCTATAGATACTGGACTTGATGAGACTTGGCTTCCTGTGCGGGATGTCTTGAGAAGCTGCCTCCACCTCTGCTTCTGCCCTGTACGTCCGTTGCTGCTGGCCGCCCCTGAATGGACTGTGACCTTCTGAAACTGTAAGCTAAAATAAACCTTTCCTAGCCTAAACTTGTGGATGTGGGGTATTGAGTCACAGCAACGAAAAACTAATTAAGACACTGAATATAATAAATTGGGGGCCACGGAGAAAGGACAGGAAAGGAAGAAACAACAACAAGCAAACTCACAAAAATTGCATTTGGTTCAACTAGGAAACATTGTGTTCGTACCAGTAGTTCCTGAATCCTTTTGAACACTGGATGAACGCCAACACCCATCTAGTAGGAACACACATACGCACATTGAGGTGTCGCACTGTACTGCCTTGTCAGCAAGATTTCTGCCTCACTCAAATTTTATACAGCTTGATTAAGTTATATATATAACTAAAATCCTAGGTGGGACAACAGTTGGTAAATTAATGTCTGCCTCCTATTCTGACAGTCACAAGATCTGCTAGACTTAATGACAGAGCTGTAAGAAAATTTGGTTTACTGACATTCCTGAGAGTTGTTAAATTCTACTTTGAAAACTCAAAGTAACAAGAGTAACCCCAAAACAACATGCATAACATTATACATCACCTAAAAATATTTACTTGCTAAAATTTGAAGGGATGTATACTAGCCAAAAATAGCTTAATAGTTCAAAAATATGATGGAGCCAAGTAATGAAATTCAGTGAAGTAAAAAAAATTACTGTTGTGATAATAATGCAACATGGAAATATGCATATTATTTATCACAATTATGGAAGGCTAAATTAAAAATAAAAACAGAAATTATACATGTTTCTATTATAACTATAAAAATATTCTCACCAAAACAGACTAGAAGGAAATATACTAAGGTTAACCATGACTGCACTGAGATGGTGAGAATAAAGGAAATTTTTCTCATTTTCCCAGTTTTTTGTAATAATTTCCATTACTTTAAAAATTAAAGGAAGTTTTTAAAGAAAGCAAAAATTCAAAGAAATAACATAGTATAGGCATTATATGAGTTACATACTGCTGTGTCACTTTTCCTATTTACAAGTAAATTATCAGCTGCTAGTAAATATAAATAAATTTTTACTGAGTAGCTATTAATATTGAAGAGCCCATTGTCTGACAAAAGAAGTCACTGTTCATTTTACTTCACTGCATTTTCTGGAATGATGGGATGATGACAGCGAATTGCTAGAGAAGATAAGTCAAAAGTGATCTGCGCAGCTCTAATGAGCCGGACTTGCGCATACGCCAGGCTGAAGGCACCACCTCCTATCCCTCAGAAGTGGGTGGATTCCACAAATAAACTATGTCTCTATTGCATAAAGACTAATTGTGATAGCACTAAAGAGTTCCACAATGTTGCAACAGTCCCTCTACCTAGAAGGCCCATGCCAGGCTACGAGCAGCCAGACTCCCCTGACCCTAGTCCACGCCCCCACCCGGATGGCCCAGACCGTTCTGGCCTCTATCCTCACAGTACAGCAGTCGTCCTTTATCTGTAGTTTTATTTTCTGGGATTTCCATTTCCTGTGGATAACCAAAGTCCGAAAATATTAAATGGAAAATCTCCAAAATAAATCCCCTGAGTCTTACACTGCACATCATTCTGAGTAATATAAAAAATTAATCATCCCTCTCTGTCCACTCTGTATACTGTCCACTCTGTGTGCTCTCCGTCAGACCAACTGACGCAGTGTCACAGTGCTTTTTTTCAAGTGATCTTTACCTTACTCAACAGTGGCTCCATAGGCTTACTCCTGCCCACAATTCGGATGTGCTAAAAATTAGCCATAAAATGCTACAGATAGAGCGTTTGATATTATTCATTCAGAGGTCTTAACGGATAAGTAATGACTACTAGAAAGACTTTTCAACCTTAAAATTTCCATGGCCAAACCAAGCAAAACCTTCGCTACAAGTAAAAAGAGAGTTAATCCCTTTTAATGTTTAATAGGAATCAAGAAGTAACCACTGCTGCAGGACGGGTGACCAGACTCCACGCCTCCAAAATGCCATGTGACTGAAAGAACACCACAGAGATCTGAGTTACAATCAATCCCCAGACTTCACTCCTCTCTGAAGCAACGTTTTATCTAGTAGTTTCCAACATAACATAACATTCTATTCTTTGTCTTAGAGCATGAGTGTGAGAATGTATGTCTTTTTCTAAACAAAGAAAATAGGCTAATGGAATCAGTCAGCCTTGCACTGGTCACTGTAGTACTGGCATGACAGGCACAGGGACAAAATAATCACGAGTCAGTACAGGGGTTTACCAAAGGTTTAACAGCAAGGACTCCCACTCACCAAGTCTCATTTGATACTGTCACCACTAAAAACCAATATGCCAGCAACAGAGACTGTCACCAAGAGCCCAAGATGCACCACATCTCAAGGGGACCAACCAACCATGAGGTGGCAACCATGACATTGCAGGGATGAGAGGACCCCACCTACGCTGAAAGGGCCAGTGGGATGTTCTCATACGTATTTCCGGCAGCATGTGACTTTCCTACCTCCAGGGTCTCAGCTATGACTGTACCAGAGAACACTGCATCTGACCACGTGACTGGCTACAGCACTGGCGGTGCAGCAGTGGCCTTGACCAACCACAGCACCACTGCACATGACCCAGCAGCTGGGGTTCTGGGAAAGCACTGAATGGCCCTGAGGTGCAGCCACAGCAGCAACTCAGAAGGGGACTCCCAGAGGGGTCACCATCCTTCAGAACACAGAACATATACTCCATCAGATAACCCAGAGAGCGCAGCACCCCACGTCCTGCAAAAGAAGATGTGTGTTTAGGCAGCAAGACGTGGAAACAGAGTTGGCTCCACTCAACACTTCACTGTGAGGGTTAGAGGTTCTGGCCCCCAAAAGGGTGCAGAACACAGCAAGAGCCAATGAGCTATATGCCCTGTCATTTGCCTAGGAACCCTGGGATCCCTGTGTACAAGGGCAAGAGGCAAAAAACCTTGCCAGGGTCAGCCATGCCTCAGCAGTGCACAAGATCTCTGTTGTGCCACGGTCTCACAAGCACTCAATGTCACAAGCCATGTAAGTGTTTTCCAGTTGGAAGGGTCTTAGGTGGTATCTCATTGGGACTTAAACGTATGTGGCTATTAAGCGTATTTCCCTATTATATACTAACTATGGTTTGTTGTAAATTACATTTGTCCATTTTTCTATTGTCATTTTTTTTGTAGTTTTGATATGTTCCTACTATCACTTTTTGCTAATTATACATTTGCAGGTATCATTTTGTGTCTGGTGTGAATTTTACTTTCTGTTATGATGCTGATTGTCATAGAGATGCCTTAAATTTTAATGTGTCAAATTTATCCGTCTTTGCCATATGGCTTTTGTATTTGTATTGTACTTATCATAGTGCTCTCTGTACCTTGCATAAGTCTTTCCATATGTAAAGGTTACAAAGATGAGTCTTAAATTTTCAGAAGCTTTAAAGTTTTGTTTTTCATGTTGTGTTACTAATCTATCTAGAAGTAAATTTTTGTATCGGGTATGAGGTCATAATCCAATTTGTTTTCTATGTGGATAGGCAAGTATCCCAACAAATTGTTATTTATTAAATAATCTATTCTTTCTCCCATCCTCTCTAATGTTGTCTCCTCCATATATAACCATGAATGGTCCTGTTTCTGGAATCTTTACACTGTGTTTTCATTCATTTATTCAACAAATACTCATGTAGGACCTAAAGGAAGCCGAAGCGTCCTCTATGCACTAGGAATAAAGCAGTGAACCAAGCAGACTAGACCCTGCCCCCTCGTAAGGCACACATTCTCCATGGGGAAACACAGATAAAAATACCAAAAATAATAAAAGGTGATATAGTAACTATGAAGATAAAAAGAAGTATACTTTTTACAAACAAGAAAAGTAGAACAGGGTCAGAGGATCTGGGGTGATGAGACTTTCAATAAGGTATCCAGGCGGGCCTCAAAGAGACGGAGACTTCAAACAGCCCCAACGCAGTGAGATGAGCGCCCATTCCAGTCTCTGGGGAGAGGGAGCAGGAAGCGGCCCCACAAAGGCTCTCTGCGCCTGCTACACTGAGGCACAGTGAGGAAGCCAGTGCGGCTCAAGTGCAGTTAAGCACGGCAAAGCAGTGAGACCCCAGTAGGTAAGCCAGTTCACGTAGGGCTGTGTGGGCCCCTGCAAGGACTCTAAATGTCACTCTGAGCAACATGGTCCAGAAGCCTTATTGAATGCTGAGCAGAGGGGGAAATGACAAAACTTGTGTCACACAAGGACTTCTCGTGTAGGCTGTCCTCTGCAGGGAATAAATAAAAGGAGACCAAGCAGGGAATGCCGCCAAGTGGCAGACCATGGCAAGAAGACCAGGTGGTGGCAGGGGAGGCGAGGAGTAGATCAGACCCTGGATGCATCTGAAGACAGAGCTGGAGGGTTTCCTGAGGATTATATACAGAATCGGGGAGGAAGAGGTTGGTCTAGAATCACCAGCTCGAGTGCAGGGCATGAGGATGGAGCAGATCTGCAGGGAAACAGCAGAGGACGTGACCGCTCAAGTTCCAGCAGGTCATAAAATCTAACAGAGTTAGTCTTCTCATCTGATTCTTCTTCAGTATTTTCTTCCTATTCTATTCTTGCCTATTATTACTCCAAATTTAGCTGATACCATCATTTGGAGTTTCATAAAAGATTTTGGCTAGAAATACATTGAACTTAATGATTATTTTGAAGACACTTTGTCATAATAACAATATTGATCGAAACAACACACAACAGAGATATTTGTGTGTAATAATCAGACAGGGAGGTATAAGACTGTCATTGCACAAAATGGGAATTTCTCTCTAGAAAATCAGGAGAAGAAGATTGTTTCTTCCTTGTAGTTACAATAAAGCTTCCTGAACCACCATGTCCTGTTCCCTAGGGAGTGAAGAAGGGGAGGGGTAGAGGGCGTGTTGTTTCAGTGTTGCTGGTTCGTTCACATTTCCCCATGTATCTTTCTGGTTCACAGACCAAACTCGGGTTTTGTCGACCCTCCTTATTAACTCTTCCCGTGCCACTTGGTCCTTTCTCTTGCCACTTCTCATCTCATCATTTCCTACGTTCTTGATAAGAGCTTCTGAGAAGCTCACCTGTTTTTAGTGCCACTTTCAAGTATTTATTTTCAAATAGTCTTACTTTCTAATCCTTGTACTTAGGACTATACATGTACCTGTAAACTCTGCTTTAGTACACTCTACACATTTAAACAGACAGTACTTTCATTGTTTTTTAATGTAATATCCCTTTTATTTCCTCTTAAATGTATGAGTGACTTAGGAGTAAACACTTTTCAAACAGATGGTCTGTTTCTTTTTTAACAAGAGAAAAGCATTAAAGTTTTATTAATTTTACATATGGGGATCTTCGCACGAGAGGAAAACATGAAGATATGGCCAAAGCATTGTGGGTTTATACTTCTTAGACAAAGAACAATAACTGCAAAGGAAGCTTCGAGCTTGTTTTTTATGCTACCTTCTCATTTTGATTTCCACTTTTATTATGTCGGAAACTGTGACCTTTATTACATTCTTTTGCAACCTGTTGAGGCTTATCTTGTAACCTACAACACAGTCAAGTTTTGTAAGTTTATCAATTGATAATTTAAATTATCTAGGCCATTTAATTTTCTGGCAGCGTAAGCTATCTGATTCTTGGAGATTTACTTAAAATATCCTTCTACAACAGTGAAATTTTCAAATTCTCTTACTTCTGTCAGTTTGGTTTTATATAGCTCTACGCTACGCTATTTGTGCGTACAATTCTTAGCTCACCTTCGTGGCACTGTTCCTTCGGGCACTATACAGAATCTTCCCGGTGCTGTTAAGGTCTACTGTGCCTAAAATTATCTTTTCTATTACTAATACCCACACATTAACTTTCTTTGTGTATATCTGGTGTATCTTATCCCATTCTTTGTTTTTAATCTTTCCATATGTCCTTGTTTCAGATGTATTTCTTGTAGGTGGCTTATAGCAGGATTTTGGGCTCTAGCCAATCTGTTAATCTTTGCCTTTTATTACTGATGTTAATATATTAACTTGATTATTTAACTTATTTCTACAGCCTCATGTTGTGTTCTCTTTTTCTCTTCTGTTTCTCTTAGTCTTTTGTTCTACACACACACACACACACACACACACACACACACACACCCCTGCTGATATGAAACAAATAATAAAAAGTGTATTTTGTTCATTTAAGATTTATACAATTTATACAACCTCTACCCAGATTCACCCTGAACAAACCCTATCTTGTTACTCTAGTCTAAAAGGAGAGAGGGAGCGAGGAGGAGGATAGATGTAGCCAGCTTACCCGCCACTACTACCATCTCCACCACATAAACTTCTGCAAGACAACACAGCACCCTGAATAAAGTTTTGAACAGAAAAAAGGAGTTCAACTTACATTATTCTTCAAATATCAATGATTTTTAAAAAGCCAAAATTATTACAACCATCACATATACATTTTGGGCACTACCATTAAAAAACAGTATTATTGGCCTAATCTGTAGTACCACACACACACACACACACACACAGATACACAGACACACATACAAAACTGTTCAGAATTTTTTAAAAGTCTTGATGGATTTTTTTCTTTTGTAGAATCACCTTCAGTCAAAAATTATTATACCATTTCTCATGAATATTTCTATCTACAGGATTTCTCATATGTGTGGAGAAATCCCATAGATTTGATTTGTGATGCTCGTATGAAATCTTCACAAAGAACTTTAAATAAGTATCCACTTTACATAAAGCCCCTTTCCAAAGCACAAGGTCACTTATTTTTGATCTGACTAGTAAAGACCTGTGATTGTGACTGATAAAGTGCTATTTTTCTAAAAGTCTGAGAGGCCAGCCACTCCAGCCATGGCACCCTTAAGGTAATCTCCCTATCTGCTGTGTCATTATGGGTCACAACACAAACTGCCTGGGGCACATTGCCATTCTCTGCTCACTAGCAGGCCCTTCTTTCCAGCTCGGCCTGGAGGGCAGCAGTGAGGAACAAGTCCTCTGACAGCAGATGGGGCAGGAAGAACAGTCTGTCATCAGGGCGGAAATCAACAGGGAGGCCAGATCCCACCACAGCATGTGTGGCCACCACCTGTCCCTCCTGTGCCACACAAACAGCCCCTCTCTTCCAGCTCGTCCCCCCTTCAGGCTTCATACAGCACAAAGCCAGGATCAGGGTCGTTTCTAGGGCTACCTCTGCGGTGAGCACTGTGGAAAGTTAGACCGGAGAGCAGGTCTGGCACAGCCAGCCCGCGTCTGACTACACTTTCTCCCAACTCAGTCACAATTTCTGACAGTTGGGACAAGACCGCTTTGCCTGTTCAGCATCCCATAAAGTCCACACTTTCATTTTCACACTTTTAAGGCAACATTTTTCTCTGTACAAATCCCACATCATCCGTTTCAAAATGGCTCTTAAATCAAAGGAGAGATCTGTACTGTTTATCTAAGAAAGCCTCAGGAAGACACCTTTTTTCAGCCCCCTCTGGTACCTCTGGAGAAGGCTTCCTGGCACCTCACCTCTGGTATGGCCGCTACCAAGTGCACAACCAAGCCATCACCTCCCCAGGTCTCTGTCAGTTTCACTTCCATCACCTTTTCCCAGCCCACTATGGGGAGGCTGGAGTCGCCACTGTGACGTCTCAGTCTGAACTGTTTCCTCCCGTAGTCCCCCCTCTTCTTTCACCTGTAGCACAATGACGGCTGCCCCTCGCACGCTGCACCCTGCCCGCCCCAGCTCACTCTTGCTCTGTGGACTCTTCTGTTTCCTTCAGGCTGATCTTTATCATGTCTACTTTCAAATATGTTATGTTTTTCTTCCTTAAGTCCATCATAGATAGACAATACACAAGAATCTTGAAAGAAAATATTTTCAATAGCAAATTATGGTTTTCAGAAACAAAAAAAGTAGAAGAACCACTAGGGAAGAGAAAGGAGACTGCGAGAGGGGGAAGAGAGGGACGTCAAGAAAGGGTAAGAGGGAGGGTGGGTGCAACCGAAGCACACGGTATGCGGTGCGAATAAATCATGGCCAGGCCCGTTCATTTCCACAATTGATATGTGTTAATAACAACAGTAATGATAAAAACAAAATGTTTCTAACAGCATCATCTACAAAAATAAGAATCTAAAACAACTTAAATTTTGAATATACAAGAAAGTATTCAATAAATAATGGTCCACGCATAATTTGGAGTAGACCATTATGCATACATTTTGCTAAGATTCACCTGCATGAGAAAGAGTTCAAAAACAGCAATAAGGGGAAAAACTCAGGATATAAAAGAGCTTGAGGAATTTTCCATATCTAATTTAATGTATATGTGTTGAAAATGAACACAAGGGAAATAAAGCAAAATATTAGCAGTGTTTATTAGATCTGACTAGGAGTACAGGAGATTTTTTTATTTCTTCCTTAAACAATGTAGTATTTGATAAATTTCTATAGAAAATAGATGTTGAACTGCCATAATAAAAGGAATTTTCTGAAAAACATTTATATGGATTGATAGTCTAGAAAGTAATAAAATTAGGATAATTGCCTCTGGTTGTCCTTATTTTTAATGTATTTTCCAAATCATTTCTGATGAGCGTGAATCACTTTTATAACCAAGAAAATTCAAGTTCTAAGACCCACAGCCTACACTTGGCCAGATGAGACCTCTGCCCATGACCACCCTCCCAACCTCATATCTCACAACCTCCAACTTCGTCTCCACCTCAGAAATCCTGTCTGTCCATCTAGAGTAACTTTTGATGTCTCCCTAAGTATTTCCAGAATGTCAGACATAAATTCCTTCTTCTTAGACCCCAACAACATGCTCAAGGCCCCTTACTCGTGCAAGGTCCTGTGAGCGACTGTAGGTTTCCTGATGAGACCCTTCATGTACTGTAGACTGCATGGGTAAGACCATCCTCCTGGAGCCCACCTGCTGTCTGTCATCTGGCACAGCCCTGAATGTAGGCAGCTTTTGAGGAGAGGCCCGTTGAACTAGAATTCTCTGAAAATTTAACAGACTGCCTCTATCACTGAGGTGGAAGTCTAAACGATGGGACTCTATAAAGCCAGGACGCCGGTTGTGGGACAGCTCAGCTTCCTTTAAGGCTTAGGAAATAAAAAACAAAACAGCACAAAACCAAAGGCACAGGAAATGGAACTCAGCGATTATGTCGGAAAATAAAAGTAGCACTGAACACTGAAAGAAAATAGTTCTCAGGTCATGTTTCCCTAACCTCTCCCAATTCCTCGGGTTGTTGCAGATGTAGATTCAGAAGAATTGAAACACTCCCCTGGAGGCTTCAAGGAGTTCCCAATGTGCTCTAGACTGCTTTCCTGAGCTAAGGGACAGGGAGGACATTATACATGGGGTTCCTGAGGGCTGTCCACAGAGAAGACACCAAGTACCAAAGCATCCGGTAGGTGCTCCATGAGTAAGCACACAGCAGGTATTCAACTAGTGCTAGCTTCTACTTTCTTCCTCGATTTTCTGCTCGGTCCACCTCTGCTCTCCTAACATGTACCACAGCACCCCCCACCCCAACCTCCCTCTCTCAGTCACCAAGCTTAGAGCTGCTTCTTCTGTCACCCTGAGCTTCTCAGGCAACACCACATCCTGCAGCAGCTCTCCGATCACCTCCCACCTAGATGTTTCCCTCTAGTGGCTACTTCTGAACCCAGAACTCTAAAAAGCCTAGCAGTACTCCACAGGTCTGCCATCCCAGCATCACCATCCAGGTCTCCGTCACCCAGCCCTGCCAAGAATGCTAGTCCCAACCAAGGACACTGTGAGCTGTGTGTCTCTGGGTAGCATGCTGTGATGTCAGAAGTCTTCATTCAGCATCTGGAAAATGAGTGAAAATAATTATTCCTAATATTCAGCAGGAATGATCTGGTGATCTGATATCTGAATGATCCGATAGTTCTGTGAAAGGAATCCCAGGAGAAATGAAATCTTTTCTTCTCACTTTTTAATTGTGACTAGTGAGCAAAATGTTTTCTACAAACAGTAAATAACCTGATTTCTTTTTTCTTGCACGAGTCAGGAAGGGGAGCAGAGATGGCAGCAAAGGAGCTTGTGTTTATCAAATGAGGGCCAAGAGCCCAGTGTCCCACACAAGTCTTCATACACAGGGCCTTCCCCCGTAACCTCACAGGCAGGCACCCCACTTTACAAATGAGACTATGGAGATGCAGAAAAGCAAGGTCTCTTGCCCGAAGGCACGATCGAAGGCAGCTCTGGATTCCACCCAGGCCTGCCTGGGAGTCAAGGCTGATGCCCCTTCCCCTGAGACTCCCTGGAAACTGCTCAGCCACCAGGTTGGGAGGAAGGCCGACACCTGTGAACAAGTGCAGCGACAGCCCCTACTGCAGACCCAGGAGAGACAGGTGGGTGCTAAACCACAGGGTTCACCACAGAGACCTCAGCAGCACCTGGTAAGCTGTGTGCAGCTCACACGCCTCTCGAGGGGACAGCAGAGGTGCAGAGCTCTCTTGGAACGGCAATTCTCATTGTGTCTGCACTGACATGAAGTCCTACACACGCAGTGTATGTGTAGCACATTCACATAGCTCTCACCTCCCCTCGTTCTCCATCCTCTCAAAAGGAGAGAAGCGGCACCCAGGTGAGGGCTCTGACTAGGGTGACAGACTGTCACCCACATCCAGCCACAGCTGGACAGGTGAGGATGATGCATCCAAAGGGGAACTAGGCAGAATGGGGAGTGACTCAGGCTACACACTCCAGGTGGCAATTTGAAAGGCCTAAGAGGAGAGGCAGCCTCACGCTAGTGACAGAAACTGAGGACGCAGCTGGAGATCACCACTGGTCATTCATCTAGCAAAGGAGCAGGCAAGAGTCCGGGGCAGGGCGAGAGGCCATTTTGGCTCTAAAATGCTGGAATTCGCTCCCAGGGAAGATGAACATGGGGCACAAATGTGGGCATTTCATTCTGGCGGCTACTTCAGTTTTACATGTTAAGCGATCAATAGATGTCTTCTTCTCTCTCTCCCTGCACGAAAACTAGTAAATCTAATAACACTTTTTGCAAATAAGAGAAACCATATGGCTATTAGCGTCTGATAGATATTTTCAATATCTGATGACAACTCATTCCTTTCTGTGCATATCCATTCCTAACGCTGCTTCAATTTGATTGAGCGTTCCTTTCAGTCACTTCCCCGTTTTATAATAAGCCCAGATATGCTCATGTACACGCCACTGGGGCTTGGTGCTGTGATTAAGGCAACAGCAAGATCTTCGCACACACTGCTGTGGTCTGGCTTTTCCCTAGGAGCACTCTCTCGAGCGCAACACATCTTTATTCTCCAACAGGGTTCAGGAACCAGATGCCGAGGCTGGAACCACATTACCTCCTGACTATCTCAGATTTCCTCATAATGTCCAAAACTTCTTCCACATTACATCAAGCTGTTGTCTGGACAAAACTCCTATCATTCTGTAATCCTGATACAAGTCCCTTCCTTCTTTGCAGACCTAGGAACAGCCAGAACGCTACCCTGGAATGTTCCTCTCCCTTGTGGTCACAAAGGGCAAAGTTAGTCTCTCTTCCTCAGGACATCTTGTCAACCCACCAACCACATGAATACAGCTCTAGGAATCCCAAAGACTTTCCCTTCCTCAAGTTGAATAAATTAAGTTCCTGTATCAAATCCTCCAAGACATTTTTTTTTTATTTGCTTGTCATCTGTGCTCCTCAGAATGTGCCCCCATGGGCCCATACCTCTCAAAGAACCAAGGAGCCATATCTGCTCTGCAGGGATGCACTGGCGAGGCAACATGATCTCCTGGACAGAGAGTCCACTGCACATGGAAGCCCAGGATTTCCCAACCAATTCATTGGATGCAGCGTGGGTTCTCCCGGCTGCTGGACAGCAGGTGGTTTATGGTAGACCAAACTAAAAGAGAGAATTCCATACCCAGGAGTACCTCAAGTTCAGAGAAGCAAATTGTGCCTGAGGATGTGAAGTTGGCTGACAGCGAACTGGGGGGCTTCCACAGGATAAATATGTTCAACAGCTGGCCTGGGCCAAAGACAACAACGCTTTAGGAAAACAAAATTAGCCTTCAGTTAGACGAGGGGACTGCCTTCCTTACTTTCTATGGCCCAGATGTGTCTTCCAGGGGCTCTGCCTTCTCTAAGGTCCTGGCAATTCGATTTTCCCTTTGAGAGGAGTAGGAGATCTATGGAATGTCAATGAACAAATGGACGTGACATCTGCAGGGGGTGTTGATTAACAGAGTGGAATGTTTTTGGTTCCAGTTCTCTCCTGATAGAAAATGCAGGACATATGGATGAGGGAAAGAGGCCCCAGATGGAGGAATTTTCCTGAAAGGTCCCCAAAGCAATCTGCATCCACAGTGTGACCCTCTTCTCAGCTTTCTTGAGAACCAGTAAAACATCAGAGGGAAGCTAGATCACTCCATTTCACCATAAGAAAAGAGACAGCGGGAGGCCCAGCAGTGAAAAACCAAGCCTGTCATTTTACAAGTTATAAAACTGAGGCCACACAAGATGGCTGTCCCAGACAACTGTGTTCTCATCATACTGAGCAGTATTAATGTGACTGCCCCAACCCGTGACCTGCTAAGGTGGCATTTTGACCTAAGAATAAGGGGGAGAAGAAAAAGCACCAGGAGCTGTGGGTTTTTGCCATCCACTTGTCACAAATCTCACATCAGGAAACCTCAGTGTCCTAGATGCAGCTACGTGTGACTTGGATGGCACAGTGGGCTCTTCCCTTGGCCACCCATCCAGTAAATCTGAGAAATGTCAAACTCTCATTTTCCTTTGGCATGCTGCACATCATTTACATTCCATTTCTTCCTGGCATGAATAGAGTACTTCCTCTTTCACTTTTCTATATCTCAATCAATTTTCTCTCTTGGAAATATCTTCCTTTCAACATTGATTGGCATCCAGTAGCTGGTCAATAAACGTTAAATTCAGTAAAATTGCAGCACATAAATCAATATATAAAAATCATTCATATTTCTATACATCAATCATGAACTAAATAAAAAAAGAAATCTCATTTGCAATAAGTATTTTTAAAAATACACTTAAGGAAGTGAACAATTTCTACAATGAAACCATAAAACACTGATGAATGAAATTGAAGAAGGCACTAAAACATAGAAAAATATGTCATGTTCATGGATTAGTAGAATACTGTTAAAATATCCATACTACCTAAAGCGATTTACACATTCCACGCAATTCCTATCAAAATACCAATGACATTCATCACAAAACAGACAAAAATGCTAAAATAATACGGAACCACAAAATGCTCCTAAATAGGCAAAATAATAAATGAATAAAACCTGACTAACAAGGACAAAGCTGGAGCCACCATATTATGCTACAAAGTACCCAAAACAGCATGGTACTGGCATAAAAATGGACATATATACACCAATGAGTTGAACATAGAACCCAGAAATACACCCATAAATTTATAGACAACTGATTTTTGACGAAAGTGTTAAGAGCAGTTGTGCAGAGAAGACAATCTCTTCGATAAATACTGTTGGAAAATCAAATATTGAGATGCAAAAGAAGGAAAATAGACCCCACTGTGTCACCATATATAAAAGTTCAAAATACAGAAGAATATGACTCAAAACTATGACCTTGCTGAACAAAAGAACAAGGAAAATGCCCCAGGACGCTGGAATAAGCAAATACTTTTTGGGTAAGACCTCAAAAACAGGTGAAAAAAATTATACAAAGAGGGTTATAACAAATTAAATTCCTTCTGTACAACACAGAAAATAATCAATAGAATGAAAATACAACCTGCAGTGGGAGAAAATCTTTGCACATTGTTCATCATCTGGAGAGTATTAATATCCAGAATAAACAAGGAATTCAAACAACTCAGTAGCAAAAGAGAAAAACTGATTTAAAAATGGGCAAATGAACTGGATAGGTATTTCTCAGCCAACAGGTATTTGAGAAAATTTCCAAAGTCACTAATCATCAGGGAAAGGCAAATCAAAACTGCAATGCAGCATCGTCTCACTCCAATTAGAATGGCTATTATCCAAAAGACAGAAAATAGGGGCTGGAGGAATGGCTCAGCGGTTAAAATGCGTGCCTAGCAAGCGCTAGGTCAAGTGCTAATTACCTGAGTTCGATTCCCCAGCACCACATAAGCCGGGCGTGGTGGTGCACGCCTGTAATCCCAGCACTCTGGAGGCTGAGGCAGGAGGATTGCTATGAGTCCAAGGCCAGCCTAGGTTACATAGTGAGTTGAGGACGAGCCTGGGCTACAGAGCGAGACCCTGTCCCCCCCCCCCCAAAAAAAGGACAAAATAAATTCTGACAATGGTGCAGAGAAAGAGAGCTGTTGTAGAGAGTGTAAAGTAGCTCAACCATCATGCAAAACATACAAAGTTTCCTTAAAATAAAACAGAAAACAGTACGATCCAGCAGCCTCATACCAGGTATCTATCCAGCAGAAATGACCAAGAACTGCCTGTATTCTTATGTTCAATTCAGCATGACTCACAACTGCCACCATACACAATCAACCTCAGTGTCCGCCAGTGGATAAGTAGATAACGGGAACGCAGTCTACACAACTACCGGAACCCTATGCAGCAACGCTGTCCTCTACAGAGACATCAGCAGCTGGGGACACCACGTCAGGTCAGATACGCTGGCGGTGGCAGGCGAACACTGCACACTGGCGTTCATTTGTAGGAATCCGAAAAGGTGGAACTCACAGAGGTAGAAAGCAGAACACCAGTTGCCAGAGGTTGGAGGAGGAGGGGGAGACAGAGAAGAGTAAGGGGTAAGACGCTACACTTAAATAAGAGGACCAACTTCCGGTGTTCTGTGTAACACAGCAGGGTCAACAGAGTGAGCAGTAATTTATGAAGCATTCCAAAATAGCCAGAGGAGAGGACTTACAGCGTGCGCGTGTGTGTGTGTGTGTGTGTGTGTGTGTGTGTGTGTGTGTGTGTGTGTTCATATACACACATCCACATCCCATAAACATGTACTATTATTATACATCAACTAAAAATAAAAAGAAACATCAGCTTCTTTCACCTAGCACCTTCCTCCTCTTTTTCTCGTCTCTGAGTTCCCTGAATATCCAACAAGCACCCAGAAAATGAGGCCGGTGAGACATTACCCCACATGGCCACAGGATTAGCCCTCTGTCATGGCCTTCCTAGAGTTTCAAAAAAAAAAAAAAATCCTAAAATTTTTACAAGTCTCCGTAATAGCAGGACTTGAAGTCCAACTGCACCTCAGAAGCAGAGAGCCACTGCCTAACGTGTTGTGGACCAACCTGCCTCATGGGAGATCCCGTGCCTAGAGTCAACACGAGTCAGTAGTGGTTGAATGCAAAGTGTTCCACCGAAAACTGCACAAAACCCTGATCACTCAGTAGCACACTAGTAATAACTAAACACTCTCTATAAAGGATTTGCCTGTTTCCAGCTCATGCATCATTTTCATTCATTCATTTTTTAAAATGACAAAAATTATAGATATTTATGGTGTGTCATGAGTTTTGATTAATGTAGACATTGTGGAATGATTAAGTCAAACAACATAACATATCCAGCACCTCACATATTTACAATGTCTGTATGGTTAAGAACACTTAAAATCTCCTTTTTAACAACTTTCAAGTACATAATATGTCAATGACACTTACCATGCTGTATAGCAGATCTCTGGGACTCATTCCTATCTCACTCCTTGACTGCCATCTGTCCAACCTCCCTTCAGGCCCTGACCCTGACCTCTAGTACCCACCACTCTACTCTCTGCCTCTAAGGGCTTGACTTGCTTAGATTCCACATGTAAGTGAGTGTCTCAGTTACTTTTTCGTTGCTGTGACTCAATACCTGACATGCACAAATTTAGGAAAGGAAAGGTTTATTTTAGCCTACAGTTTCAGATGCTCACAGTCCATTCAGGGGTGACCGGTAGCAACTGAAGAACATGGCAGAGAGAGAGGTGTAGGCAGCCTCTCAGGCCATCACACACAGACAGGCAAGCGAGACTAATCGAAACTAGTCCAAGTCCCAGTCTTAGTCTTTCCTGCATCTGGGTATCGAAGGTGTGGCCATTACACACCCTTAGTCTTAACTCACAAGCCTTTAGTCTTAAGTCACATGCCTTTAGTCTTAACTCACACGCCCCTAATCCCAGCAACTGCAATCCACCCCTCCAGGCCAGACCCCAATCCACCAACATTACATGGCTCCATAGACAATCCGTAACATTAAAATACATGAGACTTTTGGGGGACACTCCAGATCCTAACCACAATAGTGAGATCATGCAGTATGATCTCTCTCTCTCTCTCTCTCTCTCTCTCTCTCTCTCTCTGGCTTATTCATTAATAACTCAGCATAATGTTGTCCACGTAGTCACAACGGCAGGATTGCCTTCATTTTTAAAGCCAAATAGTCTCCCATAATGCCATGCTCCCTTTGCCCATCCACCCACTGATGGAGATCTGGGTCAACGTCACCTTGACTATGGTAGATGTAGATGTGGGAGTGCAGAGGTTTTTTTGAGACAGAGATTCCATTCCCTTTAGGCAGGACCCAGACGTGGAACTCCTGGATGAAATGAGAGCTCTATTGTTTTAGTTTTTGAGGTCCCTCCACACTGTTCTCCACAATGTTTTTGCTAATTTACATTCCCACAAGCCACAGGAATCCTCCTCGACTTTTTGACAATAGCCAAGATAATGTGGTAAGTGCCATTTTAAGGCTTAAAACAGGGGGATAAAAACCCTCTAAATCTATGAACATACGGCGTTTGAGGAAGGTCCACCGGGTACAGCTGAAGTGTTTTTGTTTTAATTAAAGGCACTTTGTGCTCCAGACAGAAGCTCAGGACTAGGAGGCAACAGCCTCCCAAGTGGCATTCCCACTGCTTCTTCTCCATCCTCAACATCCTATCTTCAGCAGGGCAATCAAGTAATTCTTTTTTGTAAAAAAAAAAAAAATGTGTCATATTACGTCACTCCTCTGTCAAAATCCTCTAGAGATTTCCTATAAGATGCAAGGCAAAAGCTAAAGTCTCCACGATTACCCTCAGGCCTCTGATGATCTGACTCCCTGGTAAACTCTGACCTAAGCTCTTTCTCCTCCGTCTATTACACTGCAACCATACAAGACTCCTGCCCCAGGGCCTTTGCTCCACATTCCTTCTTCCTGGACACTCCTCTCACAAATATCTGTGGACAGCCTCCTTGATCTTGTTAGGTCTTTGCTCAAATGTTACTATTTCATTGTGCTTTTTCTGACTGTCCTTTATGAAATTACAACCCTGAACCATATAGCCTGGCATCTACCATTCTCCTCCTCTGTGCTTTATTTCAATCGGCACTTGTCACAAACTGACACACCATGTGTGTTATGTATCTATGTATCACTGAAAACTGCAGTGAATGTTTACATTTTTAAAATTTTGTTACGGTAAAAGACACAATGCCATTAATTTCCCTCAAATATTCCCCTTTGCTTCAACCCCACTGAAATTTCTGTAAGTGCCATCTATAAGTGTCTTTATGAGATGTGACTGCTTCTCCTGCGTGCCATTCAATGAAAAGGCCGGCTCGTAACACACGAGTGTGTTCTCGTTCACCTCGCTCACCAGATCTGACATCGTGCACCGTCTGGCCCTCCTCTAAAGTCAAAATGACCATGAAAGGCAAACATTTTAAGTCAATTCAAGACATCAACACAGCCATAACAGCACAATTAAAGACATTCACAAAAAAGGACTCAAAGAAGTGCTTCAAAAATGTCAAGAATGATGAAATAAAGTGTGTTCAAGTAAGTGTGAGCATGAGTATTTTGAGAGGAGTTAATTAGTGTCATATTCTTTGAATTTAAACATAGTTCTAATTCCCAGCTCATACCAGAGTATTAGCTCCTTGAGGGAATTTTTTGATTGTCTCCTGATGCAATCAGTAATTTGATGAGTAAGCAAATAAATAATCTGAGTCTATCGTGCTCTTCAGCCAACTAAGAGCTTGACCCCAGAAAGGTCATTGAACCTATCTGAGCCTGTTTTCTCACCTCAGAGTTAACTGCAACAAGTACATGGAATATGTATTAAAGTTACATACTCCAGATAAAACGCTTTCTAATGTGTAAGTTGATTCATAAGTGGAAAGTCCATTTGGAGGTGGTGTGTTTTACAGCCTTTCCATTTTAAGGTAGAGTACAAATGTCCTACACGGAAGCAAAAAAAAAAAAAAAAAAAAAGAGAGAGAGAGAGAGAAACGTAAGTTCAACAGAGTCACCAAAGCACCCAAAGCCACTGGAAAGCTGGTGAAGCCGCCTGTTTTTTTTCACGTGTCCATGTGGAAACTTGGTTTTGATCAACTACAAACTTGGGTCTAAATCCCAAAGTCTAATGGCACACCGAAAGACAAACTCCTAGCACCCCCGTTTCTGCTCCTGTTGTTTACACTACATGGGCCTCATATATGTGGAGCGAAATGCCTGCTTCTCAGCTCAGATGAAATAGGTTGCTTCAGCCGAATCCCACGCCCCTTGGTTACCATGGTAACAATTCTAGTTCTTCCTGAAAAAAAAAAATGGCTGGTTTTGATTTTGCTGCCTAAAATAAAAAGGGAAGTGGGGACCTGAGGTGCAGGCACGATGGTTTCCCCGAAAGTTCTGCACTTTGGGAGGGAAGTTCAAGCTCAGCCTGGGCAATTTATCAACTCTGTGAGACCCTGTTTCAAAATTTAAAACAAAAAATATGTATAAAGTGCTGAGGATATCGCTCAGTATGAAGACACTGAGCTCAGACAGCAGTACTGGAAAAGAAAAGACAAGAAAGTGTACATTGTTCTGCACCAAAAAAGCTCCATTTATGGGAATTATTTTATTGTTATGACTTGACCTTGTAGACAGTATCATTCCATAAGAAAATTTCCAAACAACTTATAAAAATACACATAAGAGTTACGAATGAGTGAGTCAGTAGCGAGCTCCCTTCTGGAAGGCCGACGTACTTGGCAGTGGTAACTGTGGTTAGCTTTACTGCCTCTGCCCGTGAAATGGGGAGCAAGGAAAAGACACTCTGATAAATACGTCTCCTGCACCCGCACTCATTCACCACATTAAGCCAAAGCACAAAGACACGCTCCAGGGAAACAGCCCAGCTGCCACTCCGCACTGGGCCGCATTCCTGAGGAGGCTTCCAGATCTCCCGGCTGCCTGTCCTTTCTCATCAGTGCAGTATTCGGGAAGCGATCCGTCTCAAGCAAGGCAGCCCTAGGACATCTCTGGAGTTGGTTCTAATCCTGGGCCTCAGAAGGACAGGACTCAAAGCCATACAGTAACATGTCCTCCAGCCGCAAGATCTGGAGCAAGAGGGAAGACAGCTGCCCCAGCCCTGACTCTGCCTAAGCAGGTGCCCAAGCCAGCAGACCTACGCCACCTCTGTGCTTCACCCCCAGGTCAGATGGGCTGATCTGCTGCCATAATTTTTTCAAATGTATGACCAAGTGGTCATAAGTGTCCAAAAAATTTGGTCATATATCTCTGAGTGAAAGGGTTATTCAGTCAAAATTAAGAGTCTTTTGGGGCTGGAAGAATGGCTGAGCTGTAAAAGTGCTTGCCTAGCAAGCGCTTATGTAAGCGCTAAGTACTTGAGTTCGATTCCCCAGTACCACATAAGCCGGGCGTGGTGGTGCACGCCGGTAATTCCAGCACCGGGGTGGCTGAGACAGGAGGACTGCCGTGAGTCTAAAGCCAGGCTGGGCTTCATAGTGAGTTCAGGACGAGCCTGCAGAGCAAGACCCTGCCTCAAAAAAAAAAAAAAAAAAAAAAAAAAAAAAAAAAAAAAAAAAAAAAAAAAAAAAAAAAAAAAAAAGAAAAGAAAGAAAAGAAAAGAAAAGAAAAGAAAAGGTCGTCTTTAATGTGTTAAATGACTTTGGGGCAAAGCAGCTGGTCAGCCACACCTACACGCGTGACACGTGTGCCTCTGACTTGTGAACTGCCATTTCATCCCTGCTTAGATGCTCAGAGAAACCCAGCAGGCACCAGGACACTAAGCATTTACTCTGCCTTCTTTGCCAGACTGGATCTCATGACAGCCAAATGGTTCATAAAATAAAACTCATTTTTATAAAAGATTCTAGCTCATAAATAAAGGGAAAGGCTAGAGTTAGAATATTGCCATCCCTTGGGATCCATGAGGGATTGATTCCAGCGACCCTGCCAGCCTGGGAGGTACCAAAATACAAAGATCTCAAATCCCTAACGTAAAATGGTGTGCCTGCACATAATCTATACGCATCCTCCCAGGTACGTTTAAGACGTCTCTAGATTACTTATAATACCTAGTGCCGGGTAAATGCCTTGTAATAATAATCATATTTTACTGCTTAGGGAATATTAACAAGAAAAATTATCTGGACATGTTTAGTACAAAAAATTTAAATAAATTTCCACTGTCAATGGTTTGGAATCAAAAATCCAGAAGGACAGACACCGAGGGCTGACCATATCCCGCTGCCTCACAAGAAGTAGCAGACCAAGGCAGAATTTATAAGGGCTGCTACCTTCACCACAAAAGAAAGAATCACCTAGTAAATGCCTCGGTGACTTCCACGGCCTCACCCTGATCGGGCATCTAACTCTCACGTGGTGAAAAGTTCAGAAAACAGGAGAACATGCTCATTCAACTCAGATTGAGGGAAATGTTCAAGACAAATTAACCATCATCTGGAACAAATAAATAAGGCATGGGGAAGAAGGAGGGAGAGAGGGAAGAAGAGAAACATAAACATCAGAAGAGACTAAATATATCTGTTTCACCATAAGAACTCTATTCAGATCTAAGTCAAATAAATGTTTTAAAGACTGTCTTATGAGAAGCTGGAGGAATGGTACAGTGGTTAAAGCACTTGCCTTGTAAGTGTAAGGGTCTGAGTTCAGTTCCCCAGCACCACATAAACTGGGTGTGGTGGCCCACGCCTGAAATCCCAGCACACCGGAGGCTGAGGCAGGAGAACTGTGTGAGTCCAAGGCCAGCCTCGGCTACATAGTGAGTTCAGGCCCAACCTGGACTACAGAAAAAAAAAAAAAAAAGAGCTCCTTAAAAAGAAAACTGTCTCATAAATATGAACTAATGGAAACTACAGGCACAGTAGATACCTGATGACAGAAAGGAACAAAAAACGTTTAGATATGATGAAGATTATTCTTATCTCGCAGCGACATCTTTTAAAGACAAATACCACAATACTTATGGACAAGAACCTGTATGACAGTTAAGGTTGGCTTTGGAATACCTGGGAGTGGAGGAGCAGGAGTAGCGTGGGACCACAGATGAGACCCCACAGCTACAGCTGATACCGACTGACGGGGGGAAACTGAGGCTTCGTTACAGTGACGGGGGAAAACTGAGGCTTCGTTACAACAGTCTCTATTTTGACATGTGCTTGAAAATTTTCACAATACGGTAAAAATGATTAAATTTGGCTGAGAAAAAATATTTCTGACAGACAATTCTCTAAGAGGTATCTGGTCCACCAGTTACTTCAGATACAACACAATTAACTTGTGCATTGAGCCAGAGCCCAGCAGAGGACAGTGACCCCATAAAGGGCCCACAGACTGAACCGTCCCTAGAGGGTGTCCCGGGTTTAAACAGGAGGCCAGCCTGGCGACCGGGCTGGAAACTCCTGCTGCGTCTCCCTTCAGGTGCCGATGGCCTCAGAGGATGCTCTGTCCTCTTTTTAGCACCAGGACAGACATTCTTTCCGGTTCTAGAACCTGGAAATTTTATGATTTCCCCCAAGCATGTATGTTCTCAAGATCATCCAGTAAAACTGAAGCCATCACCGTATCACATCCCATAGGGTGGCTACTACAAACTGACGAAATAAGAACAAAATACCAAATGTTAGCAGAAGTGTGGGGATACTGGCACCCCTGGGATCTGCTGCTGGGAATGTCAAACTACAGTTGTTGCAGAAAATGGTACGGCAGCTCCTCCAAAAATCAGAGTGTGCTCTAGCACTTTCACTCCTGGCCACACTCACCAAAAGAACTGAAAGCAAGGACTTGAAGAGAACTGGTACAGTCACGTTCACAGCAGCGCTATTCAATTGGACAAAAGGTGGAAACAGCCCAAGTGCCTCTCAGTGGCCAAGCAGGAAAACAGAATAGAGCCTATGTGTACAATGGAATACTCCCCAGTTATAAAAAGAGAAGAAACTCTAACACACGCTAGAGTGTGGGGAACTTGGAAGACATTGTTGTTAGTGAAATAAGTCAGTCAGTCAATATTGAATGGTTCCACTTACGCGAGGTCCTCAAAGTAGTCAAACTCATTGAGGTAGAAAGTAGAATGGGGTTATCGGGGAGGGGCTAGGGGAAATGGAGAATTAGTATTAATAGGTACATAGGTTCAGTTTGGGAAGATAAAAATATTCTCAATATTTATGGTGATGAGAATTATGCAATAATGTGAATGTACTTAGTGACACTGAGCTGTGTGCCTAAAAATAATCAGGATGGTAAGTTTTATGTTATTTGTATTTTACAATTTAGAAAAAACTCAATCACACAACTAACTGATCTTTCTTCATCTGGTTGCTAGGAAACAGAGCCACATTTGAAACCAACTGTTCTAAATTATATAGGATTATAGCACATGCTCCTTCTATATTTCATTTCAGTCATTTTTCTTCGGTCTAATATTTACTGAATTCTTATGTATTATTTTCCTATGTCTTATATGTATTTTATTTTCCTTTAATCCATTTTACAGCAAGTCCCACGATAAATAACCGGGGAGAGTAAGAGCAAATGAATGTTATGCTTTATAATATTGGCATTTGCTTCATATTGCTCACTATTATTCTTAAAAATGCTACTTGGGTTAAGATGAATAATGAGTTACTTTCTTAGATTTGTTCCCCATACCCATCGTTCTCTTCTTTTAAAAGTTAATCAACAGAAAGCTGTAGAAATATAATTGATTTTTCTACTACACATCTTATTGAGCGTATTGTCTCAGAAATTTAAGAAATATCTACCATATTTGGAAAACAAAATAAACTTGTTCCTATTTACAACTTAGAAAAAGAAAATATTGGGGCTGGAGGAATGGCGCAGTGGTTAAAGCACTTGCCTAGCAAGCACTGAGTACCCAAGTTCGATTCTCCAGCACCACATAACCCGGGCAGGGTAGCGCATGCCTGTCATCCCAGCACTCGGGAGGCTGAGGCAGGAGGATTGCCATGAGTCCAAGGCCAGCCTGGGCTTCATGGTGAGTTAAGGACCAGCCTGGCCTACAGAGTGAGACCCTGTCTCAAAAGAAAAAAAAATTATTAACCAAGTGGATAGTTTCTACACACTAAAGATAATGGTGAAAACATCGGCCACAACTGGCCAACTTCACAACTGAGGCAAAACGGAAAGGCAGGTGTTCTGAAGCACTCTGCACCGACCCAGACGGAATGCCCGTCGACTGGGACCTGCAAGGAGCGGGGCTAAGGGAAGGGCGACGGGAGGACCCACCAGAGGAGACCAGGTTTCAGCCATGCTCTATGTCGCTCTCTAACATTTTCCAGGGCAAAGGCCTTACCGGACATTATGAAGAAGTGTCAGGTCTACTGGGACTGACTGTTGCTGGGTACATCTCCTGGGACCATGGTCACCGCTCACTCCCCTCAGGGCCCCGGCAGCCCACCCAGCAGGATCCCTCCGGGAGCCTAGGCGCATTTCCTCAGGACCCTCTGATCATAGCCCCTTGGGCAGCTCCAGCTCCGCCACCTCACAGATGGGGGATGGACACAAGCGAGAGACTCGTCTTGCCTCACACGGAGATTTCTCCCACTCAAGGGTCTCTGGGAATTCTCAAGTTTTCAGTTTGTTATGAACTGCTCCACTACTCTTTTGGTGGAAGAGGAATTATTTCTGGCTCTTCCTTGCATTCCAAAAGGTTGAAGTTGATGGGTAGGTGATCTTTAAACAATTGTTACTTTAATAATCATTATTTAATTTATTCTTGCCTATAACTAGTTTAGTTCTATATATTCCAGGCACAGAAAATCCCTACCTAACCTCTACCTTCCATACTCTAAATCCATTCTGCCTTCCCCTCCCACTTGCAGACAAGATCGCTGGTTCCACACTGGCTCTTTCATGGATCAGCAAGGACAACACAGTGACAGCACCCCAGGCCACACTACCCATACCAAATGGGGATTCCAGTGCAGCTTTTCAGAGGTCACGTTCCCCTTCCCTGTGTCACCTGGCCTGTGTCACCCAAGAAGAAAATGAAAGTGGAGATCGTCACACACACTAAGAAGATAATGTCAAATAAAATGTGCCTTCAAATATGTCTCCAGTAATGAATCACTGTCCCTCCTGGGCACTTCACATGACCCTGTGAGAGGCCTTATTTCTGCTTCTCCAACTGACTCCCCATCACGAAGTCTGCACCAGTGAGCAGCCTGCTGTTCCAACCGCCTCGTGACTATAGATTGCTTGGTTAATCACCACCACATTTCAGAGCCATTCTTCCTGGCCTTTTTCCGGGAATGAGTGACTGCTGCTCCTCGGCTTGCAGAACGGGCTTCAATAGCTTTCAGTCAAGGTTCAGGGAGAAATATGCCACACTGGGATTCGATTATTTACCAACATAATGTTGGATATGAGCCAATGAGACACCAATATATTTTCCTTTGAAGTCTGACATATTGCCTGCTGCTTCTAAGGCTGTTTCCTTGGCTGGCAGACAACTGGGGCTGTTTTAAAAATCACCTCCAGTTCAAACCAGAGAAAAAAATTATTCTCGTGACCAGTTTATCCGGCAGACACTGATCTCGTGCTCCTGGAGGTGCTGAAGGCGAGACCTCCCCAGAGAGGTGCTCATCTCTGGCTTCTGACCCCACTGACCGCCCTCAGCCGTACGTCCTTCCGCACGTTACTCCAGGGAGGCTGTGCCGCGTACCGGCAGCAGGAGAAGATGAGGACATCACCATGTGCCCTGGTACCCTGGACAGGCTTCTGCTCTGTGGTCTGAAGCCCTAGGAGAACCTGACTCAGAGTTGTGCTGCCACACCACGGAAAGCCTAAACCGCCATGGGGGCTAAAGAATTCTCAGAGCGCCCGGGCTCATGTCGTAGGGCATCAGTTTCTAGACATTAAGGTAGTTCTCCTTGCAGAGAACTTAGCTTTCACCAAACATGAATGGGAGCTTCTATTTTATTTACTTATTTTTAAATCAGCAGTGGAACCTAGGGCCCTAGGCATGCTAGGGAAGCATACATATCCCCAGCCCCTGCGTGTGGGTTTCTAAACAACAGGACAAAAGAACTCTGAGTCAGCAAATCATTTTTTGGAGAAAAAAATCCTTAACATTCTGAAACATAACAAAATCTCATTAATTGAGAATGGAGGATCTCAAAAGCTATTTCGCTCCATTTCCCTATGGCTAGGAATGGCCGCTCTGTATACAAATATCTCAGGTGACAGAGCATTCATCACCCTACACTGCTAGACAGTATTGGAACAATATATAAAATTGCACAGGTATAATCAGATCAATTTCTCTGCTCTTATCAAATTGCTGTAGAACAGATTTTATAAATATGAATTAACTTTTAATGTGAAGCCACTCGGAAAGAGTTTAGCTGTATTTACTGGACAATCTTCAGAGTTACCACAACTCCTGGTGTCGATGCCACGTACCATACGACAAAAGCCTACTCACGGGCAGCACTTATTCTCCTACTTCATTTTGTATATCTTAGCTCATTACTTTTTCAATTTCTACTTTACTCGGTACGTATTTATTATTCTTGGTGCAATATTTTATAACATACATTCTCATTATAAAGTGACATTATATCTAGTTGCCTGAAGCCCTCCAGGTTTATACCTCATTATTTCAACACGATTTTTAATAGTGCCTTTTTCACTCTCAAAGTGTCCTAGTTTGGGGTGACAAATTTATGCTCAAGAACTGTACTTTAAACCTTTAAGTGTTCTATTGTACTTCTTAGAGTTGTGCTAAAAACTCCACAATTTAAGATTTGCAGCTATCCCATGCCCTTTACTTTCCACTCCTCTCAGAGAACAGGATCTTGCTTTATTTTGAAAATTTGACCAATTTCTTGACAATGGAAGACTTTTTAATAAAATGACTGGCTGCTCCACGCCAAAGAGCTCCCTCCCCGGGAGGCTGCAGACCAGCTCTCCGCATGCAGAGTGGCCCACTGCCAACACATGTCACTTTCATTAAGATATTGGGAGCCACAGAGTACCTTCTTAAGACAGGCACAGCATGTTGGCAAAATATGTTCTTGTATGGAAAAATAAAGCATTCTTTCTATCTGACCACATTTCTTTAATCCTCGGTGCCTCAGTTTCTCTGCCTATAAAAGAACACAATGGTACCCACTTCACAGGAATGACATAAGAATTAAAGGGACAATAGCCAGAGGGCACTCTCAGCCATCAGGAACAAAGACATTAAACAGTCGCAAAATGTCCAGTTCTGGTTCTCCAGCTTGTGAGAAAGGGACCCTGCTGACTTGAAAGGGAGCATCACAGGCGGACAGGCCGAGCCCACCAGGAGCACAGGCCGCTGCCTTCATTAGCATTGTCCCCAAGTGCAGCCTAGGGAAAGAGCAACAAAGGAACCAAAGGACTCAGTGGCAGAAAAACATGACCCAGTAAAAGGGCTCGCCAAGGGACTGCAAGAGAAAGCCTGAGGGGGAACAATTGAAATGTCTTGAGTTAAAAATAACCTGTAAAAAGCGTATGCCAGGTATCGTTTTAAGAAACCATCTATTCATATTCTCTGATCACTCGGTATACCAACAGCACATCCATGCACTCTTCACTCCGGGATGTGCCTTGATCCCCCGCACTCTGTCCGTCCATACACACTACCTGCCTGCGCTCCAACCTCAGATCCCAAGGCAGCTGAGGGTCACCTGCAGGGCAGATTAACCCAGCAGTTCCCACCCAGAGAGCAGCCGGTGAATATGCAAGTAATTAACTTCTAGATATAAAGTCTTAATTGGTGACGCTGTTTTGGCACAAAATATCAAGACCTCCAAGGCTGAAGAAGGAGGCTGGACAAGTACAAGGTACCGCCATCAGCTCACGGTCAAGTAGACCTAAGACATGTTCATGTATGTTAACATTTCTTCCTGAAATTGAATGGAGGAAAACAGTAATCATAGAAGATGTTGCTCTGAGCGGTATTTTCCCGGCAAAAGCTGCATCTCAAGAGTCCTTCAGAGCACTCTGGGAATGCACAGGGTTGACAAATCAATTTGCTAAATTAGCTTGGCTGGAAATCATGCTTTGTGTATGCATTCAGCTGAAAGGCATTTCTGACTCTCCAAGGCCTTTCCAGGGCTCCTTAAATCAGTGCTGAAAACAGGATATTGTAAAACAACTTGCATTCTGGGCCATGAGACCTGTGGGCAAACTCTAGTTTCACTAGCCGAATGACTCTGGATAAGTCATGTATGATCCGAGAAGAGGGTGACACAAGCCCATCAGCTTTGCCAGGTGCTGGCAGGAATAAATGCCCAGTATATCTCCAAGAGTCCTAGTTTGACCGTTTCAGCAGAACTGTGAGCAACCCTGCATGACAGAGCCCACCGTAAAAGCCATCTACCCCCTCACCCCACTGTAGGGCAGGTAGGCAAATGACATAGAAACACAGTTCTGGAAATGTTACTAGCAAAATGCTTGCATATACTTAACCAAAACCAGGGCCCTATTTTAAGCATCTAGAAGAACCAAATTGCATTCTCAAAGAAAGAACGTTTGATGTCAAATGCATTCCATTTTATGGTTTGTGTAATCTGCCCTTTCTGTATCATTGACCTGTGTGACTTCTGCACGTGACTCATTTCCTCTCGAGCCACATGGGTTGGCCATTCTCAGAGGGCTTTCCAGGACTGTCCCTGCCCACTGGGCCTTTGGTCCCGAAGCCCACAGCTGGAAAGGCCTCAGTGCTCACTCAGCAGTCTTTGCACCAGGAAACTAAGGCCATGAACAGGGACACTCCTTGCCAAAACGAAACGATGAAGGCCTTGTGTTAAGATTTTTAGCGTGTCTCTACAAACTAACCTGGTGATTAAACAAATAAATAAATTCTGTCATCAAGTTTTACTCTTTGCTATTTTCAATTCTGTAGTTAAACCAGCAATCCTGACAACAGCCTAGTGCTGGGTCTGTCCCCCACATGAAATTTCTGCCAAGAACAGACAAAAACCCCTAAGATGGGTCAGTGACATTTAACAATTACTAACCTAGTTTCTAGCATGTGTGGGACTTGTAAACATGAGAGATTGAGGGATGAAAATCATCCAAAGAACATTCTGGACATTGACGTGATATTTGTGTCCCCTGGTCACAGACACTGCAGGACAGCAGAGTAAACTAAATAGGTATCCTGCACATATTTAATTAGTGTCCACTATGCCTTCTATGAAATTAGATTGCTCACTTACACCTCTGAGCATAATGCTTCAAATCACTGACGGGAAGAGTTCCAAAGGTGACAGGCTAGCTGGAACACGGTTTACCAACAGGTAGGGAACGGGGCCTGTCTCATCACCCTCCAGCAGCGCATCCTCCCTGTTCACTGGTGTGGCTCCATCAGGGGATCAGGGAACAGTCTATTCCAGGGTGCTCATTTGGAGTTTTCTTGGCTTGTTCGAGGCTGATCTTCAGTTCAGTCTACCCCAGGGCTTCAGAGCAGCCTCCCACCCCAGGGGACCAGCATCAAGGCAGGCACAGGATGCAGCCTGAGTGGCCATGAGCCAGCAGCCTGGGAGATTTCGGGATGAGGGGGATCACAGAAACTGTGAAAAGGCTAAGGAAAAGGAACAAGGGGACAGTAGAACGCACAGCCAGAACTCTGGGAAATACAGGTGCCATCCCTGTGGGCAAGAGGCATTGTTAGAGAAAAGAGGAGGGTGGGGCCCAAAGGAAGCTGATGTGAGGAAGAGAAAGAAGAAAGAGAGGAGGAATGGAGAGAGGAAAGAGGCAGGCAAAGCAAATGCCAGATCCAGAGACATCTGGAAGGGAGTGCAGGAAACATTAGATACGGAGGAGAGGGAAGATGGGCTCAAAAGATTCAAAAGTACTTTTCCTTTCCAGTACTGGGAATGGAACCCAGGGCCTTGCACGTGCTTGGCAAGTGCTCTACCTCTGAACCACATCCCTGGCCCTAGAAGAACTACTCCACCAGGGCTTAGAATTTAACCGGAAAGTTCTGCTCAATCTCATTGTGTACCACAGGTGTGCAGTCAGGGATTGGACTTTGCTCTGCTTGAGATGTTTCTAATTAATGTTGCCTCCTAAGGAATGCACTCAGTTCGTGTAAAGAAGGAGGTCATCCAATTAGATTGATTTTTGTAGAATAACAACTCAACTACTTGAATCCCAGCCTTTGACAAAGTTATACATCCATGTGGAAAAAAAATTAAATCTCTCCTAGCAAAGAAAAATGCAACCCCTAAATTAGCAGGTTAATTCACAGTATGGACAAAAGAAATAGCAAAGACACAGTTTGATATTTGGGTTGTCAAAGTGAGAAAAGAAAGCACATTAAAGCCTACAGAATATGCTTTCTGATCCCAGAAATTACTAAGAACTTGAGAGTTTTCTTGGCTGTAACGAGTTGTAAATATCTAGAAGAGCCCAGATTTTGAGGCCCTGAGGACACTTGCTAAAACTAAAAAAGTTGGCAGTAAGCTTGCACACAATTTGGGTTTTCTTTCAGAATTGATATCTTACCAAATACAGCCATCTGTGTTCCCTCTGGGAAAGGTTCAACTGTTCTGTTGCCATTGACATGATGTTTGGCTGGAAAAAGAAAGAAAGAAATGCAAGTTTAAGTGTAAAGTTCTACACACATACTAACACATGTCATTAAATGTGTCAATGTGCCTACTTCTCGTCTTGAGCTTGAAATGCACCAAAGCTTTCTTCTTCAAGAGAGGTTGAATTTTCTGGTTTTTAATCGCAGTGAGAGGAGACTGCAGGTACATATTTTTGCAATGAGCATGCCCAAGACTCAAGCTCCTGCAACACTGCATGACCTAAAGGTGCCTGACCAGAAGGCTCCCAATGCACCTGCTGTCCTCAGGAGAACAGGGGAAGCCCCAAGTTCCAGGCAGAATGGGTTGCCTCTCCTTGATAACTTCCGATAATCAGAACATTGATGTGATCAGTATTTAACTTAGAAGTAAAAACAGGGTAACTGTGGGACCAATTCCTCAAGAAACAGGAAAGTAAGACAAGTCATTTCACTACAACCCAAGCACTCACTATTCCAAGGAACCAAGGACACTGGCCTTAGTAAGTATCAGCTGGGTTCCCTCAAGCTTGCCACCATCCCATGATCCCCTTATGTCTCCACTCACAGCCACTCCTCCTTCTCCCAAGCACATTCACATTAAGGACTGACCAGGTTAGGAGTTTCCAGCATTAACTTGCTCCCCTGACCCACAACCTGACAGAGAGCGCTGGGTTGCACTCCATCAAGGCGCAGTTTGGTAATACCCCATGTGGCTTCTGAATATGAGTGTCAAGGTAGGAAATGCTCAGATGAGAACGGCTACAGTACTTCGTTCCTGGGTCACAGAGCACACACGCTGTGACTTAATGGTCACATTAGCTTTACTGAGCTCTGGAGAAGGACTCAGGACTGACGTCATGTCCTGAAGAGCCTAAGGGGTGTACAGCATGTGGAGGGTGCTCCTGAACAACAACCCAGTCCGGTCCTGCTGCAGTGGAGCTGTGACACAGAGGAACGATGGTAACTGAAGACTGATAAAGCCTGAGACCACATCACTGGCGGTGTGCGACTCCAGCCCGAGCTCACGAGAACCGCAAGTTAAAGGAGAAGAGGCTTATGTGGGGTTGCAATTTCAGTACACAGTTAGCTGGCTCTAAGGCAGATAAAGGCACGGTGGAAGGACACGGAGGAAGAAAGCTCCTTCGACCTAAGACAGATGGGAGGCAGACAGCGCGGAGGAGGAGTCAGGGACAAAAGTACACCCCTCCAGGTCACACCCCCAGTAGACCCCTACAAACAGGCCCCGCCCACCAGCAGCACATTCAGCCAGGGACTCACCAATGAATGAATCCACTGCTGAGTAACATGCCCCATGATGCAATCACCTTCAACAGAGACTTGTGGGGGACCCTTTGATCTTAATCATAATACAACCTCTAACCAACCAACTCCACTTATGAGAATTTAATCTGAAGAAAAACGCAGGAAATAAAAGCCTGACACACATAAAAATGTGTATTTATGGTCTGACTTGTAATAATGAAATCTTAAAACCAACTAAATACTTAGAAAATTACCATTATGACTTATCAAATGGACAGACGACTATGCGACATATTTTGAAAACCACATTAAGATGAATATAGAAACATGGGCAAACATCTAGGATACTGGTGAGGAAAATCAATTAATTCTATTACACCTTTTATCTAGATTATAGTGATAAATAATCAAACTGTGAACATTACTAGGAAAGAGAGGCAGAAAAAGTGAAAACGGCGATCATGGAAGCTATCTGTTTTCATTCACTTCCTTTGTCCTTGCTAGATTTTTTCCTTACTATCTAGGGGAAATCAACAAAGCTTTAGACCTTAGTAGTTCATTGCACAAGGCTTATTCAAAGCCAGGGTAAAACTGTTTACAAAAAGTTTGCCTCATTTGACATCCTGTGGAGCCACCACCTTCCACTCCAAAGCCATCTTCAGAAGCGGGATTGCCATGCTCTTACTTTCCAGTCATCCTTGTCCCTCCCCTCTCCTTCAAGACCCACCTCTAATCTGTACCCAAATCTAGATAATTTCATCTCCTATACATCTATAGAATCCCCCACTTCTTCTAATCACCCGACAGCCGTGTCCTAACTCTCCTGACCTTCACTGGATGCCCACCACTGCCCTCCAGCCTTGTACATCCCGTCTCCAATTTTTCCCAATGTAGCCATAATTATCTGACCACATGAAACAATGTAATGATGGCTCCCAATGCCCTCCCTCCCCTTTCAGAGAATCCTGTTCCTCCTGGGCATGGCCTTGAAGGACTACAGGCTAGCCACTTACAGCCCTCATCCTTCTACTGCAGCCATCCTAAAACCTTGGAACAAGGTTCCTCCCTCTGATACACTCACCAAAGCTTTTGTTCACATTCATGTCCCTATATGGACAATGGGCATCCTCTAGCGGGAGATGGAGCCTGGAGTAGGGTGACCATCACCACCTGAGATCACTTCACTACCCCAGCATTGGACTGGCACAGAACAGATGCAGAAGGACTCGTTAATGGATGAAGTAAATGATATTTAGCCATTAAGAAATATCCCTTAACTGAGTAAAACTTACACACACACACAGACACACACACACACACACACAGTGTATTGCTTAATGAAGGACATTTTCTGAAGGATGGTCCTTTAGATGGTTCTCAGCAAACATCACAGACTGCATGACACAAACTGAGGTAGCTGCGATGTCACTTGGCCATGTCACCTTCTTCCCCACACTTCTGGTAGTGTACACTGATTATACAGATTAATGGATTTCATTTTGGCAAATTTGTAAATGCACACAACACACTTCAGTCCCTTCTCCTGCCACCGCCCTCATCACATTCCTCCTACTTTCACAATTTTGGGAGCAGGTTCAGGGGATTGGAGACTATTTCATGATGAGAGGAAGGGAAGAAGTAGGGGAAGAGGGGAGGCAGAGGCAGGTAATAGGGAAATTTGGGAACATGAGTATGGATAATGTAATCTTATGGGATCCCCACAGTATAGGAGGCCTACTGTGACCCAAATGTCATTACGTACATGTGACTATATGTAATGTATCTTTATACATGCGTGTGTCCCTTATGTAAAAATGAACATTAAAAACAGCCTGTCAGAAATGGTCCCTCAGCCAGGTGGCCTGGAGACCAGAGCTCTTAAGTGCCTTTCCCACTTTTCAATGCCTTTTCCTATGTATATGCTTTTCCCACCCTGAATGCATTTTCCAATTTAAATGCCTTTCCCAAACGCAGCTGCCTTTCCCAATTTAAATGCCGTTCTCATCTCTGAGTCCCCTGCTCCTCTCTCTGAGAACTGAGTACTGACACCCAAGGGCTGGGACGAGACACGCTCTGTGCAGGACAGGAAGGCGTCTAGTGCGCCCTCCTCGCAGAGGAAGTCCCCACTACTTTTCGTTGGACAGCCTGAGGACCAAACACACAAGGTCCGTAAGTTAGACTCACATTTTCTTCTGAAATACGTCTGAGTCCTACCTCAGCACTGGCAGTGGCACACCATGAGCAGTCAGGGGGTAAGGCAGGTTCCAGCTGAGAACCACACCGTGGAGCAAGATGACCTCATTGGACTTTCTCCATCGTCCTGGCTAACTGACTTTGGCTTAGTCATTTAACCTCTTTGAGCCTCTATTTCCTAATTTGTGAGAATTTCTTCAGCGTCATTTTTCTCAGTTGCACCTACTCGGTGAGTTGTTCTGAGAATTAGATGAGTTAAATATGTAAAGCCCAGTGCATAACAACAACACTACACGTGTGTTGGGGTAGTATCTATGCATGCACTTCCTATTGTACAAGATCGATGTCAGGAAGCCACGTATGTCTCCTCCACATCCATGCTCGCGGAAGACATCACTAGTCATCTACAGCATCCTCTCCCTATGCCCAAATGAGATGAAAAAATCCTTTCTTAACACAATACCCCAGAGTCTCTTATTTAGAGGTAGAACACGGAATAAAATCATTTTGTCATATCTGGTCTAAGTGAATAAAACAAACAGGTGATACAAAGAAAGAAGTTGTTTTATTTTTCATTTCCACATGATAAATTGCAACAACCAACCTTCGCCACCAAAATCTCTTAAATACTATGCATCGTGGCATTCTCCTCTGTGGAGGATACGGTCCAAGTAGATGCTCAGAAAAGCTGATAGGACCACCCTTCCCCCCACACTCAGTTTTCCTATGCCCCTTTCAGCATTGATACGCAGCACCAGACTCAACTGGTCCTTCCATTTTTATGCCCCAGGGCCTCCTTCCCACTGTCATGTATGTACTCTGGGGTTGTTATTAAGTAAAATAAAAGGTACGTGAACACCAGCGATGGAACACCATGATGGTCAATCTCATAACCAAGATGGCTGCTAAGCAACTAATAAGCAGGAAGCACACACCAGCTGGATAAGCTGCACACAGGGCCAACACGTGTCCAGGCGAGACACGGCAAGATGGTGCAAAAATGCATCACGTTAAGCATGATGTCACACAATTCTAAACCTGTAAATTATTTTTGTAATTTATGCTTAATATTTTTGGGTCATAACTGATCACAGATAACTACTCTGGATCAGGAAGAACTGCCACCTATAGCTTTAGGAATAAAGAATCAGAGAATCTGAGGCCTGCCTTCTATTCCACAGTGACAGAAAGGTGAATCTTCAAATCCAGCAAGGGTAGTTCCACTCTTGTGCTTCTGAAATTATTTTCCCACTGAAATTCTGCTAAGGCAACTGTTTAGGGGCTAAAGAGCTAAAGAACATTTAAGCACATTATGTAGTTTAAATGAGCATGGTAGGAAGACTGGGCATTTATAAATGCTAGTATTTATAAATTTTGTTTCAAAACTACTAGCATGTTTCATTACAGAGACAACCAAATTTGCTAAACAGAAAAGCCATTCGTTGATTGGGTCCCAACTGCTGATCACCAGCAGGGCATGAGGTGGAGACAGGAAGGGTTTTGACAAGCAGGGACACCTGCTGTCCCGCCACTGCTGAGTGAGTGCCTCCAGACTGGCTGTCCACGCACTTGGACCTACCTCTGCTCTCAGCTCAGTGGGGGCACAATCAAAGCCACATGCTCCCAGAGGATGACCTTGTTGATGGTGATGACTTGTCCTTCGTCAAGGGTATGTGAGGACAAAGAGTAGATTTTCATTTGTCTTGAAAGCCGAGTGCTTGAGAAGCAGGAAGGTTAATTAGAGCAAGACTGGGTCAAAGTCAATGTTTGTAGAGATTCTGAAGGGGATTTGGAGGATGTGTTCAAAAGTTTTATAACATGACACTGATAACTGCTTTTTATTTTGTTTTGTGAAGGTCTAACGTGCTTCCAATTTTATGACTATTCCTTTCCTTGACAAAGGTACAGTTTTAATACCGCTTGAGACTATTACAATTCAAGTTCAGGCATAAATTGTCCTACTGTAAGTTCCCTGTGCTGTGCTCAAGGCATGACAGCTAAAATTCGTATCTTCCGAATAAGGAGGGTAGCAGATGGCAAGGTCATTGGGAGACAGAAGATGGGCCCCAGGACCTACTCTCTTGCTATAGTCCAGGCTACTCTTGACTGGAAAGCCAAGGGGACATTACCTAACTGGGGCTTCTGGAAACAGTGGCTGCTGTCCTGGGACCGTAGATCAGCTACTAGACACAGAATCACCACAGCACTGGAAGGATTTTGGATCTGACTCAGAACTACAGGCGGTTGGAAGGGCTAGCTCCACCCCCACCTGAGTCATATTATTATTAGTATTTTTTTTTTTGAGACAAGGACTAGCTCTGTAGCCCAGGCTGGTCCTGAACTCACTATGTAGCTCAGGGTAGCTTTGGACTCATCGGCAATTCGTCCGCCTCAGCCTTGAGTGTTGAGATTACAGGTGTGTGTCACCAAGCCCAGTTTATGTGGCGTTGGGGAACTGAACTCAAAGCATTGCACTTGCTAGGCAAATGCTTTAACCTCTATGCTATTTCACCGACCCCACCCCCTGAGTCATATTATTAAGCCCCAATCCCCATTTCATACTAAGGGGATGTGTGAACTGACTTATCACGGTACCCCACTGAGATGATCAGTGGCGATCAGTGGTCTCATCAGGCCGGGAGTATTTATTTTCCTGACATGGTACGAAGAACTGTTAACCTCCAAAACAAAAGTACGGCCTCATAATTCCTTCCCTATTGTGTTTCTTTGTAGCTGCCTTTTTAGGTCATAAATTCACGTCGTTCCAAGGTACAAGTCAAACTCGGACTAAGCAGGCCTCCTACGTGGCCCTCAACACCTAGTTGTGGATTATTCTTCTTTCACGTCCAGCGGGAGGTCCCTAGAGGACGCTGACCAGATCCTGTCCGGGTACACCCCACAATGTCAGGGATGGTTTGGCTGCCACTCGGCAATGGCACAGACGTGCCAGGAGAGGGGAGGTAACTATGCCTCTAGCTACACATGCCTAGAGGCACTGCGGTTCAGAATTGAGGTTTTTGTTTTGTTTTGTTATTGTCTCTTACTGTTTCTGTAACTTGTGGCTACGATGTTTGGAAGTGAAGGTAATTTTTTTAAATGACACAGTTCTAAGATTATATTGTAATTTCTAAAGCGTTATCTTAAATAATTTGCTGCCATGGCATGAGGTAACAACGAGCTGTGTGCAGAAAAGAAGTGAGAAAAAACCTTCCCCTCATACATGGCAAAAACGTAATAGCAGCTGGTTCCGCGTGCTGACGTGTGGGTGATTTTTTCATCCTTCTTTATACTACTGTGTGCTCCCCAATTTTTCTTAAGTGATTACTTCCTTCATCATCAGCAGGCTATAAAAAGAAGGGTAAGAAACCAAAAAGCAACACCTGAAAAAGAGCCAACCTAGCCCTTATCGGTTACATGTCTGAGAGCAAAATCTAAATGTTTCCCTTTAAAGTCTCAATTCTCTGTTTGCTTCTGAATAGGGAAAAATAGCTGGTGAACACCTTGTGCCCTGCTTCACCACAGCCGGGCCTACACAGGCCCTTTCACACCATGAGCCCTCCTCCCCACCCCCCACACCCCCCTTCCTGCACCTGCCCTGAGGGATGGCCACCAGGCGAACACCAGGGCTAGGTCGCTGGCTCCTCTGTGGTGGGGGCCGAGCCATTGCTCCTGACCCACAGAGGGCTCCTGAGTTCATTGATTCATAGGTAGGAGAGTGTGGGAAGGGCAAAGGAAGGATGACAGAGGAGCCTGGCTGCCCAGCAGCCCTGTGTCAAGGCTCAGAGATCAATCCTCTAGGCAAATAGCCTCAAAGGAAGGGCTAGGAACACGGTTCTATGCCAGGCACTGTGCACTGTGTCAGTGATACAGACAGAAAGACACAGCATCCTGACGCCTTCGTCCCGCACCAGCCTTCAAGGCTTTGTCCCTCTCCGGAGGGCTGCTGGTCTTTCCCATGCACCCCAATTCCTGTGCCCACAGCACACCCCAGGACACTGAGGCATCCCGCTCCACCGCGGTTAGCAAAGTGCCTGGGCTCCCAGCTCCTACCACGTCACGCTGGCAGAAGCACTCCACCGCCTTTCACTTCATTTGTGGAAGAATTCCATTTTCACTCGGTAATACTTTTATTAATTGCCACTTTTAAGGGCCATGTCTAACTTCGGCATCTGTGAAAGCATGTAACGTAATATTAATTGATGGAAATTTTCTACCTGACTTTTATGAAATCTCCCCCCATTAACCCAAGTCATTCCTAATGACGATCAAAATTAGATCATCTTGAAAGTAGAAATTACATTTAAAATAAGGTTATTTTAAGGAGTAGGTTCCACATTTCAGACAGATGCACGTGACATACTTGTCAACGGCACTGTTGAAAACAGTGATATGGAAATATATGAATACACCATATGAGTTCCTTTTATACTAAGGTATGCATTTCCTATGGATTTCAAATAGCTCCAATTTTAAGACGAATGTTAAACACATCTATAAAGCATCACAGATAAATCATACTTTTTATTGTGGTTTTTAAAATGTTTCCCTTCAAAGACTTATACCCCTGCTGGTTTGCTCTGCTCTAGCCTCCCAAGGCAGGGAGGCAGCCAAGTTATTTACCTTCGCCCCGGAACAGGCTGATGCCAGTCTGGCCATATCAAAGTAACCAGCCTCAAGCGCAGCCGTCTTCAAGGCCTATGGATGGAATCAAGGATCACAGCCTGCCAGTGTCACCAAAGTCACGTTCTGTCTCGGGATCCTAGCCATATGCCTCTAGTACATCTGCTTTTTTTTTTTTTTTTTTGATCCTTTCAACATGTGTTCTATTTTATTTATTTTTCCCCATTTTATTGATACGTATAAGCGCAAAATTTAAGGTTTACAATGAAGTTGAGCATTTTGTGCACATACGTATCTTGTCAAGGTGACAAGGACTTTCCCACTCTCCTTTTAGGCTCAGTTCTACAAAGGTGGAGGGGAGTAAGATCTACATTTCAGATGCATGTATGTAACGTTCTGTGCACAGCACTGTTGCAAACAGCAGCACTAAATGAGTTCCTTTTATACTAAGGTATGGGTATAAATACATCCTTAACATTGAATGAGGTAACTCTATATGAGAAAAAAAGATGAACACGGGAGAATTGGTGTAATGCACCAATAGCCACAGGCTGCAGCCACTGAGCTCAAACTTGCCACATGCTCAAAGTCAACTAGTCCCAGAACAAAGGCCTAGAATGATCCCAACTGGTATCATATGACAGCATAGGTGAAAGCTGGCTGTGAGATGCTGAGTAACTTAGCACACCCCAAAATACCTCAAGAAAAGAGACACCACTCTGTTTCCTGGATAAATTGACCCGTGCTCTCTGGGGCACTGTGTTGATAATCTTGCTTTCATAGAAGCAAGCATCCCACATTGGATAGGATTAGAAGATTACTGACAATAAAATGTGGCTGTGTCCTTGTGTCTATCTTCTATTTTCTAGAAGAGAGGCGGGTGGAGGAGACCGAGGCCAGGAGCCAGCCAGCAAGGATGCCGCCTTTTTGAACTTTGTCCTCATCCTGTCCCCTCCCCGCGCCCCCCTCCCCCTTATCTTTCTGTTTCTGTCTCCCTTGCCATTTTCCTCCACAACAGAACATACGGGTATTTTAAAGTCTATTTTAGATGTTTGCCACTCCTAATTTTAGAGACAGTTGAGACATTTTATGTTTTTCTTTTTAAAAATTAAGATTTTACTATGAGGACTCCAATTGATTTTCAATAAGCCTACGGAACTTAAAGGGGAAAAAAACTTCTCATTAGAGAGACAGCACATATAAATTAGCTGTTCTGAAAAGTTCTTCTAAGCAACTGGCCTTCCAAAACAGCAGGCTGGTCTTGCAACTAATTAACAGAGGTTGGATAGCTCAGGGTATATTCACGAAGGAACACGATGTACAAAATCCTTGGTTACAGTTCTACAAGTCACACAGACAGCTGTTTATGATGGCCTTGGTCATGTGCTTGTGGCTGAGACACAATACTGATACATCTTAAAGGAGGAAAGGTTTATTTCAACTCACAGTTTTAAAAGGTCTCAGTTTAACCATGGCTGGCTGGCAATGGTGGGAAGGGTCTGGCAGAGAACAGGGGCTCACAACATCCCCAAAGGACGACCCAGGGATCGGGAAGAAGGGGGAGCAAGAGCACCTCCTTCCAGGCCACAGCCTCAGTGGGCCATCACAGCTTCCAAGCCCGCCACACCCTCCGTGACCTGTCCTTTCTACCTAGCCCATACCTCGTACCACAGCGTCCAAATACAGGAGGCTTTGGGGAAGATACTCTAGATCCAAACCATAGCACTGGTACTTTTATGTTTGTCTTTCCATGCAGCCCGTATTATCTTAATTTTGGGAAGTCGGGGAAGCAGGTGGCATGTGATCTCACGAAAGGACAGAGATGAGGGCAGCCGCAGCTTCCTTATCTATGACCTTCCTTGAATACGTGCTCAAGCTTCACTTTGCTACTCAAAGCCATGGGTCACTCCTGGAATTCTCTACAGCCTGCCTGGGGCATTATTGAGCAAGATGACAGCTATGTCTGACAACAACACCAACCCGAACAGGCAGTGGCACCTGTCACGTGGTGTCTCCCTCTGCAGTAAAGACCAGCTTCCACACAGGTCTGGGCTGCAGGGGTCTAGGGCCGGCAAAATGTGTTTCCTGTCCTAAATCTGAAAATTGGGCTTGGAGTACCTGATAGATAAGATGGCTGCAGCCTGTCAAACCTCAGCTATAAAGGGACCTTAGTGCAGACCCTAAAGAAAGTCTGATTTTGAGTAGAATTATGTCAGCCTGCCAGGCTCTTAGTGCTAAGAGTAAATTATAGTAATCTCCGTTTTCTGTCACTTACTCTTCCCCAAAGGCTGATAGCTCAAAATGTAAACTATTGTTGGAAAGGTTTCTGTGGAGAAACTAATGTAACACAGGCAAGTCCCCAACTTAAAAATGAGTCCCATTTCCAAAGCATGTCTATCGGGTGGCTATCTGGGACACAGAACTTATTTTCCCACTAACATGCTGGTATAAGTGGTAGTAAGCGAGCTCCCAAGGGCCTACTCGGTCCATAATGATTCTCACATATAACTCTTCCCAAGATTCTGGTGACAATTTATGAAATATTGCAACAAAAAAACCTTCTTAGTTCTACCCTACAGCATCAAGACATTCAGTATAAAAGTACTGGTCAGGTTCGTTTGAAGCTATGAGAGGAGAAAAGAAACCGTTCCCCTACATTCCTAGCTGCCTGACTACTACCTGACTGTTGAAAGCAATCTTCACCCTGCACGACTTGGCCTGTGAAAAGATGCTTCCTCCCACATTGAGGAAGAAATCCTTTGATGCAAGCTATATGTCAAATATAGAATGCCAGCAGCATGTTAGTATATAAAAATTGTGGCTCAGGGTCTCCCACAAAGCTGCAATCAGGTGTCAGCAGGTTGTGGTCTCATCTGAAGCCTTGGTGAGTTTGAAAGCAGATCCTCCCGCATTCTAAAGACAGAGACAAAATTCTCTGACTCTGCTAGGTCAAAGGGGTGGAGCTTGTATTCTTTCCCCTGGAGTGTGGGCTGGACTCAGTGATGCACTTTTATTAACAGGAAGACAGGAGGTCAGTTTTATGCATAGGTCCTACGCTGTGACACCTGTGTCAGGTGCTCCCTTGCTCTCTCCTGGAGGTGAGGCCACCTGTGCAGAGGCCCACAGTGCAGGACACTGAAACCTGCCACCAGACACAGGAGAAGCCCTGGGAGATGCAATGCAGCTGATACGTTATTGCAGTCATATAAGGGACCCCAATCCAGGAAGCTGCATCCAGATTCTAATCCAAGAAAACCACAACATACTAAGTGATTATTGTTTTAAGCTGTAAGTTTTGAAACAACTATTATATTATATATTATATATATTATATTATATCACAACAAAAAATTAACTTGCTATTCTAACAAAGGAAAATAATGCAAATTTTTGCAAAGAAAAAAAATGACATAACCTAGGAAAACAAATCATCTTTTATAAAGCTAACTTCCACAGGAAAAATACAAATTTCCAGTCTACCTAACTTACAAACCAACCCCTGGAACATGACCCATTTCTAAGTTGGAGCCTACCCCAATATAATTTATTTTCCCCACAAACTTTGTTCCCTAGTGTGCTGGTATTGCTAAAAATAGGCATTAGACCACTAAAGTCTAGGGATAACGTGTAAAATATCAAAGTAGAGCTCTTAGCATTTCTGCAATAATTCTGGCAATTTTTATTCGTTTGCACTATCTAGGGGATTGTTACTTGCTTTTCCTGCTGTTCGGTTTGGGGAAGTTATATCTCTGCTTCATAGGACTTGCAAAAACAATGAAAAAAATGTTTTCCCAAAATTCCCAGGGAGGCTAAATTTAAATTCATGCCAAAGGTCTAACCACAATGAAGAGAATTCCTGTATCTCTGTGAGGTTTTCTTTGGTTGACTGGTTGTTTAGTTGAGTTTGAAGGCTTTTTTTTCTTTGACTAGATAAAAGTAAAAAGATAGGTTATTTGTATTCTTAGTGATGTCTATAATAATAATAATACAGTCCCTCCCTCTTTTCTATGGGAATAAAAACCAATCTTAAACTTTTAATTATTTCTGGTATTGAAGTAGTCGGCTCGTTAGCCTGGACGCTTCATCCTTCAGTAGCGTAAGATCTGAGTACCTATATTCTAAGCAGCAAAACAGTAGAATCCTGTTACACTCCGTGCCCACAGTATCTCAAGAAATTCTAAACATCGCTGCCAACCACCATGAAGCCCTGGAAGACGGAAGCTGATCATTTTAGCGATGCCAGAAACTGTGTTCCTGGTCCACTGATTGCACAAATGTTGCTCACCTCACTCTGCTCTTCCTCTCTAGTTAAGTCTCAGGCGGAAACACCAGGGGAGGGGAAGAGTGAGGAGAGGGGGAAAAGCATCAGTCGGAAAGGCAGCAATGAGTCTTCCTGCGAAGATGACAAAAACCACAGGTGAGAAAACGTTCAGCAGCTCCATAGTGCGTACAAGAAACGCGTGCATAGAAGTCAGCATCCAGTTAGGAGAGAGAAACCACACCGTGGGCCAATGTGAAGTCTAATATACAGAATGCCAGCTAAGGTAAGAGTCACTGTAAGATACAAGGAAACTCTCTCTGGTCCCCCGAGCTAAGGGAGAAGAAGGCAGAAATGTCTCTGAAGGATTCAGACTTGCTAGGGAAGAAGGCTTCCGCCACCAGACAGCCAGCGGCTGATCTGGAAGTGTTGTTCGAAGTTTCCAACCACAAGAAGGCAGGTGACCAGCAACCAGTGACATCATTGTGCCTGTGCAGCGGGTGTCTAGTCACTGGCAGGGACAGAAGGCCTCACAGAAGGGCTCTGAGCACTGAGGACCCAGGCAGCACAGGGCTCTGTCCTCTGCTGAGAGGTTGTGTAATGCTATCACCACACTGATGCTTTAAAGACACAGAGACTAGGTCTGGGTTCATGGCTGGAGCAGGCTATGACAGAGGTTCTGGAGCCCACACCACCAAATCTGGCCCCACCAGAAACAGAGACAGCAGGAGACCTCCTCCAGCCACATCCCTCCAGAGTCCTCTGCTGAGTACATTTTTACACCATGATCCCAAGAGGAGAGATGTATGAAACACAGGCTTTGCATCTCAGAGCTCGCAAAGAGTGTGTATTTAGAGCTGTGAGGCAGCAAATTATAACTGACATACCTTTGAGAGATAAAGATTACCAAAAGTAACACACACACACACACACACACACACACACACACACAGAGAGAGAGAGAGAGAGAGAGAGAGAGAGAGAGAGAGAGAGAGAGAGAGAGAGAGAGAGAAAACCTGACATTAAAATCGTATCTTCCCACTAGGGAATTCTGGATACAGAATTTATGGCAAAGGATAATAACAATCCTATTTAACATTCTTTCAACTAGAAAGAAGAGAATTTTTTCAGCTCATCCTGTAAGTCCTATTTTACCCTAAGGCCAAAACCAGAAAAAATTAGCACACAAGAAATCTATAAAACAAATCTTCCTTATAAACATAAACATAAAAATCCTCTTACAATGTTGAATTCAGGTACAATAATCATGGCCAAGTGGGGTTTATCCACGGAAGTTAGTCATTTTAGCAATTAAAGATTTGAAGGAAAAAAGTCTGACCTTCTCGGCAGATGCTTTAAAGAATCTGACACAATTTAGTGCCAAATCATAATTCTTTTTTTATAAAGACAGAGTCTCACTCTGTAGCCCAGGCTGGTCCTGAACTCACTATGGAGCCCAGGCCATCCTTGGACTTGTGGTAGTCCTCCCACCTCAGCCTCCCAAGCACTGGGATTACAGGCGTGCACCACTGTGCCTGGTTTATGTGGTATTGGGGAATCAACCCAGAGACTTGAACTTGCTAGGCAAGCACTTAAACCACTGTCGTTCTTCCAGCCCTAAATTATGATTTTAAAAAATGTTATAAACTAGGAAGATAACTTGATAAAAGATGTCTCCCAGAAACCTACAGCTAGCATCTTATTTCATAAATGAAGAGCTTGTATTTCAACCATAAATTAGGAACGAGGTTAAGTACATACATTCACTGTCCCTCTAGTCAACACTGTAGTGGGACCTTAGTCAGTTCCAAAAGACCAGCAAAAGAAATAAATGTGAAACAGAAAGGAAAAAAGAAAAACTTAATATGTAGAAAACATAAATCTATAATTTTTTAAATTGTAAAAAAGTATTACTACTATTACATATTAGGAATGTAGAATATTAGATCAACACATAAAAATGAATTATATTTCTATACAGTAGCAACAAATAAATACAAATAGAATTTTTTTTAAAAAGCAGTACTATTTACAATAGCATCATACAACATGCAACAGTTAGGGAGATTTTTAACAAATAACGTGTACCCAGAAAACTACACAACACTGTTAAAAGATGTTAAAGGAGATCTAAATAAATGCACAGATGTGCTATATTCATAGATTGTAAAACTCAACATCCTTAAGATAGCATTTCTCCCCAAATTAATCTGTAGTTTAATTTGATGCTAATTTATAGATATTGATGCATTAATTCCAAAGTTTATGTGGAAAAATCCACAGGCCCCAAAGTGAAGACAACTTTAAAATTTAGCCTAGAAGATTTGTATTAGCTTATCTCAAGACTTATGACATAGGGTTGTGGTAGTCAAGACAACGTATAAGAGGGTCCAGATAAAAAGCAAAGAATGAAGTTTTAACAAAGGCACTGTGGTGATTCGATCAGGAAAGAACAGTCCTTTCAACAGACAATTCTGGAATAACTTGATATCCAATTGTGAAAAAATAATCCACATCTAGTTCGCACTGGCACTGTATACGGGGAACTGGAATGGACATTAGAGACCTTGCTACCTGAATATGGTTCACCATTCCGTCTCATTCGTCTGAAATACATCACTGTGAAAATCAATTGAAAACTAACCATTTTCTCAAAATCTATAATGTTTGTATTGCTCTTTTCATATCTTAATGACACAGTCTGAACAAACTTCTTCTCATAAGAAGTATGTGACTGCTAGCGAGTAACCTGAGGGAGTTTCCTGGTGTGACAGACAGCTCTGTACACTGATTATGATGACCATACACCACGTTTCACATGTGGTAAACTCCACAGAACCATAAATCAAAGATGAAGTGTGTGCAGTAACCAGCAAAACTAAAATAGAGTCTACATTTGAGTAACAACTGTAACACCAGCATGAGTTTCCTGCTTTGACAATGTACTTTGACTACAGGAGATATTACCAGTACAGAAGCCTGAGAGAAAAGCCCACTAGAACTCTGCCCTACTTTTGCAACTTCTTATGGGATGTAAGCTATTCCAAAATAAGTATTTCTTAAAATCTTGTGTGAAATCCTAAACATACAAATATTCCATAATTACTTAAAATGTAAGCTTACAAAAATATTTCTAAGTTTGTAAAGCAAACTGAAAAGAGTTTCCTTCCCCAAGCATAATTTTCAAAGCTCCACAGCACTAACCCACTCATTCAAATTAAATTCCATGAGTTTGTAGTCCACATGCATAATCATTTCAAAGGATTAAATAATTGATAGTTCTATTTCGTAAGTACAATAGAATTTCTATAGAACTATTCCTGAATAAAGAAAGAGCCAGAGTACAAATGCATGCTGACAGGTTACGTGACATTAAAGGACTTATAAGCTTACTTTAAAAAACAATAATAGCAAGCAACTACTGCTTACTTTTTATTAACACTAACGTAATCGAGACATCATAGGAAGAAATACAGAAAAGAAGTTGTGCCTTGTTATGACAATGGATAATCCACCTATTTCCCCCACAGATTACCAGGTCCTAGTTTGTAGGGAAACATATTAAATATGATAACTGTGAGCACAGAGACAGTCTCACATTTCACAATGACGGCTTGAAGGGTGACGAGGTAAGTCAAACACCGACAGGGGATCCTGGCTGCAGCAATCCTAGTGAGGTTCCCAGGGAGGGCGCAAGAGGGGAGGGAGTGGCCTGGGGACTAATGAAAATCACCTTCCATAGGAGGTCTTTCTTTTCTTTCCAAATTCCATGAATGGGCATCACATTTTACAGAAGGTTTTATTCCAAAATGCTCCCAGGAGTGAGTACAAAGCAGACCTGAGAGGCAGACCTGAGATCCCTGGCCATGCTTCCAGCCGGACATGGCTAGTGTGGACCGCCTCAACACCCAGCATGGAGGCGGCACGGCCATGCCACACTGACCAGAGGAGACGGGCAGTGGCTGTGGTAGCTGCACACTTCCCTGAAGCGCTCACATCCAGGAAAAGTTCTGAAGCCATCCTCTGCTGCCCAATGGCAGGTGCCTTATCTGTAAAATCTAGTTGAGACGAAATGTATAGACGACCTGAAACTCAGTGTATGTCCCAGTTGAAAGAACACTCCATGAAATTGTTCAGAAACAAAGCAATCCCTGTGCCAGCACTAAAGGGCATAAATTTACAGGATCGATGCTCCAAATGGCTGATGACAGCTCACACAAAAAGATCTCAGCCTGGTATTTTTACAGAAACCGAAGCAAGACCTTTTGCTCTATACAGAGCTCAAAGATAAACGACATATAGGATTTAAATCTAACATTTTCACTGACGAGACAATGGCAGCACAGCAGGACTGACCTTATTTCACTCAGAGGCAGCTATCTTCCTGGTGTCACCTCTCCTACCCCTCCCATCACAGCAACAGCTGCCCAAAATCCCTCTAGGAGGTGACAAAGCCTTTTACCTGCATGTAAAGTTTTAAGCCTTATGTGGCTCCAGGAGAAGGAACATGGTGACAACTTTATCCAAAGGTAAACGGTTACTGCTCAATTAATCTACAACAGAGGCTGGCAAGACTATGGCCAGCAAGCCCTACGCCACCTGCCTCCTATAACAGTCAAGGAAAGAAAAATGTTTCATGACACATGTAAATCTTATGAGATTCAAATCCGAGTGTCACTAAATAAAGTTTTATTGGAACACAGCCACACTCATTCATTCATATACTGTCCACGGCTGCCTTCATTTTACAATGGCAGACTTGAGTAGCTGTGACAGAGACCGTATGGCCTGCAAAGTCTAAAATATTTACCATCTGGACCTTTATAGAAAAGGTTTGCCAGTCCCTGTCCTAGAAGAGTACGAAAAGAAGATGAAAATGTGGATGCTAGGGGAAAGTCCCTCTTTCAAAAAAAAAAAAAAGTAAAACTCCCAATAATAAATGGGCTGTCGTGCCAGCCTGGTGGTGCGTACCTGTGGTCCCAGCTTTAAGGAGGGTTAGGCTGGATGATCAAACGTGTACGGCTATGCTGGGCTACAGAATGATGGCCTACCTCAAAAAATTCAGCTAAGGAAGGAAGGGAGGGAGGGAGGGAGGGCGAAAGGGAAGAAAGAAAAAAGTGGGGTACATGAGAAGGGTCAGGAGCACAGAAATCAGCCCTGGCTCTTCTTACGGGAATTCTAGTCCAAGGCCGGACTGTGTCTTTAGTAAGGCGCACATCAGCAAGACGGAAGGCAGCACAGTGCGGGAGGAGCCCAAGCACAGAGGGGTACAGCTCTGGGAGGCTCCACCCTCCACCAGAATTTTGCCTTTAGCAAGTCGCACAGCTCCTCTGAGTTCAGTTTCCTTCTCTGAGAGAAATGGATGGAAATAATATCTACCTCACAGTGCCACTGTAAGAATTGCGAAGGGATGATCCACATGAAAGTGCTTGGTCCTGGAGTTAGAGCTCAGCCTTGAAAGATGAGTAGGTTTCCATGGAAACAGAGGGCTCCCAGGTGCAAAGGATTAAGTGAATGGTCCATTCAGCCCAAGGTCTGGGACTCAGTGAAAAATGCCCCTAGTAGCTGAGCAGAAAGGGGAGCCAGGCCACATTTCAAGTTGATGCACAACACTTTTCTCCTTTGATCTCCCTTTGGCTACTTCTCTCCCTTCTCTGTTTGCGTCCCTTTTCCTGACGACTTGCAAAGACACCCTTGAGTGCTCCTTGGCCCACCAGAACTAGTGAAGGGTTAAAACGCGCCTACAGCTCGAATGAATTCCCCCAGTAGCATCTTCAGAGCACCCACTCTGGGGCAGAAACCACTTCTTCTGCCTCACCCCATGCACTCACCAGGCCATCTGACCTACTTTCCCCGACACTTGGGCAAAATCTTTGGAGGAAAACCCCAGTTCCACAGCTGGTCGCACCTTCCAGCTGCTGAGTGAGAACTAAATGAGATTCCTGGGACATCGAGTAATTTATAATGAATTCTAATGACTGCCCGGCCTAATCATGATGCACGCTGATGAACTGTCCCCGCAGCCAGCTGTCCCCTCGTCACCAATTGTCCACAAGGGGATTCACGTTCACTGAGGGCACAGCCATCTCCAGAGATGAGATCGGCGGGGGATCTGAAGAAGAAGACAGCAGCCCTGTAGCCTTTCAAGGCAGGATTTCATGGTAAATGTTGAGACTATTTACCAAAAGCAGAGGGCACGAGGAGGGAACGGCTAGGAGCAGGGTCTCAGCCCTGCAGTGGAGATCAGACGGCTGTGGGCAAAGTGTCTGCTCTCATGTTTATTCACAGCGTTTGCTTGCTTTCTTCTCTCTCTGCCTTGCTCTCTCTTCTTTTACAGCATAGCCTGACAGAATCAGGCTACTTTCTGTTCAATCTGAGCAACAGATTTGGAGTGGGGAGACCGAGGGACGAACCTTGGTTGTGTGTATCCTTGGGCACATCAGCCAGCTTCCTGAATCTCCCTCCCCTCAGGTCACGCCCTGCCTTTCAGCGTTACACGGACCAGGTAAAAAGTTGGCCCGAGTAAGTTTAAAGCATTAGGCAAATCTGAGAAATCTCTACTGTTGTTTTAAACATGTCTTTATCTTTTAAACTCTCACGCTGGTTTTCTAAAGAACTGCTCAGGGGAATACTTAAAAATAACTAAAACCTTAGGACCCAACCAACAAGCCTGTTTGGCCCCAGCCTGGAAAGAGAAGGCTCTTCAGCTATGCTGTGTATGTGGTATGACTGAATAGTGTGTATTTAAATTAATTTGTGTGTGTGTGTGTGTGTGTGTGTGTGTGTGTGTGTGTTACAGTAGAAGATACATTGCCCCTTAACATATCTCATGATGCTTGCCACTTTCTGTAACAGTTCTGGAAGTCCTCTTTCATAAGTGTCATTATTTGTGTGGTCATGGCTGCCTCGATGTCCTGAATCAATTTAAAACATTGAATTCAAAATGACTTTGGGAAAGAGCCAGAAATCACATGTGCCCGGTCCAGTGAATAAGGCAGCTGAGGACACACTAGCCTGTCTCTAGGAGCCTGCATTTTTGTTGGATAGCACTTGGCAGTGTCATTCGCCACATTTTGTATCACTGCAGAGTCTCGCTATGGTGGACAGCAGTGAGGGAGAGGCACCCCACCCACCCACGTGAACCCCAACTCTCCCACGCAGCCTCTGCTCTGCTTCCCTGAGCACTGTGCCTGCTTCCTCTCCAGTGAGCAGGAAAGACTCTGGCCTTTATATCTAAGCCTGGGCTTCCAAGGAAGAGTTATTTTATTTTCAAAAGAAGAAAAACATTTTTTAAAAAGGAATAAAAGGAGAAGATAAAGCCTAGAACTCACACGGCCACAGTGTGAGCAGCTCCTGCTCTTCACATATCACTGTTGCTATTCTGTTCTTTCTGGCCTTCTGTGCCTTAAGCCATTTAGTTTTCCCCTGACCACCATTGCTTCACATTCCCAGAGCTTTGTTCTGCTCTTGACAGTAGCTGTAATGGCCTCCACAGCACAGCTGTGCCCGCTCCACTGCGGGGCTTTTCACTGGCTCTGTTAGCAGTCCATCGTAGTAAAGACCAGGTGGCATGCTGTAAGCCTGTCCCCTATGAGTCCTCACATTTTGCGGCCCTGAGCGCGTTGATCTGTCCCTGTTGCCCGCTATACGACCTGAGAAGACCCTCAAGACCAGGACTGAGGGACTAAGTGGTGCCAAGCTGAGAAAGCCAAACAGGATGTAGGAACCAAAGTGAAAATTTAAGATAGACTAAGGCTCTCGAACTGGGGGTTGCTACAGCCCTCGGTGAAGCTGTAAAAGAAAAGGCCCGAGACAGACGAGGCATTTAGTTGGCTCAAAGAGAAGTATACAGTTTTAAAGACTTGTTTTCATCTGGTACGATGGCAACTGCCTATAATCTCAATAATCCGGGAAATTGAGGCAGGATGATCACAAGTTCAAGTTCAGCCTGGGCAACTTAGTGACTTAGTGAGATCCTGCCACAAAAATAAAAAAGTTAGAAAAAGGCTGGGATATAGTTAACTGTAAAGACCTTGGTTTAAATCCTCAGTACAAAATAAGTAAATAAATAAAAACTTGCTCTCCAGATTGTATTATATGCTTCAAAGACATGATGATTGATATGGGGAAGAGGACAGGAATTAGACAATTTCAGCTGGACAAGCTTAGGCAGAGCCTCAATGTCTTGGGTCACAAACAAAGCCCCAGACGGGCTGTTAGGTCCCATTTGAATGTGGGATCATATAGTGGCAGTGTGAAACGTGCAAGTGAATAAAACACTTTGAGGCTGAAACAGCAAACTCAAATTTTGATAGCTCAATAAAACCCATGTATAGTCCTCTAATTTGAAATCAGAAGGCCCACTCTGCCTCTGAGAAGCTTTGGCTTTGGGTAAGTGACATTCTCTCTTCGAATTTTATATTCTTTATCTGTAAAATCTAAGTCAGGCCCAGGATGGCCACTGAGGTCCTTGTGGCGCTGACCACATGCAGCTGTGACTCGCCCACCTGGTGGTAGTCAGGGCCCGGCATAATCCCTTCACCCTGCGTAGCTCGCTTCACACATCGGAGCCTGAGGCAACACTGAGGAGATTCAGCTTCCACAGTTATGTCACAAAAGACTGTGACTTCCACTCCATCGGTACACATTCTCTCTTGCATGTGCTCATGACGTAAATGCCATACTGGAAAGGCCTAGGTGACCAAAGACCAACACCACCTCAGCCCACTGCCAGTAACAACCAGAGGCCTCAGCCCAGCAGCTTCTCAGGAGCTAGATCCTGACCACGGCCACAAATGCAAGCCTGGGAGAGGATCCTTCTTGCTCTGAGTTTTTGGTTGGCTATGGCCTGTGAAAACCCTGAAGCAGAGGGCCTGACTCAGCTGTGTCCAAACTCCCAAATTGCAGGAAATAAGGTCACAGATATGCGTTGGTTTAAGATGCTAAGTTGGGAACCGATTTATCACAAAACCACAGAGAATTAACACATACCGCTTTGGTTATATCCCTCGCCATATCTTTGCCTCTCATCCTGGGTAGGCTATTTGACAAAATGAGGGACTACCTGGAATGGGGTCAGAATGAGGAAACCTGACTTAGCTGTCACAACTGAAGGACAGACAGGTGAGTCACTGTCCACACCCAGGCCTCATAAAATCTGGAGTATGAGCTCAAAAAAGAGCTCCAGACACAAGCAGCCAGAGGGGTTCATGTAGCAAGAAAACTGCATCATCTCCTTTCCTACTCCAAGACTTATCTTTCAGTCACATGTCTACAGTTGAAAGAGGAAAGAAAATATTTTCTGAGCTTGATCGCCTCACCCACCCTCTCCCGCAAAATGCATACCAGTCACACAGCTGGCTGAGGCACTCGGGCCACCACGTCGAGGCAGGCTGCTTACAGCCAGGAGCACGGTCCATAAGGCAGAACAGGGGACCCCAGGTTGGTACCAGGAGATGCCTATACCTCAGCTTTCATAACGTGTCTGTATTGTGGCCCTGCCTTATTGCTGTCCGGTTGCCTGTCTGGTGTCCTTGACTGCCTGACTCCACTCTCTACTCTTCCCTGGGCTCCTTTCTGCCTCACCCCTTCTTCACGGAGCAACCTGAGCAATTGTGTCAAATGCAAACGCAGCCATGTCATCCCCTGGCTTTGAAGTTCTCTGCTGCTGTCTGTCATACCTTTGATCCTTTCCACAGGCTACACCATACCCGGAAGCCTCCTCGCCCCTCGGCCCCTGCTCCCCAGTCACAGCACGCTGGTTTTTTAACCCGTCCAGATGCTGTCTCCATAAGGCCTTTGCACGTGATCTTCAGGCTACCGGAACACCCTACCAGAAGTTGTTCGCTTAACTTACATTCTCATTTTAAGCGTGAGCTCAGCACTGGCTCTAGAGAGCAGTCTCCGCTGACCAGCCATTGTACAACAGCATTCTGCTGCTTTCTGCGCATTTTTCCCTGCTTCACTTTAATCTGTGACATTTAGCAATATCTGAAATTTTATTTTGTGCTTACTGGTTATGATCTGTCCCCTCTTCCCATGTGCACACATGTTTACTGGGGGTGTGGACACCTCCTATACCCCCTGCCCAGGACAGCACATAGTAGAGTAGGATTTGAAGGGAGCACCCAGAGAAGAATGGAAATTTATCAAGCAGAGGTCCCAGGCAAGAGGTCAAGTTCAGGAAGTGAGGGGATGTATTGAGTTTTGATGATTTGACACTATATGGAAATGAGATCAGAGACAGCCATGGGGACAAAAGGCAGGTGCATTCCCAGGGCTTTAACTCAGAGCCTGGCATCCATTAAACGTACGATATAGTTGGAACCTGAAAACATTTTCTTACTTTGCCCAGAACTTTGGGAGGCTGAGGCAGGAAGATTGCAAGTTGGAGTCCAGCCAAGGCAACTTAGAGATTTAGCAAGATCCTGTCTCAAAGTCAAATATAAAAATGGGCTGACATGTAGCTCAATGTGAAGGCCCTGGGCTCCATTCTCAGTACAAAAAATGTATAGAATACTGTTCATTCCTATCCCCTCACTCTCTTAAACACCTTAAAATCCAAGTGCACAAGTGCACTGCTGAAGTCAGGATGCCTTCGTCCTGACATCTCCAAAATTGGACTAGATGAGAAAAAAAAAAAAAAAATGCTGGGGTCTGCCACAAAAGGCCGGAAGGCAAGCAAGCTCCCATCACCACCGGTCACAGCACGCTCTGTGTCTTCTACCCCCAATCATTTGTGCTTACAAAAGCAACAGTGACCCATCGTCACTGCAAGGCCCAAATGCCTGTACAAGGTGGCCTGCTACTGGGCGGAATTTAACAGCTCCTGGGACATACTCACTGGCATTCCTCAAGGCCAGGATGTTTGCACAAGGAAGAAAACTTTTTTTTTTTTTTTTCTGAGACAGGGTCATGCTGTGCAGCCCAGGCTGGTCCTGAATTCATTATGGAGCCCAGGCTGCCCTTGGACTCATGGTAATCCTCCTGCCTCAGCCTCCTGAGTGCTGGAATTACAGACGTGAGCCACCATGCCTGGCTTATGTGGTGCTGGGGAATCAAAGTCAGGACTGAGCCTTGACTTAGCATGTTCTAGGCAAGCACTTTAACCACTGAGTCATCCTCCAGCCCCGAAAACATGTTTTAAAACTGTGTCCAAGACCAACGAAAAATTACATTGCCAGCAACCCAGTAAAAATCTTGCCCCTTTCCTTGTTAGAGATCAGCCTCACTTTGGCTTAATCTTAACTGTCTCCCTTCCCCTTGAGACAGTCCCTCCCAAGTGAAAGCTTTCCTAAGTGTTCACACTCTGCGCTAAAAGAACCCAACCCTGGTGCCAGAAATAGCGAAGTAGTAGTTAAGGGCATATCTCAACCCATTATCTTCTGCAAAATACTAGTTTCCTGTCCTGTCCTTCAATTCCTTCAATTGAAGGAAACTAAAGCACAATTTCCAACAGTGTCTGATACTAAACAAATGTGTTAAATATACACAACAAACACAATAAATATGTATTTGGTCTCTGCCCCTGATTCCTGGCACAGAGCTTCTAAAACCCCTGGGTTCCTTGGGTGGTAAAGGAATAGGAGAAGCCTTCCTCTTTTCATTATTTGTACCAAGCTCCTCGCAACCATCCCATAGTTTATGCTAATGAGGTGACTACTGGAGGTCAGGGAACAACTCCCAAGTCACCCTAGTGATTAGAGGGTTGGGATGTTCCCCACTCCCTGACCTCCAGGGACAGGAGAGGCCAATACTTTTATCAATAACATCTGTGTAATGAAGTCTCCATAAAAACCCTACATGGCAGGCGCCTGGAACTGGATAGGTGGCACCCTAGGACACAGTAGCTCGACACCTTGTCGCCATACCTCACCATACCACACATTTCGTTGGGCTATTCCTGAGTTGCATCTTTTACAATGAATCAATACATGTAAGTAAGCATCTCCCTGAGTTCTGTGAGCTGTTCTAGCAAACTAGGGGATCTGAGGAGAGGGTGGTGGGATCTACCTTCACACCGAGGCACAAGTGACAACCTGGAACTTGTAGTTGGCATCATAAGTGGGAGGAGAGCTATCCCATGGCACTGAGCCCTTGACGTGTGGGCTCTGACACTCTTTAGGTAATTAGTACCAGAAGTTAGCCGGATCACTGAACACCTGGTTGGTGGTACCCGCAGCAAAATAGAGAAACGTGTGCTTAGAGAAAAGTGCAGTACAGAGAAGCAGGCAGACATCAGTAGGTGACCGAACGAAGTGCTTTTCCATTAGTTTGAGCAAATCTCACTTCAACCCTAAATAGCAGCATCTCCATTTTATATGTTAAAAAAGAAAAGACTAACTTTACTGGGATTTGGAATTTGGAACCAGGACTTGAACTCAGGTCTGTTAATTCCCAATCTGCATGTGTCCATAGTATTTGTGCCTGGGCAAGAAACTGCAAGTCATCCTAAAACAAAGCAAGACGAGGCCATGACAGACAGGAAAAAGCAAGCATCCACTGAACAAAAACAGACATGCCATGCCAGGATGAAACCATGCCAAGACAAGACCTTATTCCTTTTCAGAATGGCAGAAGTACACAGACTCAACACGAATGGTAACTCTGAACAACAGGCCGTGAGTGCTAAAGGGAACCATGGGGCTCACTCAGTCCCGCCCCTTTTCCAAAGAGACGAGGAGTCTCACTTCCAGAGCCCAGGGTCCCACGGTCACAGAGAGAAGCGGAACCTTGTCATTTGTGTGTGATTCCTAGCCAGTGTGATGATCCAAGTATCTGCAGCTCCTACAAGACATTTGTTAATTTTGCTGTATTTTTTTAAATGATGATTTGATTTTATTATGAAATTTGTTTTAAAGCAAGTGTGCCCAGCCTGCAGTCTGCTGTAATTTTGTCCTTTTTTATTAAGTGAAGAGGAACTGTCCTAGACCACATATAAAATATACAATATAGTTAATGTATTTTGTATAATACAACTTCCCTTTACATTTTATTCCTTATAATAATTAAAATTTAGGGTATTAAAAAAAACAGTGGGCCACAGGTTTGACACACCTGCTAGAGGTAAAAACGAGTCAACTATCAGAAGATAACACTGACCCATGGAGCAGCCTTGACAAAGGGCAGGGCCCTGACTCATCATGGTTATCACAGTGAACAGAACATGGTCAAGGCCTCGGACTGTGACCGAGAGAGAGTCTTTACTCTTTCCAACTCCCCTAATCAGCAAAGTACCAGGAACTTGCAAACACGTGTAAGAACTAAAGGTCTCCTGCCAGTAAAAACAAAAAACCTACCAAGAAACAAATCAACAAAATCCTTAGTGGAGAAATCTCTTCATTGGGGAGCAGCTGTGATACTGTGCCACCATGCTCTTCTCAGTCACAGACAAGAAGGTTGTCTCCCCTGCCTCTCTATTTAGAAAAATGTCTTACATATATCTCAAATGAGTTCCAACTTTGAGACTTTTAGAAATTCAAATCTTTTAACGTGACATCAAGCTCGGTTACTCTGAATTTCAACTGAAAAAACAACAGAAGTGAATACTTGCTTTCAATCATTAAGGTGGGTGAATGTTCGCATTTCTACAGCAAAAATCTCTCATGTCTCCATCACTACTCTTTTGACTCGGTAGGATTTTTCTGTGGTATGAAATCAGCCATATTGGAGTCAATAGCTTCTTAAAATTGCCTGCCTATTTGGAATGTAATTGTTCCTGAACAACTGAGATTCTCTTGGTTTTTACTATTAGAGTATGTGAAACTTAGCAAAATCTATCAGAAAGTTTACACTCTTCTGAGTCTTCTGGTTTTCACACTCTTATTAGCTCAAGGACAATGCAGACATTTTAAAATGTCATGGATAATTAGCCAGTCTCTTTACAAATTAGATTTCTTGCTCTGATAGAATCACAAAGTTTACCAGTCTCGGGAATAGATGTATTCATTAGGAGGTGATCAGATGTAAAATTTTGATTATGTCTCTGAAATAAAAGAGTGGGTGAAGCAGTGGGAAAGATGCAACCTAGAAATGAGGTAGCTGGGTCTAGACCTAGAGGTGGCCAGGATCCAGACATACAGCTGGCTGGGGTTCAGACCTAGAGGTGAGTAAGGTCAAGACTTAGTCCTAAGGGATTCTGGAGAAGTCACTTCACCTCCTTATTTTTGTTTTCTCAACCTAGGACCCAGAAGACTTCCTCTAGTTCTGAAACTCCTCATCTATTTCAACTATAGATAGACTTATCCTCCAGTGAAGCAGGTACTATGCAGGTAGCATGAACTTACAACCTGGAACCCAAAGCACCCACAACTCTTCTTCTTCCCAAGACTAATGTAGGAAATTTCAGGACTTCTCATAGATTAACCTAGGAAAAGCTCACCAATAAATACAACATCAAATATACAGGAGCTCTCTTATCATAAAAGATCTTAAATGGGCCTAGTGGTATACACTTTATCACTAGAACATACAGCAAATAGCTATATACAGCTTTCAAGTCATTGCTGGCATACTGTGGTAAAATGGTTACACCTACAGTCGTTAAAATATAGTCATTTCCTCTCAATATAGAGACAGATCAAATCATAGCTGCAAAGCCCTGTGTACCTAGCAAGACCACTGCACTCAAAGAAAATGTACCAACAAAAACTTCACAGTTCAGAAACATTTTAAAGCAACAGACAAGCAGATATAAGTATAAGCAGACAAGTTTGAAGGAACCCACTTAGTGCCTCTAATATATCCATCATAGTGGCTTGCCAGATACAACTGAGCTTATTAAGTTACTGAAATGAGAAATAATTTAGAGTTGCCAACCAGTCTCTTATCAATGAATCAGCATCAGCATCAACCTCTTTGTCCTGAATTCTGTAGAGTTTTCCAAAACCATAAGAGGTACAAAATTAGCACATCTCATCGGTACCAAGTTCTTATACACCGAAGGATACCACTAAAGACATCCACCACTTGCAAAGACGCATGAGACTCATCAAACCAAAGAGCCGAGCATCCCGTGGTAAACAGCAAGGGCCGTAGCACCATTCTCACCCTCGGGCCCCTGGTGAGAAACAAGCATTCCATCACGACCCTGCTTTATTTAGGAAATATGGTGAGGTTACTGCCTCAGAGTCTCCAAACAGGACTCTATATCTGAGAGGAGGCTAAGTTATACAAAGTCATTCAGGCCAGAAGACAGACAACAGGTAACAGAAATAACCTGAGAGGGCAGCTATGGAGTAGACTGCAAATCCTTCCTCGAACATACTTTTGAAAGTACGGCAGAAGTCCTGGGGGGAACCAGATTCTGCCTCTGTTAAATCCAGTGCTAAATGATATGACCTTGAGCCTGCCATTTCATGTCACTGATCTGAAGGTCAAATACGCAGTACGAAGAGGATGTCTTATTATAGAAGTCCCCAGAGTCACATTTCAAGAATTTGGTTTGGTGGATATACCGATGTCTTCTATAGTTGAACTAGAGCGAGGTGAGTGAGGATTCTGCTCTTGAGTCCACCAGAAAGTTGGAGGTGAAAGAGCTGCAGAGTCAGGCTCATTCCTCAAACTAAGACCTAAGCCTTTGGGAAGCCTCATGACACCCGCCACAAGCCACCAGTTTTCCTTGCTCTCAGTCTGCTTTGTCCTTGATCCTTAAGGACTGAGCCCTATTCTTCCCAGTACTGCCCTGACCCCATGGTGAGTTCAGACAAGGCTTACTTCCAGAAGGAGGCTTAATCTGAGATGAACAAAAATGCTTCTGATTTTAAAAGAACAGATTTAAGAACTTTCCACAGGCAGCTTCCTCCTGAAACTTCAGTTCTCATCCTGAATTTTAAAACCATAATGTGACATTTTAACATATGGCAAAGAGAGATGAATTTGAGATCGTTTCAAACTGCTTAAAAGATCTGCATTAAATACAGATTTCCATTATTACAGATCTAATAAGTCCTATTCTCATCTGGGCTATCAGCAACAGAGTAAGTAATTACCTTTCAACTTGGTCTGTTCCAGTCCATTAGCCCAATACTGATGACTCAGGAAAAGCCAGCCACGAGAATTAAACACTGGTAAAAGATGAAATGCAATGGGAGAAAATGATACTGCCTTATCCTATTCGCCTACATCCATTGTGAGGAATGAGTCAAAAATAATTTGGATGGAGGGATAAGTCCAAAAGTAAATATTAAAAATACAACCTACAGTTGTAGCTACCTAGATGAATGCAGAAAACTAAATGTTTCCTTGAATATGTCATAGATTTGGAAGGCCCTTCAGTAATCCCAGTTACAGTGTTTACCTATGTACAAGGACCAGATCAAAATGGTACCATTCTGATGGTGAAAAGCTAAGTAAGTGAGTCACCTATTCCTTCAACAAAATAGCCAATAAGTCAGGCTCCTTGCTAGGTACCAGAAATACAAATGTTATTGAGACACTATCTTAATGAGAGAGATAAGATAATCATTTTAACCATATCCAAATTGAGAGTATTTGACATCAGATATAATTATTTTTAAGTTCTTTAAGTTAAAAATTTTCTTTAGTCACGAATCCCAGTTATAAATTGTCTGGTATTTGTTAATCTGGTATTACATTCCTGGTGTTCTGGAAAATACAACAATGACGATGGTGATTCGATAACGGTGCATGTTCAAGTCAGGAAGATAAGATTAATAAGGTAGAATCAGGGAACAGTGAGCATACTTGAGCTACGTTAAATTGTACAGTAGAAATTATTAGTTCTAGAGGAAGTCAAAGAAAAAAAAATACAACCATGAGGAGAGAATGGAAAGGTTTCATGGGGACGTAAGGTGAGGCCATCGTGGCATTATACGCATGCACAGTACTCCCGTGAGGGTACAGGAGGAGCCAGTGATCTGGAAAGGAACCTGGGGAGTGGAAGTGTGGGGCTACCGGGGAGCCATGATGCTGCTGTGAGATTTGAGCGGAAGAATCATGGGGGCATGTTAGCTGTGTGATGCCAAGCACACTGGCTGACAACTGGCCACTCCCTGGGGAGTCTCCCAGCTTAAGTCTATCCCTTCGTTTATCTGGAAGACCACACACCAGTCCACTCCCTCTTTTCCAGAAAACCGCAAGCTCATCCATCTATGTCCCTCATGTCCTTTCTACTTTCGAGGGTCAGGTACAACTGCTTACCCCACCTTCCCACACCCTCACCAATGTTCCCACTAACGCAGATCCACTTCCCTTTCCATAACACGCAGAAAACTTAAGTTGCTCCCAACTCCTTGCATGGAACTTTTCTTAGATACTCATGTGGCTGTCTGGCAAATGTTTCCTCTTGTCTGTCTTAGAAATCAGCCCAGATGAATGGCACTGGTTAGGACACTGAGACCATGATCCAAGCCCAGGGTGCCATGGCATGACCGGCCAATCTTGCCACAGTCTCACATGCAGCCCGGGTGCATCTCTTTAGGACAAAGGCTGCCTCCTGGGAGTGAACTAGAAATGTAGTCCTTTTCAAATGCAAATGCCCAGGATGGGACAGACTAGGGACACAGATGACTGCAGGAAAAACTAAAGGAGTGACAAGAAAACAGTGACAAAGGAGGGCTGCAGATTGAACGAATCAAGGCAGGACTTGGAAGACATCCTCTCGAAAAGTTGAGCCTGGCTGCAAGCCCAGGAAAGAGACAAGCGGGAAGATTCCCGGGCACAGGGCCTAAGGAGCGCTCAGCAGACGTCTGCGGTGTCAAGGAGATGCCTGGAGAGGAGTTATGGCCCTGATTTGTGGGCAATGCCTGGGACCAGCCAGAGGGAGCTAATTTTGACAAGGTTTAAGGGGTTGGAAGGAGACAATGTAGTTCCGTGTTGATAAGGTGAACGTGATAGGGCACCATGAATCCTTTCTGGGGCCAGAGAGAGTCCTACCCTAACTCTGCCCATCTCCCCTTGTCAGGTCAACACCCTCAGGGCCTTACCACAGTAACCCCTTGTCTCTACAAGGATGCAGTATGACATTGCTCAAGACGGTTTTAGTCCCGCCCATGGCGGAGAACAAAGACTCCAGGCAAACACAGAAAAGTCTTCAGCTTAGAGATGCCCTGGCATTTAACTACTTTTTGAAGAGTTAAAACCCCTATATTGGAACTCTAGGTACTAAGATTTAAAATAGAACACATTGTGCTGTGGAGATTTTAAACAAAAAAAGGCTCATGAAAGGCAGCACTTGCTGTGAGGAAAAGTAGCCGCTGAGAAGTGTGCTATATTCAGTGGCCATTATCTGTACCTCCTGCCCAGAAGGGTCTTCCCACCCCTTCTCTTGTCCTCTTCCCCTTCCAAACTCTTGAGACACCCAGCCAGAAGGCCATGTGCTTTTCTCCCGCTACCATGCGGATGCTTCTGCTTGGGGTGACACCAAAGGTCACTCAATGAGTCTGCTGGGCAGCCTAACGGTCACAGGACCCACTCAACTCATGTATCATGGCATCCAGGCCTGGCACGTACAGGCTCTGGATCCACACAGCCGTATAAACACAGGAAGGACTGCGCTAGGAGAGGAGGCGAGCTGCAGTGTTGTGGCCACCAGAGTCTCCTGAGGGTCATTGTCTTGGCCCGGTCCCTGCCTTGCCCTCTGGATAGTCCGCTCTTCCTACACCTAAGTCTTTGGGCCCTTCAAGAAGCTGCTTTCAGCTTCCATCTCCAACACCCAAGTCAGCTATTTCTTTTGCCCCCTTGAATTGAGGTTTAAGCCCATCCGCTATTTCAAGCGACTCCTAACTGGGACATTTCCTAACTGCTGTCTCTCGGTTAATGCTCTGCCACCTGGTATTCCATCTTCCCCTTCACTTCTTTCCCCCAAATAACCACAACTGAACTCTCCTGATGGGAATTCAGAGTCAGCCCCAGAAGTAAATCCCACAGAAGTAAGTTCCACAGCCACATCCTTCCAGTCAGGCCTCCAATGTCCACCAGTGACCCCCAAGTCTCCTCATCATCACTCCTTGGCTTCTCTGGAATCCATGAGCTTCTCCAGTCACCATCGCCTTCATACGGTAACGCCCACTGCCATCACTCCATTCGGTCCCACTGCCTTGATTCCTGTTGTTCCTTTCCACGGAGCATGGAATGAATAAGGATCCTCAGTCCTGTCATACTTTCAGACCTCTGGCCCTGTGTGGTGTTGGGCATTGGAGGGAGGGTCCCAGTTCATGTGGAAAGCTGGGAGGATGCATGCTCGTCTTTATGATTTGTATTCTTCTTATTTTAACATACGTGCCATTACCCACATTCCCCTTACTCCATAATCTAAGTTCTTTTGGTTCCCTGCCTACTGCAGACATTCTGGACTTCAGATACTGAGTCATCTCTCCTGATAAGAGACACAAAAATAGCTTATACCATTACACAAACAAACTTTGGCGAATCCAAACAATAGACAGAACGCTTTCTGATTTCAAGTAGTTGTTAATGGAATTATAATGTCACAATAATGGCTGGCACTTTGCGCATATTCCAACTACCAGCTAAACGAATTACAAAGACATTTTAAATATGATTTCCAAAGTGTCCTCACATGGTGGAGTTGATGATTTAGCTTGTTCCTGCAATATTCTCTTTATGTAATTAACTGGGGGACTTGGGGTCAGTAGTCTGCAATGGCTGTCCAAGGTACCAGATGTGCAGTGATTTGACCACTGGGGGAACAGCAATGTTGACAGATTAAAAAGTCTATTTCTTCTTACAGTTTTACTCGTTAACAATAATTTGTTCATTACTTGATGTCTTATTAACAGACAGAGGTCCCTATTTGCTCTCACAGAAACTAGAGGGTGAGAATTTGTTAAGAATTTCTATTAGAAATACAAGGTAATATAGAGAGCTACTCATTTTTTTAAATGTAAATTTAAATTGGGGTAATCTTTTAAATGTTGGTACTCCATTATTTTTCAGGACCAGGAAGTTCAGGGGGAGAAGAATAGAGGCAGTACGAGCTTCCTCTTCCCAGGAAGCAGTGAATGGCCCACACAAAGACCAGATATTTCTGAACCACATAAACACGGGCTCCCAGCTGGCAGCTATATCTAACTAGACCTATCTGGCCCAGCGCATTGCCCCCCCCCCCCCCTCGGTCACAGATACACAGTAATGTCAGCCGGGAGGCTGGAACCTTCCCTTCTATGACAAAAGTGACAATGAACATCAGTAATTTCAAAAAATCTCCAGCAAGCATTGTTCTTAATGAGAAAGACTGATGCTCTTCCCATGAGATCAAAAGCCAGGCAGGACATCCACTCTCACCATTTCTATCCAGGCACCATGGTTCTGGAGGTCCCGGCCAGTACAATAAGGCAAGAAAATGAAATAAGACACCTTTAAATCACAAAGGAAGAAACAAGACCAACAGAACTTAACGGAAAACACGATCTTCTGTCTTAGTCCACGGAGACTGCTATGACAAATTGCCACAGACTAGGTGGCTCTTAAACAACTGCATCTATTTCACAATTCTGAAGGCTGGGAATCTGAGATCAAGACCCCTGCAGATGTGGGTTTTGGTGCAGGCCCTCTTCCAGACTCACAAATGGCCACCTTTTCACTGTGCCCTCAGATGGCAGGAAGGGTGAGGAAGCTGTGTGGATTCTTTTTCATAAGGGGCCCCCAAAGCCCAACCTCCTACCACCACCACACTGGGAGTTAGGACATCAACAGGAAATGGGGGAATACGAACATTCAGTCTGTAACAGTCCACATTGCAAATAAATGGACAGACACGTTACTAGGGCAGATAAGTGAGTTTAACAGATCTCAGGACACAAAGCCAATAGATTAAAATCAAATGAATTTTATACACTAAGACTCCTATTTTTATTTTTCTCAAAAATGTCTTTTGAATAATACATTTTTAAAAAATGAAATCCAGTCTATCATTTTTTTTCCTTCTTATTTTCTGGTTTCTGTGTCTTATCTAGGAATGATTTATCTTAATCAAATAAGTGGATAATAGCCTGGCAACATTATCAGGGGATATGGATCTCCGTGTTATTCTGGACATAAAGATTTTCTCCAATGTTCTCTTCGGGAAGTTTGATGGTTTTATGCTTTACATTTAGGTTTATGATCCATTTTGAGTCAATTTCACGAAGAACATGAGGTAAATAGTTCTAAAATAAGCAAAATATAATAAAGGGAAACAGAAATGGACAAAAATCAGAAAAAGTACACACACAACTACAAACCTTTTCTGCCAAGATTGCTGGGTTGAGGCTGACTTGCCTCACACATGCCGATCCAGGCTGATGAATGCGCCAAGTGCCTTGCCAGTTTCCCTACTCTCTCAATGCATAGGCTGGTCAATCAGGAAGAGCGGCAGCATCCATGCTGAGCACAGCCGGGGCTCTACCGCAGTCTCTGCCACACCAGCACTCTGAGTCTTGGTAGGCTTTTTAATCTGTTTCAATTTGAGCATTTGGAAGGGAGACTTTTCTTTAGCTATCACCAGAGAAAGTTATGAGAAATATGATTTAAGCACAAAAGCATGTGTAACATTCTTCCTATTAGGCTGTTTTAAGAACTACTGATTAATAACAAAGTATAATATTCTTATCATGAACACATGCCTAAAGTCAGTCAGCATTATCTCTGACTGGAAGCAACACATCAGTATATTGATAGATACCTAACATATTCAAGATGTCTGTCACGATCTTCCAAATTTACAATTTATTCAAGTAGAGCCTGGGTCGTCTCTTCTCAGAAGTGTGGAAAGGCTTCCTGCTTGGGTGGGCGGGTAAGCTATGGGAGAGGAAAGCCCCTCAAGCAGTGGGCACAGGTCCAGGAGCTGAAAGGAGAAGTGGGTTTGAATTCTAGCAAGCCCAACTACCAGCTACGTGAAATGTGGCCTGTGGTTTCCCTCCTTTGAGCCTCATCTCCATCTGTAAAGGGGACGAAAGCTATCTTATTGCCCATGTTACACAAAATTGTTTGAACGTTGAATCAACGCTCTACCTTCCCACAATCACATTCACGTTCTTGGATTCTCTTAAAAATGATCTGGGTGACACACAACAACACTCGGCATAGAAATGGGAGAGGAGCAGGGGGAGGAGGTGGTGCAGGTCCACGTACACGCGAGAAACCTACTGGAGACACCTGAGCTGAGCAGGGCAGACATCACTCCAACGAAGCGGAAGACAGAATGACAAGGATCCACATTCACCGGTATTACTAGGCTGGGAATTGTCCTTATTAATCAAGATAAGTGTGTGGAAATAAGATTATTAACAATAGTAAACGTAGTGATGGTGGTGATGGTCACCATGTGCGTGCCTGGTCGTGCTTTAGGCATCTCACACACAAACACACACTCAATGTTCACAACAGTCCAATGAGGTGGGCGTTTTTATTGTCTCCATTTTGTGATGGGAAGACCTGAGGCACAAGGAGCACCTGGGTCCTGACCAAGGCCACAAAGCCAATCAGCAGCAAAGACGAGATTCCAACCCAGAAAGCACAGGTCCAAAACCCCTACTGTCTCACACAGATCGAAATGTGACCACTTCCCTACCCAACAGAGTTTACTGGCCAACCACGTGTCTCTGTGATGTGCCAAGTTTTCTTAAAAATCGGGACAGCCTTCTGGGCTGCTGGACCCTACTCCTTTCCTGTGAAGAAAGGGGTTTTGACCAGAATTTTACCGCTCTGAGGGCTCCTGTTCAGCTGTTCCTGGTGAACACCTCAGACGCAGGCCCACGCCTCCATGCCTGCTCCTCACCGCCCCGCCTTCCCCCCCCCCCCCCCCCCCCCCCCCCCCCCCCCCCCCCCCCCCCCCCCCCCCCCCCCCCCCCCGCCCTTGAATCTACAGGCTAGACTTACTGGAGCAAAAGCTCAGCTAATCTCCTGGCTGGCACGACAGTTATTATCATGCAGCACACACATGCATATTCAGCCAGATTTAAAGGGAGGAAATAAGCCTCCCTCATGGCGCTGCTGATAAACAACCCCCAAAATCTTTTTCCCTATGCTCAGACCAAGCACATTTGGAGGCCTTGTCATACTTCAAAGTGATTTGCCCATAAGTCTTTTATATGTTAATAACAGTGTGTTGAATATTTCATTCCCAAGATCATCATTTGATTGGTTTCCCTGCGGTTTTCCAGCACAATAGGAATGGACGTGGCGGCCTTGGGGGCTTTTGGACACCAACCTTCATGTTCAAGCTCACACTGCGGGCATCCGGCATGCTGCACTTGGCTGCAGCCAGAGCAGGGCCTGGTCATGTTGTCAAGGGTGCTTGTAATTTTAATTCCTGGCATGGGACGGGGCCCTTGGTGAAGGGGCTATGTTGGAAGAAGACAGAAAGGAGGAGAGAGGAGAGTTGAAAATACAAGCTTAACCCAGAAGCAATTATCTTGCTGGCTTTTCTCCTGCTAGAACAAGACTGACTTCAGGTGACTGTCCTCTGCTCACAGTTTGTACACTTCCACCCTTGACAGTTTCATTCACTAACAATATGTCGAACTGGGTAACCACAACTTCCAAAACTTCTTTTAAAAGCCCGCCGCCACCGCCACCCTGGCTGCTGGCCCTATGAACATCTTGGCTGTTCTGAGCGGAGACGAAGTCGTCCCACTCACACTCTGTGACTTCACCTGTCCCAGTTTCATTCCCTTCCTGCAGGCTCAGCCTGCGGCTGCCTTAAGCCCCTTCACGTGCCTTAGGCCAGAGTCACTGCCCATGTTCAAATTCCTGTCATGCCATGGACCAACCCTAGGATTTCAGGCAAGTCTTTTAGCTTCTCTGTGCTTTGCGTCCTTCAGCTGTAAGAGGGAGACAACAAATGGTGTTGACACAAGTCAGCAAGTATTCTGTAGGCAGCCCTGTGAAGAGTCCCGCACATCTCCAATGTACGGATAAGGAAACAGGCTGAGACACAATGCACTCACGTGTGCTCTTTATTAAGAGTGTGTCCTCAACTGGGGCTCAGACTGCAGACTTGGCCTGTAAGAACCTAAAAAGTTCTGTGAAGTACTGTTTGGGACACTAACGCCACTGTGCACAAACTGCCACTCATTTCCAGTCGGATGACCTAGGTGTGAGCACACAGCTTCTCCATCCCTTCTGCCTCTTACTCTCTTGCCTGGGAAGTTAGACTTCTAGTGGGGCGTGAAAGGAAATCATGATTTTAAATCTTATTTGAACACAGATCTTTTCTTTGTGAGCTTGCGTTCTTAACCAGAGGCCATAACCTGTTGGGTTTCTTTGATACTACTTGTAACCCATTTCCACTGTAACAAAGCTGTGGCTTATAAAGGATTTCAAATGAGGTGGGGCCTGTAGAAATCAAGTAAGCTAATCAACTGGTAAGCTAGAGAAGCACTACTGGCCCTCAGTGGACGCCAGACAGCCATAATGACAACAGCAGGTACTCATAACCACAGAGTGCATCTCCCCGGCCTTGATCTTGCCAGTGGCCTATCTGAAATAAACACCAGGAAGACGCTGGGCTCAGAGGTGCTCTGCTGTAGACCACTTCTCTGGCCTCTGCTGCACTGTGTTTCTTCATTTATTTTTTAATCATCTCATGCCAAAAGCCTCAAGATGCCACATCAAAGTTCCCCAAACTGTGCCTCACAGAACATAGAGGAGGAGGAAAGGGTAGGCATCCTATGTCCCACAACCCACACTCTGCAGGAGCTTTTGATGTGTTCTCTTTAATCCTCCAACTATTCCGTAACTAGTACATAAAACAAGTGACATACTCCCATTTTAAAGATGAAAAGGCTGAGGCTAATAGCCATCAATAGCCAGGACCCGTGGCCATTGGGTCAAGGCCAGGGTTCACACACAGATCTGCCAGCCATCCAGTCTGCATTTTCTACTCAGAATCTTGTTGAAAAGACCCCTAGACGCCCCAATCCAGCTCTCCTGCTTCCTAGACACAGGTACCAAGAGTCGTGGAGGTGCACCCGGCTTGAGCCACACTCCCAAACACAGCCCAAGTCCTCAGTGCTCTCCAAGACACCACGTTCCTGCTTCACAAACACCTTATCAAGAACTTTCAATATCACCAGTTTGTTGACACTGTTCAAAGGGAGCTCTCCTAGGAGATCAAACCGGTTCCCAAATTCTTTTCCTAAATTCTTTCCTTCAAACAAATCAGCTCAAAGCTGCATAAAATCTGCCCTACTTCGGGCCCCAGCAAAAGGTTTGGCGTCTGTACACACTAAATCAAATCCACCATTACTCGGGGACTCATCACCCAGTACCTAATAAGACGACATCAGCACCACAGCAACTTTGTCGGGCCACTCCTGCCCAGGGAATAGCAAAAGCAGTTGGGGGAGTTGGGGGCAGGGGGAATGGAGAGGGAACCTCCAGGAATTAAATGGGGAAACAGATGATACTTAATTATATAAATATTCTCAGCGATGCTCTGAGGAATGGAATTATTGTTTTGCAGGGCAGGCCCTCACTGAACCACAAGGCAGAGGAGATTCACACCACAGAACCCACGCTCTCGTTAGAGCTCATGCAGCCAGTGTCTTGCAAGTAGGTGTCTGGAAGCTGGGTGACACTGCGGGCTCATCATCCGACGGTGCAGTGCGGCTGGCCTCAGAAGGAGAAAGGGAAGCTGATCGCTCATTCATTCGGGATTCACATTTTATTAGTGTTATTATTATTTGGCATAATTACATACAAAGAATTAGCAATGTTAATTAATGCTACACTAATGCAGTCCTAATTACTTCCATTTATTCTAGAACATAAGTGAATTTATAAAATTTATTTATTTGGAATTCAAGTGACTTCTTAGATTCACATCTTTTTAAAAAATCAGATCTATCTGCTTATCCTTTTAACCAACCCACAGGAAAAAAAAAAAGACTGCTTAGGATTCTAGCTAAACAAGACCCCCACATGAACTAAATTTATGAAATTCATAAATAAAATCACTTAAAGGATACACCACTGATTTATTTCTCCATAACCTGTTGGGTTTCTTTGATACTACTTGTAACCCATTTCCACTGTAACAAAGCTGTGGCTTATAAAGGATTTCAAATGAGCTTCTCTGCGCATTTTCAACTGACAAAACGCAAGGAATGAAAAGCACTTGATTTCAGCACCCACTCCTAGCTCTGCTGACAACTTTTCTAAAGGTTTTACGAGATTTCAAGTTACACAAGTATCTTTCCAGGGAACTATGGGCACTTGATAAGCATCTGCTTCCATATTTAACAGTGAAATGTCCAGTAAGAATTACTACCGCCTGAGAAAAGGACGGCCACTTTCTCCACTTCTAATCAAGACAGCGATCACTCCCCCAAGCAGAGCAAGCAGGCGTGAGAAAGAAAGGGAGTCTCAATCAGAAAGAAGGACCTCTAAATGTCCTTGTTTGCAGTGAGATGGTCACATACACGGGAAGCCCAAGATGCCACCAAAACAGTTAAGATTAACAAATGAAGTTGCAGGATACAAAAATCAACAGTAAAAACCAGTAGCATTACTATTATATCAACAATGAACTACCTGAAAAGGTAAGAAAAGCAATCTCATAAATAGCTACAAAATAGCTGCAAAGCATTTTAATGCTGAAGAAAGAACTTACCAAAGAGGTGAAATATCTCCCTAATGAAGACTATCGATGAAGACGAAACAAATAAATGAAAACACACCCTACGTGAACAGACGAGGAGAAGTAATACTGCGAAAAGTCCATAGAGTGGCCAGTATTGTCTAAGTTTCCCAAAGTAATCCATGTATTCAATGAAATCCCTACAAAAGTATCATTTCTATTCTTCCAGAAATAGGAAAAATAATCTTAAAATTTACATAAAGTCACAGAAGAACCTGAATAGTCACAGCAATCTTGAGCAAAAAAGGATGAAGCCAGGGGCATCACATTACTCAACTACATAATATACTACCAAGTTATAGTAACTAAAACAGCATGGTAGATAAAAACATAAGCCATGGTAGATAAAAACATAACTACAGATCAACAGAACAGAACAAAGAGCCTAGAAATAAAACCACACACCTGCCGATTTTATCAGAGATGATAAGAATACACATTGGATAAAAGACAGTCTCTTCAATAGCTGGTGCTGAGAAAATTGGATTATCTATTCACATGTAGAAAATGAAACTAGAACTTAGTCTCCTACAGTATAAAAAGCCAATCCCAAATTAATTAAATACTTAAATGTAAGGCATAAGACTCCTAGAATAAAGCATAGAGTAAATACTTCACAACAGGAACTGCATGAGGCTTTGTAGATAAGAACATAAAAGCACAGGCAAGAAAAGTGAGAACAGACGGTTGGGATTACACTAAGACTAAAAGCCCCTGTACAACACCACAGCAGAGACAGCCTACACAATGGGAGATGCTTGCAAACTATCTGATCAGGAGTTAATATCATTAAAAATCTAAACACTAGTTTTTAAAAATCTGGTTTAAAAGTGAGCAAAAGATCTGAATAAACATTTCTCAAAAAAGATAAACAAAGAGGCAACAGATATATTTGAAAATATTCAACATCACTGATCAGGAGAATACCAACCAAAAACCACAATGAGGTATCACTTTACTCCTACTGGAATGGTTCTTATGACCCCAAAAAGGGTAACAAGTGCTAGTGAGGAATTGGAAAAGACAGAACCCTTATACATTGTTGCTGGAAATGAAAATTAGTACAGTAATCATGGAAAACAGTGTAGAGGTCCCTTAAAATTAAAACTAGAACTACCATATAATCCCCTAATCCCACACCTGGGCATACACACAAAGGAAATGAAATCAGTACGATGAGGACACCCTTAAACTCACAAATTCAGTGTAGCACTATTTATAATGATAAAGAAAAAGATAAGGAAGTAGCCTGTGTCCCATCTTCAGATGAACAGGTTCTCTAAAATGGGGTACATACACACAACGGAAGGCTATTTAGCCACTAAAAAGACAAAATCCTGTCATCTGTACCAACATAGAAGAAACTGCAAGACTTTACATTAGGTGAAGTGAGCCAGGCCCAGAAAGAAAGAACCCACGTCATCTTGTTGGATGCGGAATCTGAGAAGGCTGATCTCATCCAAGGACAGAACAGGCTGCTGGTTCCAGAAGCAGGAGAGGAAAGGGAAAGAGCTGGTCACTGCAAACACACGAAAAAATGTTCGATACCTTTAGCCATTAGAGAAATGCAAATCAAAACAACACTGAGATACCACCGTATCCCGATGAGAACAACTTACACCAAGAACTCAAAGAGCAATAGAAGCTGGCGAGGTTGTGGGGAAACCAAAATGCTTTTACACTGCCAGTGGGATGGAAACTGGTACAACCATTGTGGAAAGCAGCATGGAAATTCCTCGAAAACCTGCAAATAGATATTCCATTTGACCCAGAGATACCTCTTCTGGGAATCTTCCCAAAAGAGATAAAATTAACATGTAACAGAGACACATGTGCACCCATACTTACAGCAGCACAACTAACAACAGCTAAATTGTGGAAGGTGCCAAAATATACCTCAATAAGCCAATGGGTATAAAAAGTGGCATATGTACAGAATGGAGTACTACTCTGCCATAAAAAGAAATAGATTTGAGTCATTTGTAGGTAAATGAACACAACTTGAGACCATTATGCTTAGTGAAATGAGTCAGACTCAGAATGCAAAATGTCTTGTGGTTTCTTTAATATGAGTAACCCAGAATACAAATAAACAATAGGGTCAACTGGTGAGATATTGGGAGTCGGGGGAGAAGGGGTCAGAGGTGGAGGGATGAAAAGCGAGAGGGGAAAGGAATGAGAAGATGATACAATATGTATATGCACAAAATTCTCAAGTTCAGTGTCACCATTGTGTATTGCACGTATATGTACACACACACACACACACACACACACACACACACACACACACACACTAACAAAAATGAGGAAAAAGAAGTTATACTTAGATAGGGAGAAATACACTTCTAGAGCCCTATTGCACAGCCAGGTGACAAGAGATGACAGTAATGTATTCTACACTCCAAAACAGCTGGAAAGGGGATTTTAAAGGGTTCCTCACAAAGGAGCAATAAATGTTTGATATGCTGGACACACGAACTGCCCTGATTTGACCATTACACAATGAATACATGCAGTGAATCATCACATTGTACCCTATAAAGTTGTACAATTATTATATGTCAATTAATAATAGAAAACTAAAATCTTATTCCAGAATAAGGAATATATTTTAAGAGAAGAAAAAGAAAGCCCATGGACACCACTAAGCTGGTTAGGTCCTTCCAGGCGTCTTGTCAGGGCATCTCTCCCTAAACCATGGGCCTCTCATCGGGGAAATTCAAATAGCACATTAAGTAGATTTTTGCTGGGAATAAAGATTTTAAGAGATAATGCCAATCAAACTCTGCTTTACAAGAGGCAACCCTCTCCCCTTTCCTCACCATCACACACAAAACATCTACTTTACTCGAAAGCTTGTGAAGTGCTTTGACAGAGATGTTATCCTAGAACAGATTTCAATAAATTGAAGAAAATCTGACTCTAGCTGTTTTCTATACTGGGTAAAAGCAGTGCTTCCATTACAGAGGGATGGAGCAGGATGGGCTCCATGAGTCGCGGAGTAGCTCCCTCCCTCCATCCCTGGACAGGGGCCTTTGAGCTCCCATCCCAGTTCTTGAATCTGAGACCTTGGAAGGGGTTTGGGGTGACCTAGGGACAGTCCTTGACGGTGCGGGCACAAGGAATGGAGTACTGGCTTGTCTTCATCTGGCTCTTCTCTTCCGGGGTGGAACCAATCCCCACATCTGTACACCTGGTCAGACTGGCCTTGACCTCCATCCACATCTCTGGGCTGATGGCTGAGCACAATCACAAAGCTCTCTGCCATAGCTCCAGCTCAGTGTGCCCCAAACCCACTGCCACCACTCCACCCAGCCCAGTGCTCGCCCTGTACACCCCCCCTTTCTGGCTCAGACTGCTACACCCCACGGCCAACCTGGCAGGAAGCCTTATCAGCCGGCCTTTAAAAATAAACGCAGAATCTACATTCAACTCTGCCCAGAATCCTGAACTGGCCTCCCAGATGATAATCTCCAACTCTGTCTCAACATAATCTCCAAAAGGTCAACCAGCGGGATGCTTTTAAGGCACTAAGTTATCCTGTTACTCTTCTGGCCAAATCCTCCAACAAATTTCTATCTTAGAACAGAAGCCAAAACCCACACGATGACCTACAATATTCTACACATCCTGACACTCACTCCTCCCAAGCCCAACGCCCTAAACCTCTTCTCTGAGTCCTCCCCTTGGGACTCGACCTCCCCCACCCCACTTCTGCCACACTGCTGTTTCCCACATATTCTGCACACAGTTCTACTTCAGGACCTTAGCACTGACATTGCCTCTGCCTGGAATGTTATCCAACCTCCACAAACTCACACAACACTCTCTATTTTCAAGCCTTTTCTTAAATAAGTTATCATCTCATCTGGCATAGTACTAAAAGCTGTACCACTACCGCCACATTTCCCATATTCTCATCGCCCTTGGGATTTTAGGTCACTCTGTCTTGAACCCTTCTACCATAATATATAATCAACCTAATGTTTAGAGTCTAACCCTCTACCCCAGCTGAACTTAAAATCCACGAGGGCAGAATTTTTATCTCTTTCCAGCTAGATATTCAGTGCCTACAATGGCACCTGACACACGGGTGGCGGCTTGATAAGCCCTTATGGAGGAGCGAGTTCTGGTAGATGGCTTGTAACTGGAGGTTTAGTGTCCCCCTGCACCCACACACCACACACACATGCACATACGTCCCCGCTTTTCTTTTCCCAGGCTGCTCGGAAGCTGGCTTAAGCCATCAGAAGCCTTTACTCTAACTTCCTGCACACGGACCTCCAAGGAACACAGAGCTCCTCCTAGCTGACCACACCTTTCAAAAACTGAACATGGAGCCAGACCCAGTGACGCAGGTCCGGAATCTCAGTACCCTGGGAGACCGCAACAGGAGAATCGCCAAGTTCGAGCCCAACCTGGGCAAGTCAGTGACTTAGTGAAAACTTGTCTCAAAATAAAAAATGAAAAAGACTCAGGATGTAGCTCAATGGGAAGGCCCTGGGCTCAATCCTTAGTACTGCCCCCCCCCAAAAAAAAAGCACCAGAAAATGGATTCTGTATCTCACCCAACACTGTTCATAGTCACATTTCCCCACTTGTCATAGCTATTCTGTTCATCCTGATACAGCATCCACCCGAGTGTTGCTCGCTGCAACCAGCTCTGCTGCTGCTGTCTCCAGTCACTGCGCTTTCTCTGTATAGCACATGGCTCCTGGGAGGTGTCTACGCCAGATGTCCTGTGGAAATCGTGTCCCCTACTACTACTTCACATCAAACTCCATGGTGAGTGTGGTCACTCTTGACCATCTGGTTACAGTTATGGCCAACCTTCCCACTTTCCCTCCATGAATCTGTGGGTGACACCTTATGAATATGGGCATACTCTGCTCACATCAGTAGTCTTGACTCCTGTGGTCCTAGCATTCATCTTGAGTCTCTGAGTGCCCAGGGTTACAGTGAAAGGATTGTCTAATTCTACAGTCCATCTGTATCTGCGACCTGGCATTCCTCTGCAAAATGTAGCTCACCCCAACCTTCCTTACTGCCGGCTCTCATCACTGTCGACTCTTGATGTCTTTTTGAATGTAATATGCTGAAATCTACCACCATCAATACTGCTGATGTTCCAATCATCTCAAGTCGGGCCAGTGAGGGTCTCTCTAAGCTGGCCAGTTCCATGACCTTTTAGTCTTTCAACACTTGCCCACTTTCAGCACAATTAAATCCCTCATGTGCCATTTCTCCAATGGCTTCTTCTAGTGGGAAATGCAATCTAGAAATCAAGATTGGGGCATTAGAGATGTTCACAACTGTGGGGATGGCCTGGATTCCAGGGTCTTCTAGTTGATATAGCTAGGGTGAGTGTGTGTGTGTGTGTGTGTGTGTTCACACATACTTTCAACTCAAATCCAATATTGTGAGATACTTTCTCTCATTGCTTTTCCAAATTTACACCCCTTCTCCCACAGTGAAAATTTTCATCTCCAACACATCAGTTTAGTCATTTGTTCTCTCCTAAACAGACACAAAATAGTTTCAGAATGTCATTGTCACTACTATTACCAAAAAAGCCTATTTAGAAAAAAGCCCACTGTTTCTTTATACATTCTTCTGTCACTAGATTATCTGCAGTATGTTTTTTTTTTAAATACAAGACTCTTGGAACTAGAAGAGATGAGTTTGACGGTCCCACAACAAAGGGATGACCAATGCTGAAGGGGATGGTAACGCTAACTACCTTGGGCTCAGCATTATACACTATGTACCTATACCAATAGATCATCTATACCCCATAAGTAAGCACAATTTTTTAAAAATCACACTCCCCCCCCAAAAAAAAAACCTCTCAGGCAAGCTTACAATAAAAGCATTTAAATAATTCTGTTAATCTTGTTCTCTTAAAACGTGAATATAAGATAATATCAACACATATCTATATACGAATCAAACTCTATTGAAATTAGCTTTCACATTCAATTGAACAGTACCTATAGTATTCAAATAGGAAATGTTAAGCTTTAGTGAATCAACATTAAAGAACATTTAAAACTAGGATTCCTATTTCCATAGAAACAATAGATCACTATTTCCAAGGAAAAAATTAAAATCTTTTTCAATACACTAGTAATTTTCTTTAAATAATCTTCAAATAATATGTCTGACCCATAGATTAACATTATCTAACAATAAATAAGGGAAATTTTTCCATTTTAAACAAAACAGAAATTCACTGTTCCTAAAAAAGAAATGACTATGGGCCTGAGGCTTGTGTGTTATGGAAGCAGACTGGGGAACACCTTACCAGCTTTCAGCGCTTTATGATTGGGGGTGGTGGGGAGGTCACAGCTACTGCAACCTTACTGAGAGTATCTTAGTTACTTCTTCACTGTTCTGATGAAATATTTGACACAGACAAATTAGGGGAGAAAAACCTTATTTTAGCTCACAGTTTTAGAAGGTTGCACTCTATTCATGGACGGCCAGCAACAACAGAAGCACATGGCAGCGGTGGAGGTAGACAGCTCTTCATGGCCTTGCAAGCAGGAAGCCAAGTCCCCACGGAAGACAGAAAGTAGCATATACCCTTCCGGTGCCTGTCCGAGTGCTCCACGCCTTCTGGGTCCGCGCCTTCTGTGTGTTCTGCCGCTGCTAGGTTTAAGCCCCTAATCCAACCACACGTCTGTAATCTACAATCTACCACATGCCTGTCTTCCACCACACACCTATAATCCACCACATGCCCATAATCCAACTCTCCAGACCAGGTCCCCACCTCCCAACAGCACATGGTTCCACAGATAATCCACAGCGCCCAAATACACGAGGCTTTGGGGGAAATTCCATATCCAATCACAGTGGAGAGTCACAAGGGTTTTGATGGCTGCTCTTCTACAAAGTTTACAAGCAAATGTCCTAACCATACAGATTTAATTAGTGAGTGCATGTGACTATTTCTCATCCTTCAAGATTAGGCCTTACCCTTACCTGTCCTTACACTCTGCTATCAACAAACGAAATCCACGTTATGCGTCGAGGATCCTGGATTATCATTTCTTGTTCTCCCCCACCATCTACGACAATACAGATTCCTTACCCAGGACTATGTGGCTTGGATTTCAACTACAAGCCATTTTATACCTACATGAAAATTGCCCAGTCTTGCTAAATATACTATTGCCATATTTCTGTATGATGTTAAACATCACAATAATTTTCAGTTAGTGATGTAAGAAAATCTTAATCCTAAATTAAATGATTGAAAATAAGAATACAAGATGCAAAAAGCAATTTCATAATCTCTTTCTACAAGTCTTTTGTCTGCATTATTTGTTCGTCCTAGAAGTATATTTAGTCCCAGGATGGAACATTCTTGACAATGAGAAAGGGACATGGTCATGCGCTGCAGGGACAGTGGGCAATCCTCTCGCCTGTGCTATTTGGGAAGTGAGCAGCATCAAAACCTCTGTCACCAACAAAACTCCCCAGAGAGCACGAGACCTCTATCCTCCTGCCCACTGACCTCACGCCTCTGCCAGCCGTAAACAGGGGAAAGAAGAGGAGGAGAAAGCAACAGAGAGAGGGCAGGTGCGTTTCCCTCCACACGTGAGGGGTGGACACCGCGGAAGGAAGAAGCCGGGAAAGGAAGATGTGTGGGCCGGGCAAGGGGCAAGGACACTGGACACACGGGGAGGAGGAAGGCGGAGGCACACGGGGAGCCCGGGGGGTGAGCCAGGCCCCTTCTCTCCTCACCTCCCATCTTCCTGAGCTCCCTCAGCAGGCCCACACCTGGCCAGTCTGGCCAGACCAGCTTTTCCACCTGCGACTTTCTCATACCCTGAATACCAAGCTTCCTTTCTTGCATTGCTTAAAAATGTGGTAAAACGCATCTAACTCCAGAGAGAATGGCGTATATCAAGAACACAAACAGCAATCAGTGCTGGAGAGGCTGTGGGAAAAAAAGGAGCCCTCCTGCACTGCGGGTGGGAACGTGAACTGGCACAACCACTACAGAAAGCAGCATGGAAGACTCTCAAAAGCCTGGAAATAAATATCCCCTTTGATCCAGCAATACCTCTTCTGGGAATTTTCCCAAAAGAGTTAAAAAAAAAACCCCATATAACAGAGATACATGTATACCCATGTTCATAGCAGCACAACTAACAATAGCTAAAATGTGGAAGACACCAAAATACCCATCAACAGACCAGTGGATATACAAACTGTGCTATTTATACACAATGGAATACTACTCACCTATAAAGACAGATAGGTTGGAGGCTTTTATAGGTAAATGGAGGCAACTTGAGATCATCGCGCTTGGTGAAGTGAGTCAGAAGCAGAAGGTGAAATATCACATGGTTTCCCTGACATGAGGAACCCAGATCACAATCATTTCATAGAACTTACTGTGGGAAATAATGGGAACTGGAGGGGAGGGAGAAGGAATGGGAGGGCTGAAAAGGGAAAGGGGAAGGATTTGTAATTTTGTCATGATACGTGTATGCACAAACTACTCAAGACCAATGTAAACTTTATGTATTACACTTACACATATTAATAAAATGCGGGAAATGTGGTAAAATGCACACTAAATTACCACTTTAGCCATTTCTAAGCATACCACTCAACAGTGGTAAATATTTACATAGGTGTACGTCTGACCTCCAGAACTTCTTCATCTTTTTCTTTTCTTGGAAAGCTGAAATTTTGTCCTCATTAAACAACTCCTTCATTCTACCTCTTCCAGCCACTGGCAACCCCAATCTGCCTCTGACCTTCACCTTTCCCGAAATCTGAAGCAAGCAGAATCATATACTATTGGTCCCTTTGTGACAGGCTTCTTTCTCTTAACTGAATGGCTTGAACCCCAATGCATGTTGTAGCATGTGTTGGAATCTCCTTCCGTGTATACGCGTTTAAGTGGGTGGGTTTTGCTGGAGACCAAGTCCAAGGTCTTCATTCTGAGCTACATCCTAAATTATTTTTTAGTTTTGACTTGAGTCAGGGCCTCACTAAGTTACTAAGTTGCCCAGGCTGGCCTCAAAACAGCAATCCTCCTGTCTCAGAGAGGGGATGAATACTAGGCCTACCTGCAATCTCCATCTTTGTAAGGCTGAACGGCTATCCACTGTAGGGACAGACATATTTTTTTTTCCCACTCATCTGAGGAGGATGGGCACTTGGGTTGTCTCTACCTTTTTTGGTGATTGTGAACGATGCTGTTGTGACATTTTTAACAGCCTCCTTTCTTAACGTAATTTTTAAAGGACTTTTTTACTGAGCAGGAAATCCATGAAATCAAAAAAAAAAAAAAAAAAAACTGAAGAGAAATGTTTGTTTTACTGATTCCCTGATCCACCTAAATACCCAATCACCAGCCCAGCCAATGTTTCCAGATATCCAGCCTGAGATAAATCTGCCCTGGATTCTTTACAGCCTTAGGATTCAGACCAGTGACTCATCTTCCCGACAAGGAGAAAGGAAGTGGGCAAAAGAAATTGACATATACTGGTTCTTGGTCCTAAAAATGCCTCTCTCTCATAGCTCCCTTCTGTGTCATAAAAACAAACTCCTTCTCTAGTAGACTTTATCCTTGATATATTTACACGTTATGATTCAATCCAATTTTATGCTACTTGACTATACCTATATACACATGCATACATATGTGCTTATATATGTAATGTTTTATATATACAGATACGCATATTTTATACACAGAGAATTCTATTTGCTATTGTTTTCTAGCTTAAGTCCAACTTGCTAAATTTTTTCAAGGAGATTTTTCCACTTCAAAACACAAAAAAATATGCGCACAGCTTAACCGGGCGTGATGAAATTGCCCACACAGCTCAGTGCGCGCGCTGCGAAGCGGAGGTGTGCACAACGCGAAGAAGGGCCTACGTCGGGGTAGGCTTGGCGTTTTCTTTCTTAACAAACTGGACTCAAGACACACTGGCCATCGCGAGCCAAGGGAGCAAGAGCCCTGTGAGAGGGGGACTACGGAGGGAGGCTGTGCTAAAAAGTGTGCGTCAGTTTTAAAGGCCAGCTGATTTTTTGGGGCCTGTAGGAATGGCTCAGCGGTTAAAGCGCTTGCCTAGCAAGCACTAAGCAAGCGCTGAATACCCGAGTTCCATTCCCCAGCACCACATAAGCCGGGTGGTACACGCCTGTGATCGCAGCGTTCAGGAAGCTGAGACAGGAGGATTGATTGCCGTGAATCCAAGGCCAGCCTGGGCTCCGTAGTGAGTTCAAGAAAAGAACAGCCTGGGCCACAGAGTAAGACCCTGTAAGACCCTGTCTCAATAAAAAAGAAGAGAGAGAGAGAGAGAGAGAGAGAGAGAGAGAGAGAGAGAAACAAAAAAGGAAAGGAAGAGAAAAGAAAAGAAAAAAGGCCAGCTGATCTTTTAAATGAACTTGTACTTTCCTTAAGGTTGAGACAAAGTCTTTCTCTTTAAGTGTCACAGGAAGAATGAAAAAATAAGATTGAGACAGGCATAGTGGCACACATCTATAATCCCAGCACTCTGGGAGGCTGAGGCAGGAGGATCACAAGTTTTAGGCCAGCCTGGGCAACTTACCAACTTAGCAAAACCCTATCTCTCCCCAGAAAAAGAAAAAGAAAAAAGGTTGAAAATGTAGCTTAGTGGGAAGGCTCTAGTTTCAATCTCCAACACACACAAAATTAATTAATTAATTAATTATAGATGCATCTTCCTAGTAGAACTAGTCTCACTTTTGCTTTTATTCGGTGATTCTGAGTTCTCACCAAATTTTTGCTGTGACTCAACCCAACCACTCTCATCCCTTCCTTCTGTTAGAATATTCCCTTTCAATCTCTTCCTATCTAACACCTCTCACCCCCTAAGCCTCCTGGGAGAAGCCCTCCTTGACACCCCCAAACAGGAATGAGGTTCTCCTGCCCTAGCCTTTCTCATTTATGGCTCCCAGCCAGAACAAGGGGCATAAGAACCATCACCAAACACGCATGTGCACGCACTAGCCTGGGAAGCCGTGCATGTAGCCAACTGCGTGACTCTGTTACTGCCCCCTCCCCCCATATTACCTCACAAAGTGAGAGGCTACTTTGTCCACAGGCTCAAGGGGCAAATGCAATAGTGCTGGACAGGGACACAACTCAGAGGAAGTACAAGAGTATGCCAGTGACTGGAAAAAAAGGGAGTTGTACTTTTAAACCCGGAACGGGTTTTCTGCACAGAGGAGAGAACAGGCCAGCCTCTTTGATATAAGTCAAATTACCAAGTCAGACAGAAAAACAAATCCACAGATATCTGTCAATCAAACCAGGCCATAATTGCTATGTGAGGCTGCTTTTTTGTCATTTTGTTTGTTTCTAGAGATTCGAGGTCATATATTAACACATTAATTGAAATTTTGGTCATAATTATCATGTATTAGCTGTTGATTACATGGTTGCATTTTGAAATTTTTAATTGGTTTGTTTCAACTGATAAAAGGTAATTTGTTTGGGGGAGTGATGTTTAGAGTTATGTATTTAATTATCATTGAATAGATAATTAATATAGTGTAGCAACAGTAAACAATGATGATGGTAATTATCATCAAAGTGCACATATTTGTACAAATATGACAGATGAATGATTTTCTCTCTCAAGTTCTTTGGTCTCTGCTCTAAGCCAGCACTCCGGTTCACTTTCTTCACAGAGGTATCAGTAACATTTCGGCTTACCCATCTCCTTTCATTTGAAAAAAGCTGAGAAGCTGGAAGGATGAAAGCTGTCCTAGCAGCCACACTGTGCTCCACTTTTGCCATTCCTCAGAGAGTTTTTCTGAACTTTCGCCCCTGGGAATTCCCACAGTGTTCCACTGAACCTTCTTATTCAAGTGTCCTAGGGTCCCCAGCCCAAGATAATAAACACAGTCCAAGAGGATGAACACCTCCCAACAGGACAGAGCCAGAACTGAGTAGAAAATTATGCATATACCTGTGAGCTTGGCATTGGCTACCTATAAACTGACAGGTATATTGGCAAAAATCTCAACTTTTTAACCTGTTTTCCCAGCCAGAAAATATCCCCAACTTGTGAGAAATAATCATGAGCGTATGGGGCTTCAGCTTCAAAGCTCTGCCTGTCCTTTCTGCCAAAATTTCCGTGCCACAGGCCTAAGCCTGATGCCCCGGCATCATCTGCTGCCCGTTAGTGCCCACAGTGCAGTGAGTCAGGGACTTGGCCCATCATAGGTCAAGATAGCATAAATGAGCAAATAGGACCAAGCTTTTTGTTTAAAAACTTAAAGATCTGCAGAGAAGGCATGATTGTCCAGATACGAGAGAACTATAAAAAAGGCTAGCAGGAAAGGAGCTGGTACAGTCTGTAACCCTTTCTTAATTGTGTAAAAAAAAAATAGTTGGATTTGGAGATGAATAATAACATCTGAAAATCTAGAAGACAAACTAAAACATGGTTTGGGGGTCTTATTCTAAAATACATTTTAAATATTTTTCATATGCTATGTGTGATACAAATGTGAAGTAGCTTTTCCTAATAGTATCTTGCAGATGTGGAAACTCCAGATCTTACGAGGAGGAGACTGAATTGACCACCCACCCAGGCATGTCACCAGCCTTCACTGATGCAAAAGCTGTCAATCATTCTCATTTGGGCCTCAGTATAGTCCTGCAAAGAGGAGAAAAACCATGGGCACCCCATTTAGAGATATCAAAACTGGGGCAGAATGACCTGCCCATAGCCACAGGCCAAAGGATGAGATGGCACCACCACAGCCCTGCCGAGCTGGGAGTTCAAGGCACTATTTCCCATGACACAGAACACAACACCCATTTACTGACTAAATGAATGAAACCTAAAGCAGCGTGTCCTAAGGTTGTTTCCAGATCACTCTGCAGGTCCTGCCAGTTGTCCTTTTATTTAAAAACCACTCGTTCAAAGTGCGCACATCGATTTCCCAAAGAGCACTCCACACCCCCACCCGAAATGGAAAGCCAGTGTGAGGACCCCAGAGAAGGTAGGCACATAGCACACCATGCTGTAAAACAGCCTTCCCCGGGTACCTCTCACTATGTAAAAAACATATTAGCATGTGTTACAGAGAGGACAGCGAGGCAGTCCTAAATGAGACCTTCACCTTTCAATGAACAGAAGGACTACAGGAGACCTGGTGGCCAAGAAGGCACATGACAAAGGTTAGTGGAAATGACAACTTATCACCAACCAATGACCAAGAACCGATGATGCACTTGGCTGGGATCCACCCCAAACACCTACTGCTGCAGGGTCCCCACCCTGGGACTCATCCTTATTCAGTCCACTCCACCTCAGCGTGTCTTTGATGACCCCTCCTCAACCTAACCACTGCCAACTGCATTATGCACGGAGACCTCATCGCTTTTTCCCTGAGACAAAACTCCTATTCTTCATTTTAAAAGTAACACCTCCATTTCTCAATAAAAACAAATCCTAAAGCTCAAAGAGGGTGTTAAAGAGTGAATTTTATCAGGGAGAATGTTAATGTACTTTTTAGTGGATTGCACCAGGTAAGATTAAGATCATATTTCTTTTCCCAGAAATAGAATCTCATTCGTAACCCTGCTTCTGAAAAGACTCCCAGACCCCAGCCTCGGAGGACAGAAAGCAAAGAGCTGATGAGCTGAAAAGAGACATTTCTGCCCACTGTCTCAGATTGACCTGACGGCTCAAATCCAAGGTCGGCCACGGGTGCTCGTGAGGCAGCGCCCGCAGCAGAAGTCACCTAGCTGGATCCCAGGCACCAGGAAGACGCACTTTCTTTCCTAGGCCCTCCTAGTCATGTTTCCCTTAGACTTGCCTGGGACTGGGGGCAACTTCTGGGTCAGGAGTCTGTGTCCTTCTCAGAGTGAGAAAACAGAAGACTCCCAGGAGTGACAGTCTAGAGTTAGGCTCATTTTGCTTCTGGTTTTGAGATGCTCCCAAATGCTGGACCCTCCATGCTGCTTCCGTGCGTATGAGCTCACCCTGGCTGGCAACCAGGGTCTATCCCCTCACAGACTGTCCAGTGGGGATGACCACTCTGTGCTCTGTACTATTTGCAGTGCAGCGCCAGGAATCAAGGACAGTGGCCAGTATCGAGGAAGACCCCTATAGCCCCTATGCCAGCCCTGTGTGGTCTCCTCCCACCCCACAGCATGACTGGGCCATGTGACCAATAATATCTGTCAGAGGAGACTGTGTTACTTCCCAGGCTAGCTCATAAAAAACACTGGGACTTCCATTTGGCTCTAGGGTCACTCACTGAGGAAGAAGCCACGTTATGGAGACACTCAGGCAGCCAACGTGAGGCCCACGCGGAGGTCTGGGGAAACTGCTGAGGAAGCGGACCTCCACGTCCTTCGCAGGCTCTGTTCTCTGTGGCCAGTCTCTCCATGGCACTAGTGCCACATTCCATTTCATTGGCAGACACTTACTTGTGAAAGGGCCCCAATCCTTCAAATCCAGCGTGTGCAAAGCTGAGAAAATCATCAACCAAATCACCCCTTCCCTGCCCTCCTTGCCTGCTCTGGCTCCCTGTCCTCCGGGGAGTGCAGTCTGGAAAACCAAGGACCCTCAGACCCTGTCTCCCCTTTGCCCCACCTCCACACAGCGCCAGGCCCTGCGCAGTTGTGTTTCCCTGGTGCTCCTGCCGGTTGCCACTCCCTTCCTCTCACCCCAGCCACCTCTAATCTGCAGCAGGGTGGGCCACTGGGCCTCCCCATGTCACCCAAAACAGCCTCTGCTAGCATGGCACCTTCCAGAATCCACCCGCCTCCCCATATCATCAGCAGCTTTCAAAAACACAGTCTGACCATGCCAAGGCCCTACTTTAAGACTTTTAATGATTTCCTGTGTCAGAAACGCAGAGCTTTCAGCAAGAAGTTTCTGGCTAAGACAAAGCCCCACCCCACGCCTTGCCTGTGTCTACCCTCCTCCCGCCAAGGGCTCCAGACACAGCACCAGGCTCCATACAATGAACCGAGGACCTTTCACAGGAGACCAGGGCCTTGCCCAGGCAGCCTGATATCAAGGGTCTGGTGTGGACCAGTACTTTTTAAGAGATATATCCCATGTGCCATTCACTGGAACTACTGCAAGTACGTAATCCAGGGGTTTAGGCTCTTCCCAGACTTGGGCAATCTGCACTAAATTCTATCTTAGAACACGTTCATCATTCCCCGAAGAGCCCAGAGACCGATTCACGAGCAGTCACTGACCACCTCCCCGGCCCCAGCCCTGGGCGGCCCGCAATCCACCTTCTGGCTCTAACCATTTCAGACAGCAGTCATTTTTACTAACAGCTCTCCAATGGCAGGCAGGTGCCACGAGGATGGAGCTCCAGCCAGGCAGACCTCTCCCTGCCCGTGCCTCAGGGCTTCCATCCCCAGCTACATTCTCCACAGTACACGTCAAATACAACCTCCTACATCAAACCAGGGCCAGCCCTTCTCTCCCTCAGTTCACCTCTCCATCACCTAAATAGCTGGGAAAAAAACTCCCAGGGAAGCAGGTTCTCCTCCACAACCGCACTGCTGTTTGCTGTTTGGGTGGTCATGTGTGGCCAGGAGTATTCTCTTAGGTGCAAGTCTGCGTTCTGTTAGTGAAAAACCAGCTCTGCCCCACGATGACACAGCACAGTACCTTGCACATGGCAGTGCTGAAACACTGATTCGAAGTAAACTACTAATATGACTCCATCTTGAGGAAAAGACACCCTCTTCTCCTCCTTTCCCATACTAATCCCCATCCTTCCCTTTAATAATTGATAGTGGTTTTTCCTTTAATAATTGTTCATGATAATGAAACAAATTGGGAATAATCTTTCAAGTTACAGTGCCAAAATATTTACATGTACACACAAATACACACACATACTGTGAATGTGTATCGGCACGTGTATGTATGTGGCTTTTACTGTGGAGCAAGGTGAGTTTAATAACACATACACACACACAATTATTAGCCTACCCTCCCCCGTGGGATCATTCCTTAAAACACTTCAGGGGGACAGCATGCGAAGAGGGCTCGTTTTCTTTTTGCCCTGGAGGATTTCTGGGAGCAGGCAGGCCCCACGTTCACATGTGCGGAAGGACGAAGCGCCAAAGTCCAAGGCGGCGCCCTGCTCACGAGCACAGCGGCCTCGCAGGGGACCCACGTGGGGCGCAGGCAGCAAGGAAACTGCAAAATCGGGGCGGCTCGCGCCTCAGCCACGACGCGGGCCCACTCCACGACCTAGAGCCCCTCTGAGCGAGCAAGGTCGCTGGCTGACGACACGCCTGTTCCCAGAGAGCGCCCACTGACCCGAGCATCATGCGCCACCCTTTGTTGGTGGGTCTCTTCCCGTGCGAAGCTATTCTTCGCACCCATCACTTCATCGCTGTGGTTTGCATTTAACATGGACGAGCCGACCCAACACGGAACAGGTGCCCCTGTCTGTGGGACGCGTTTTCCTCACACTGGCCGTCCTGCCACTGTCACTTGAGTTGGACTCGGCTCTGTCAGTGAAAAATTAGACTTCATTTCAGTATGCTAATAGCAATCTCTCCAAAACAATGTAATCAAGGCCTCATGTGCACCTATAATTTCATCCTTGACATAAGCCTGACAGCTATTTATTGTCTGAAAGGAAAAGCAGGAAGGGGGAGGAAAGAGGGAGAGGGGACTCCGACATGGCCCCCTCCCCCAAAACAAACCCAGCAGCTTTATGTTTGAAGCAGAGTCTTTGCAAAGTCCAAAAAAATGGCAATAATCATGGGGTTTACATATGTCTTGTCTTAAGCAATCAAGACAGAGAGTTAACAGAGAAGCACATTCAGATGTGCCAATTCCCAAACTGCCCACCTCTGATGAGCCAGCTGTGAGCCGCAATTGTCACATTATAATTTAGGCAAAGGGGGAAAAAAGGCATCAGAATACACACTGGATCAACATAATTATTCACAGCAGGATGCTGCAGAATTAATTTAGCCAATCAGAATGATACTTGGGGGTTGGGCACAGTGCAGAGATCAAGAAGAGAAAGCAGGGGACTGAGGGGGGCAGAAGGGGCCTGGGAGGGGGAGGGGAGCCCTGCTTTCCACACCTACTTGTATTTGGATCATCTGATCTTGAAGATATTTTGAATACATATACATGGAGTGTTGTTCCTTTTCTGTTTATTTACAAACACCCATACAACACTCACACCACGGCTGTCATAGCGAAACACTTTACAAATACCAACCTCACTAATCCGATGACTCTGAGGTAAGTACTATCACTACCCTTCATTCCGTATGCTGCCGCTCAGAGAGGTTCAGAGACCTGCCAAGGATGCACAGTGAGAACCGAGCAGAGCCAGAAATGGAACGGGGCAGACTGGCTCCAGCTAAAAGGATGTTGCTCCTAGACAAAGCAATCAGTTACCAGGAAGCTCTGGACGGCTAGTGACGGGCACCTCACCGTAACGTTGCGTGGCTAGAGATCTGCCACCCCTAAGGCCCTGGGAGCTGCACTTCCCAAAGACGGCGGGGCTTTGGCACCGCGAAATGCAGCCGCAACACTGGAGGCTGGGGCCTCCCTGTCCAGTGCCCTCACCACCTGGCCTTCCTGCCCAGGGAGCCTTCAGACACCGCAGAGGGGCAGCCCCAACACGGAGCAGGACTTGGCCTCCACGCCAGGTGCCGGCTACCTGTATGAGGCCAGAAAACCCACGGTGAAGACAGGAAGGGGGGGCTCTCCTAAGACTCCGGGATCAGCCACCTGCCTCCCACTACAGCACAGACAAAAGGACCAAAGAGGAAATGGAAGCTCACACTACGACAACTGCTTGCCCGGCTTGTATCTGCACAGCCGCGGTGGCGAGGGCAGGAAGTGACACTTGCCTTTCCCATAGGCACAGGGCGATTTTGGACAGCAGTGGCTGGAATTCCGTCTGAGGGCAGCTCTCAGAGGAGCCAGGACGGGTCCTGGCTGCACTGTACAAGTCAGGCTTCAGCTGGCATTCACTGCTTCTGGTAATGGGGGGCTGTGAGAGGCAACGGCCCAGGGCTTTATGTCTGGCAATAATGTTTGATCTATGCCATTGTCAATGAGAACTGTGATTTAATCCATAAGGATATAGAGCCTCGTGATGAAAGGGGAATAACGACAAATCCTGATTAACAATCGCTGCTGCACTAAAGCAGGTTGCCATAGTAACAGGGCCGAAATTATACAACAAACTGTGATGCCATACCAGGCAGATTACTCCGTGAAGGGGCCCTTTTCTGAAAGCATTTGGCTTTCTGCATTCTCTTAAAATTAAGATGCGAGCATCTTACTTTCAACTGGTATTAGCACTTCTCTTTTTCTAAGCGATCCCTCTTCTGTGGTTCTCAGATAATATGAGGGATAAATATGTGCACACAGGAAATGCAGCAAACAATTAAGGACATTTCAGCTCCTCTTTACCCTGAAAGGACAAAACAAAATTATGGTAAGGGATCTTCCTTTGATATCAGTCTTTTGGTAATTCTTTTCTTAATTCTGAGCCTGCAGGAAATGGGAGAGTCAAAGACTGTCCAGGGAAACAGTCACCTTGTCATTCAATGTAGCAAAGTTCTCTGAACTCACGGGAGAAGGGTAAAATAAAACATTACAAAGGACCAGGAAGTTATTTCTTTTGTTCCCAAAGATGCTTAATTTTTACTTATAATTTTAAAAATAAAAAACATTTTAAAAAACAGGTTCTTTTATAACATTTGCTCAAAATAATGTCCAGAGTATATAATGGAAGAATACTGCTAAACCTCATTTTTAAGTTATAATAGCTGTGATTATAGCTAACTTTGAAGGAAAACCATTTTTAATAGATCTTATCAACTAGCTTCGGGAAAATCTACCACATTTAAACATCTTACCCATGTCCTGTGTCAACTGCAGGGGAATATCAAATGAGACATTAAAAGCAGAAAAAAATCATAATCCTAAACATTCTCTTAAGGGGTTAAAGATCTGTAAGGAAGGGTAAAGACGTTTAAGCACCGTAGATATTTAATACTCTTCCAAGACAGAAAAGAAAACAATGAGAAGCTTCACAGTTCTAAAAAACACATGTGCCTGGGGATTTACCCACGGCGTTTAGTCATGAAAGGGCAGTGCTGCGCCATGGAAAGAACTTGGACTTCAAGACAGAGCCTTCTGGGATCAGCCCCATCACTCGCCAGCTGTTAAGACCTCAGCGTTACCACTTAGCATTCTGGCTCTTAGATTCCTCATCTACAAAATGGGAATCATAAGGCCGACCTTGTCTGCCTCAACACATTTCTTTAGATAAGCAGCACACTACTGCACGTAAAAACAATCTGAAGTCATTCTGAAAACTGTGAGGGTATTTATTGTTTGACAGCTGCTGTCTGTGACTCAATGAGTCAACACTTCCTACGTGCCTACCCCACAGTGGACACAATGCTACCATGACAATCGTGGGACACTGTTTCTACCTGCAAAACAACGGCCACCAAATTCGCACTGTATCCAGCAAATTTGCTTTGTCTCTTTAACTTTACTAGGCCAAAGCAGGCAAACTTTTTCTTTAAAGTATATTTGCTAAGGGTAAATTCTTTCAACTCTGGTCCTCTCTGTATCCCTGTAAGAGGCAACTATGCTAGCTATTTTGAAGCCATGCTACAATTAAATACAAGCCCAAGTCAGAAGAATGAGATATCACTTTGTGACAGGTTGGCTCTGGGGTCCTGGTACTCTGAGTGTGACTTCTAGTCTCCTTGCCCAGTGGCTCTGAACTTCCATCTGGTGGAGCCAGTGGAATAGGGAAAGGGCTATTTGCTAAGTACCCGAGTTCAATTCCCCACATAAACTGAGGATGGTGGCGCATGCCTGTAATCCCAGCACTCGGGAGACTGAGACAGGAGGATTGCTGCAAATGCAAGGCCAGCCTGGGCTCCATAGTGAGTTCAGGACCAGCCTGGGCTACACAGTGAGATCCTGAATAAAAAAATTAACAAACAAACAACAGAAAATCATTGAAGATGCATATAAATTACGAGGCTTGGGACATCATACTCCAAATATGGACCCTTGGGACTTGAAAAAAATGATAGAATCAGAAAACTCTCTGCCTTTCTTTGCCCCTGTCCCTGATGCAGGTCCCCAGGCTCTTGTGTTGCAGGGTCCTCTCCTTACACCTGGAGTGAAGGGGTATTCGTGTCTCCACAGACACAGGGACACCGAGACGGAACAGCCAGCCTCACTGAGGCCCCACTCCATCCCGTTAGGCCACACTCCTTCATCTAACCACATTTCAGCACTGTCCACACTCCGTCTAACCTGAGCCTAACGTCATACGGCTTTCCTTGTTTGAGTCCTCATCTCTGAAGCCTCCCATGCTACAAAAAAAAAAAAAAAATTGTGTGAAATAAGTCTCTATACTTTTCTCCTTTTCATCTATTTTTCGTTAAAGGTGCCTTGGCCATGAACCCAGAAATGGGTTATAAAAGAAACCTGCTCCACACAAATCAATGGAAAACACGTGCTCTTCATACCCAACTTTCTGGAAGATACGCCCTCTCAGTGTATCCTGCGGACACACTGATCAACACGAAGGTCATTCCAAGACTCAAAACTGCTACTTTTAAAATCAGAAGTATGGAGAACATTGTTTTAGTACCCAATATTCAGATAATATTGTATATTCTCAGATTACATGTTCTTAAAATAGATTAACAAATCTGGAGCTGCGTAAGGTGTTGCTCACCTGTAACCTCCACACTCTGGGAGGCTGAAGCAGGGGGATAGCACGTTTGATCTCAGTCTGGGTAACCTGGTAACTTAGCAAGATCTAAACCTCAAATAAATAAATATGATAAATAAATACACACATATTCACAAATGTGGGCCGATTAACATCAGAATGCTCTCAGATTCTTTTTTTTTTATGATCTCAGATTCCTTCTGACAAAATGTTAGCAGTGGCAAATTCATAAAAGAAACTCAAACATCAGTATTCTTCAGCTCACTTACTCAAATAAAAGAAATTCAAATTGCTCCTTTAATGGGGTAGTAGTGAAAAACCCTTAAAATGATGGAATCTTGGGTCACAGAGTTGTCTAGTATGCCACCCAGCACGAGGTCTGTTCTTCAGGCCTTGCCTCTCCCTGCACAGCTGTGGACACAAGGAGCCTGGGAGCCTCATGGCCACCTGCCCCGGGTAACCAGCTCTGTTGTAGCTGCTGCTGCTGAGGCCAATCCAAAGCTCTCCTGATGAATGCCACCCACTCTGGATGGCTCTGGACCAGCATGGTCACATTAACAGGTTGGCATTTTCTTACAAAATTCTCACCCAGATAAAAGTATGAAATAAATCAGAAATGAGCAACCTCTTTTTCCAAAGATGACGTAGAAGGGGGAAAATGTATACATACAAAAATATAGAATATAATATAGGATATAGGATAGTGTAAAATTTATTTTTGCTCAGGATTAATTTGTCATAGTATTTGAAGTAGAACTAATACCGCTATGAGAAAAATTATGCAAGCACGAAATTTAATGTAAAAAGTGTCCTAAAAGTCATCATACTTAAGAAAAATTAATAAAAAATGTTAGGGCATTGTGTGATACATTTGCTGTTTTTCAGCAGAGTCAAATATAGCACTGAATAAACATATGCCTCTAAAATTAATTTTTTCCGTAAGAGAACACTATATCTATTCATTAAAGTATAACACAAAGGTTTCCAAATTTCTGTGCATAAATTTACCTTTAAAAAGGATGGGCAGAGCAGGTGGCACCAGCTAGGTGCTGGGCTCCTCACTTCTCCTGTCTAACACTCACTGTCTGTATATTAAATACCACCAGAAGCCCAAGTACTAAAGGCTAGTTCCTCATGGTGGTACTTTTGGAGGCGGGGGGGTGAACCTTCGGACACTGGGACCATGACATCCAAGGGGATTGTGGGATCCCTCTTTCTCTTCTATTTTTGCTTACTGGCTTGAGTTGAACAGTTTTCTCAACTACTTGCTCCCCGGCCCTACTGCCATCCAGCATGACCATCAAAGGCCCAAAGCAGTGGGTCTACCCCACCATGGACTGGAACACCTAAAATCATAAGCCAAGATAAGTCTTTTCTCTTTATCAATTAATTACATCAGATATTTGTCAATTATATCAGATACTTTAACAGATAGCTGACTGACAGTTTCCAAGTAAGATTTCCATTGAGAAATGTGTTCGCTTACCTTAGAATAGTTTGAAAAGCACTACATGAACTGCTTAAGCTCCAACATCACATGACTAAATCATATGGTGTAAAGAGTTAGTTCACCTACTGTGAAATGCAGTTTCCCTGAGCTCTTTTAGTTCCCGGTACATTGCAAGCCTCTTAGAATGTAACAGGACCAGAATAATAGAATAAATGCTAATTCCAAATGCATACTTGAGGCAGTCCTTTTTGTTATCAAAAAAGGCAGCTAGCAGTTTCTAAGTGTTAAAGGGATCTTCCAAATGATTGCCATGAACAAAGGCAGACAAATCATAAATCAAACCATAAACAACTCTTTTACACTTTCTACAAACACCAAAGAACAAATTTTTAAAAGACTGTATTTTTTCCCACTAGAAGAAATGCAAAAGCTTTTTTTAATATAAAATGCATGGAACATTCTAGTCAGCTATAGTGAGCTGGGTGAGAAGGAAAAAAATCACCATGGATGATTTACCGAGCCAGCCGCTCAGAATCCCAGCACGAGGGCGGCCTGTCTGTGTTAATCCAGTGCAGTACTCAGCACACCACAGGGATCTGAGATGAGTGCCGACCCCCATCTCAGGCCAGCACACATCAAGGTACCGGCAGAACTGGATGGGAATCTATTTGATCCTTCCACCCGACGAAGGGCACACATGCTTTCTGGGCCCACGGGAACAATGACAAGAGGTGTTCTGATGAACTGTGTCTCCTACAGTGGACAGACAGAGCTGTGGAAATTCACTGGGGGGAAAGGAAAGGATAATTTCTAATCTGGAGAAAAACACAGTAGTAGAGGCATGAGGCAAAGACACAGTCACAGGTACAAAACCCCTAGAAGGAATATAGCATGTCCCCGGGACAGAGCCCCAGCAATGACTTCTGACGGTTCAGGTTTGGGCTGGGAAGAAGCCACGCAGACACTTCAGGAGGATGTATATGTCCACACCTGTCTGGGGTCCTAGGCTTGGTCAGCACTACTTCTACCATGTAATGAAAGACACACAAACTGTGCACAGTTTACACTTGTCCCTATCTCTAATTTATTATTCTTTCAAAAATAAAAAATCATAGTCCCTACAGAGATGTGTGTGTTCCATGGCTCCTTGGCATCTGTACATTCTCACTTAGAGGCCTAATGAAGAGAACCTTTCTTCTAGTGTGAGGAGAGAAAGGAAGAGAGGGTCTGAGGAGCAAGATGCTGGCTGGGCTGGGGTGAGCAAAAACATACACAGACAAAGGTCCTTCTGAGCAGAAGAAGGTTAAGCTTCAGGTTCTAAGTGTTTTCTGCCTGAAACCCAGCCTCCTTAAGACTCTCGGGAAGGATGAATATGGCTCTAGGGCAGAGAAGCCTCTAAGACTCCTGAGCTAGAGGCCCAGGGCAGAGGAAGAGACGAACTTGGGGCCCACTCTGGTCAGCTAGCAGCTCAGGCCTGTACCAGCCACTAACGAAGAATCCAAGACCTTTCTGGAAGGCAGGGGAAAGGAGCACTGAAAGGCCCACAAGGTCATCTGACCTGCTGGCCTGACCCCCACAGTCAAAGGGCCCCTCAAGCCTGCACTTCCAGGCACAGTTCAAATGGACCCTGTAGCACATGTAGCTGATGTCCCCTTCCCAGCATGGGTCTCCTCTGTTACCACAATGCCAAGTTCCCACCTCTTCCCCTTTGCTCTTCTTCACACGGTGGACCTTGTGCTGCCTGGAGCCCCTGCGCCATTCTAATCACAGGCAACCACTAACTAATTTAATTCTAAGTTAAAAACATCATATGCAAGCTGGGTGTGGTGGCTCGTGCCTGTAATCTTAGCAGTGGTGAGGCTGAGGCAGGTGTACTGCCATGAGTTCAGGGCTAGCCTGGGCTACATAGTGAATTCAGGTCCAGCCTGGACTGCAGATCAAGACCCTCCCTCAACAGAAAAATCATATGTAGTATTTGCTTTGATGGCTGGCTTAGTTGCTTTCCCACCATTGGGACAAAAATACCAACAACACAACTTAAAGAAGAGACTGATTTTAGCTCATGGTTTTAGAAGTCTTGGTCCACACATAGTTGGAAATTTGAAGGTATAAACAACATGGTGGAAGAGCCTAGCAGAAGAAAGCTGTTCACACGGAGCAGCCAGGAAGCAGAAAGAGAAGGGAGGAGCCAGGGACATGACAACTTCCAGTGAGCCTTTCCTTCAAACAGGCCCTACCTCCTCAGTGCACATGAAATCATCAGTGGACCTCAGAAGGACCTCGGCCTCTCCAGCACTCCCACAGTCGAGTCACCTTCCAAACATTCAGACTTTTGGAGGACATTTTCAATCTAAACCATAACAACACCATAAAATCTAAGACCAACAGGGAAAAGTAGAAGGCAGCCTCCTGGACAGTGGCACAGGCCTGGTTCTCAGCCTCATCTTTCCTGCCTCACTGCTGTACCACAAGGCAGTGCAAGACGCAATCCCTAAGAATCACTGGGCTCCCCAGCTCTGTGATTATTGCAGTAAACATTTGAGGATTTTACCTTTCTCACGGCTAGTTAAGCCTTATGAAAATCCCACATGTCATTAGGCCTTCAAAACATGTCAGGGATGAAATTCCAGAGCTACATCTGCCAGCCTGGGTAGGCACAGGCATGTGCTGGGTTGAACCGCATGCAAGTGCTGATATCTGTTCCTTTTGGCTCACAAAATCATCAATTTCCCATGTTCCAGTCTAAGTATATTTAGCATGGCATATACCCATGTATAGAATATTATTGTCACGGTATATTCCACTGCTGTGCATAGTGTATGCCTGAATCATGAGCCATATCTCTGTGTCACCTCAGTGTAAATCCAAGTGCGATCATGTACATCAAATGCTTAATATAATCAATGGCAAGTTAGCCACATCCTGATACAACCAACAAAAGTCATCAATATTACCTGCAGCTAATACCACTACCACTGTTTTTCTTTTCCACAGTGAAATTACTTCTTCCTATCTTAACATACGACATAACAAGAAGCCATTTTAGATAGAAGAGACCTAGCAAAACGGTTACACCACATAAACTGGAATATCCTTTGTCACCTTTGAGATTGGGACCTCAATGGTCGAAACACAGAACAATTTCCTCTGATCATTCAGGCTTTGGTCTAAAGAAAGCAACCCTGGTGATGAAGCTCCCCTCACCAGAGAGAGGCAGGCAGCATGGCAAGTAGAGGCTTATATAGGATTTGAGAGAGAGACAGAGAGAGAGAGAGAGAGAGAGAGAGAGAAAGAGAGAGAGAGAGAGAATCACATATTGAAAGAATAAAACATAAACATCAAAGGTCAACTATCAAGTCCAAAAAGAATACCTGCCCCACTCATCTTTGACTGAGATAATTCCTACTCCTTTTCCTCTCCACCTTAAAGGAAAGGAAAGCTGAGGTCAGATATTACACAAAATTTAAATGTAATTGCCAGATTTGTACATTTCAGCTCCTCGGTTGGTTCCCTTGGCAACAGCTCTAACTTTCTGAGTCTATTCTGGATACAGAGCTACAGAGCACTTCAGCGAGAGTTCTCTGGGGTTGATTTCTTAGAAAGCCTGCACTATAGTCGGAGCACAGCTTGTCAGCCACTTTTGAACAGAATAGAGAATGACATTTTTAAACAAAGAATTCAAGTGGGTTTGTCACAGATATATTTCAACCAAACATTTGGTTTAGTTGTGTTCTGCCAGAGGAAAATGGCTCCTTCCAAAATGTTTCACTCCTACTCTCTAAACCTGCCGAGCTTCTCAGTTAAAGCCAGCATTCTAAGCCCTGACACAGAACACAGTCATGAAAGGCCACAGACCACACAGTGGCCACTGCCATGGGTAGATTCAGACCAGAATCCATGCAGAACAAAGAACCTCAAAGCCTAAAGGTCCTCAAGCAGAAGACAAAGCTGACGGTGCTGGTATGTGTGACACTAGCACAGGTATGTCACACTGGCAGCTGTATTTGAAAGCAATACTGACACAAATATTAATTAAGTTCCGATTCTGTACCAACTCATTGGGCCTGAGAAGCTCCCGTCTGCAGTCTGCCTGCCAACTCCAGCAAGTTCTATACTGACAATGCGAAGCATCATCTGCGTTTCCAACTGGTCAACCCTTGGATGTAGGGAGCTTATTTCTCTCATTTCCTAAAACAATTCCAGCAACAAGCCTGAAGCTGGGTTTCTGACACTCAGTCCCTGAAGAACAATAGAAAAAAAGAAACAACAGGAAAAAAGAAGGAGAGAGAGAACACAGAAAGCCAAATGGCATGGAAAAGGCATTTTATAATTCAGCCCGACAGAAATTTCTATACAACAGGATCTGAAGAGGTAGGTTAACAGGTCAGGATACATATCCACTAAGATTCAGCCTCAAAGAGCCACCATCATAAGAGTAGCTCCCATTTCTAAGCACTCACCAGGGAGGGGCTGGACCACATGCCTTGGAATTCATATCACTTACCTGGCTTTGAGCTGAATGCTAATCCTTTAACATGAATATCCTTTCCACATTTGAGAGATGCAAAAGCTCAGGTGTGCACAGGTTCAGGCTTCCAAGGTCACACAGCTGGCAGGCAGCAAAGCCCCGGTTTGCATCTATGTTAGGTAAACTAATGTGACTCCCGCCATGTGCAGAGGAGGATGTGGAGGGCCTAGTCACCACTCACCACCGCAGCACTGGACACGAGTGACACCTGGATCTGGGACAGGTGCTTCCTGGTGGGGAGCAGAGGAGGCAGCGTACCCCCCTGCACTGTCTCTTTCCAACACATGTCAATATTATAAATCTTAGAGTGATTATAAGGACTCGACGAGTTAGAATATATGGGACTTAGCAACATGTAGCTGATGTTTAATCAACCACAGTCTCCACTCCCCGACCAGCCATTCTCACTACCGGCCCAGTAATCCCCGAAAACACATAATTCAAAATTTACACCCCAATGACAATGGATCCTAGACCACATGCATCTTCCAAGAGTATTCATGCCCAGTGACTTCCCCTTCCTAAGGGCTCTACAGCTCCACACCTTTAAAAGGCACTCTGTGACACTCTGCAGGATCCCATCTAAAACCCCTTACAAGCAAAATATAACTTCCATGAACCCAGGCCTGATGGACAACCTTTCGGTCTCCTAGCCCAAGTGACTGGATATAAATAGCCAAGGCCTTACTTCCCTACAGTGTGGCACCATCCAGACTTCTTAATCTGCAACCCAGCTACCGTAACCTCTGAGTGAATGGGTGAAGCTTTCTGTCTCTAGCATAGTTTCCAGCACACAACAGGCACTCTAATAGTAATTAGTGTGCTTGCTATCAGTACGTATATTTCAGGATTGCTGTTGGGCTTTTACACGCTCAGAAAGGCCACCTGCGTTGCTAAATCAGGCTGCTAGATAAGTCATCCTTAGTTTTTCAGACATGACTGTGAAGCTCACTGGTTGACAGAATGTTCTTCGTACTTGAGTGGGCTACACAACATTTCACTTTCTATGATAAAAGAAAGGGACTGAAAGGTCCATGGGAGTGAATGTTGGTATCCCCTCAAAAAGTCTATGTTGATATCTACATCCCTAACAGAATGGTATTAAGAAGTGGGGATTTGGAAGGTGGTTAGGTCATGAGGTTGAAGCCCTCACAATGGGATTAATATCGTTATAACATTTAAAAAGTCTCTCTCTCTTTCTTTTTCCTCTCTCTCTCTCTTTCTTTCTCACTCCCCTCTACTAAGCAAGAAGGTGAGTATCTATAACCTAGTGAGTAAGCTCTCACTAGACACTGAGTCTACAAGCACCTTGATTTTGCACTTTCAACCTCCAGAACTTTAAGAAATTCTGCTTCGTAAGCCTCCTAGTCTACAGTATTCTGCCACAGCAGCGGCCCAGACTAAGATGTCATCATAGCCAGATCGTGGATATGGGAATAGGAGGCCCAAGTAAAGACAAAAATGCTACAGGGAATCCAGAAACAAAATCACTAGAAAGCAGCCTTAGCCCAAGTAGAGTGAAGATCTGGCCACAACGATCTCAGAGGAGCCATTGCAGAGTCCAAATTTGTTTTGTAAAGGGACAGACTTCTGTTCCCACAGCACAATTCCCTATTTACACAATGATCAGGACCAGGGTCACTTCATTGAAAAGCAAACTCAGATAAGTGAAAAATAGCAATCAACCCTAATATTTTATTGGGAAAGGGGGAAGAATTTCACTCTGTGTGACCCAGGATGGCAGATAAGATGTCAATCTTCACTGTCATTCTCTTTATTAATCAATTAGAAGACAAAAAACTTCAATAAAAATAATATAAAAGGCTTATAAACATCATTCAAATCTTCTCTACTAGTCATTTGTTTTCATTTAGTATTACTGGGTTTTCCATTAAAACTAAATAAAATAGGAGATGTTATTGTGGCTGTTGAAGAGGAAATCTGGGGATTTTAACTCCTAGAAAAGTGACCTCCAGGCTGCTCCTGCACAAGGCATCCCAGTAATCTGTCCCATCTCAGTAGCACACACAGCAACAGGCCTATGTGGCTGGCAGCCAGGTGAATGCTGGCCATGGGCAGTGAGGCCAGCCAACTCTTTGGAATCTTCTAAACCGGGTGGCCTGAACAGCCTTCCAGAGGCATTGGAATTCTAACATGCACCACAGGAATTTCTGTGGGGAGACTAGAATTCTGAACCACTAGTCAACATCCAATAAAGCCAGGATCCTTTCCTGAATGGTCATAAGCACACACTAGAAACTCCGTAGCATTGGCAGTGCACACGTCGCTCCTGCCCTGACCTCTGGGAATGCTGTGTCACTAGCATGGAGGACCCTCTCCCACAACACTGTTGTCTCTCTCTCTGCAAGCTGACTGCCACCTGCCCAAATCCCAGTCTTGAAAACAATTATCTGTATGCTTTCTCCTGTGTAACTTTCTTTCATTCTACCACCAGAAGCAATTTCTTTTGTAGCTACATTCCCACATAATCTGTACGCTTTTCCATCGTACTTGCCTTCCATGTGGCCCTGTGGATGTAAACTCATAGGTTTCTCTCCTGCTGTTGCACAAACTCCCGGGGAAAAGAACCCACATCATACTTGCCTTCATATGCACAGGACACCGCGCGGTAGGTGCTCATTGTTCCTTGAAGAAGGAAACACATAGAAAACACAGGGACAAAGAAAGGAGTAAAAATCTGGGTCCTTTCTGCTAACTTTCACAGTTCTGTAGTTTGCAAAAGCAAGCTGAGCTTGCTCCACAGACCATTAACATTTCTGTATCAACACTCAGTCTGCTAATAAAAGCATGCAGGATTCTTAAAGGCCCTATGAGAAAGGTTTTATATCCTGGCTTCAGCATCCTTGGCATCTGTGGCATCTAAAACCTGAGAAGGCTATCCCTCGGAGGTGTCATTAGCTTTCTGTGTGTCTCCAAAGGCGCAAAGACAATTTGCTGGGCTACCCTAAGAATGCCAGTTTCTTTCTAAGGTGGGGGGTGGGGGGGGGCGAATACATATATAGATATAGATATATATCTTATATCTTGGCTTCCGCTAGAATTGTCATTTGCTTTCTATGCCTTCAAAAGCTCTGTGAGAGACACAGTTCTCTGCTATTATTGGCACTGTTGGTTTCCCTGTGTAATATCAAAAGAGCCCTCCAAATTTTCTTTGTGTGTGCAGTCTCTATGTGTGCGCATAGTGATGCTAAGATTATTTTTCTGGTGAAATGCCTTGTCCACAAAGCCAACCTAATTTTTATCTAATAGCTTCCTAGTGGAAAAAAATAACTAGGGAGAATAATCCAAATAATAACAACCCTTATTTCACCACATCGATAGAAAGAGAATAATGACAGCAATGCCCTAAAATCTGAAGTAATTTTCACATACATTGGAATTTAACTTATCTATAATCTCACAATGGGGATCAAGACTCAAGTCAACATTTCCATCAAATAACACCATTAGCCAAAGCACAGGCTCGCTAACATCCCCTAGTTTGTCATCCTTTGTGATAAAATTATAAACAGTCTCTACCAGGTTCCTGAGGATTCCTCCACACTGTAAACATGCAGTGTTTCTCAGTGGAGGTGTGCCCAGCCTTTGCAGCAAGATGACTCTGTGTTTGAGGGTGCTGTCAGCATCTCTGACAACACCAGCAGTGCTCCCCAGTCTCTGTGATCACCAGAAACGCACCTCCAACACCCCACACACCCCAGTTACTCCCAAGAGATACTAAAGCCAGCACAGATGGGTGGGGACATAGACACACATTATAAAATCCATATTGCTACTATGGACTACAAGTCATGGGTTCTAGACAGGTATGTATGTAAGGAAAGGGAAGAAAGAAGAGAATGAGACAGAATCAAAGACATAAATTGAAGGAAAAGGCAGGGTGGGGCAAGTATTAGCCACACATTGTATCTCACAGGACAGGAAGGTTTGGATGCAGAATTAATTCAGCCACTTATAAACACAGAATGTCTTCATTTTCTCCAAAATCAAGTCCTTTGCCTTTCCGAGACTCCTGTGGCTGAAGCACAGAGGTGTGAAGACAGAAAACTCAATTTTGCAATTAAGAGAAGTCTAACCCCTCCGATCAGGAGAGGCCAATCCAGCCCAATCCACACCAGCATGGTGTCTTTTCCCAAGCTGGCCCCTGCCCCTGTCCTCTGCAGCGTCCTGAATCGCGACGCATGGGAGGCTCATGGTTTCCCTGAATACGGTGGAGCAAAGACTGGGGTACAAGCATGTGCTCAAGGGTAAACCAAGGAAAATCACTGTTTCAAGTCACTACTTCACCTCAGTGTGTCACACATTTATTATTTTTTAATCTTCGTCAATAACCCTAAAAGGTATGCCCTTCAAATATCATTTTTAAGGTCAAACACATTTTCCAAGTAGAACAGCCAGATCTTTTCCCTCTGAAGCCGGTGCCCATTCATATTTCTGCTCTGCAATCCCAAACCTCCGCGTCACCACCAGCGAAAGTGGCAAGAAAACCAGTGCTCAGGACGGCTGGTGGCAGGCGCGCCTGCAGAGAGGCCGTACCTTACTGTCATCAGAGGGTGGTGCCTCAGTCAGCCGAGCACCAGAGGGACAGAGCACTCTGACTTATGAAGCTCACCTGTGAGCCAAAAGATCTGTGTAAAACAGAGCGGGGAGGGTCAAGCTGGTCTCCCTTCAGGGGGCTGCAAACAAGTGAGGTAACGGCTGTGGAGAGGCAACACGTCCCATGGTGTACAGACCCAAGCAAGGCTCACAGTTCAACACTGAAAGTTTGTCAAAAAGATTGAACGTGCTGTTGAACTCTTGCCCTGCAAAAGAAAGTCCATCTGGAATATAACCAACAAAGCAAGCACTCGACTCAGCTCACTCTCCTGTGTCGACTGCACAGCGGACATCTGGTGGACAGATGAACAAATCAGGTAATGACCAGCACCTCTAATAAGAACGAATAGCTAAGGAGAAGGGGCTTTTTTCAGTGGTTCTAAAGGAACCAGAGGTGACACAGCAGCTCCTTCTCGTTTTGAGGACTGGCCAATGCTTGGTCTATTCCTGTACGGTTTTCCAGACAACCGAGCCAAGTGGAGGGGCGTGGGCTCAGCAGCCATTTCTCAGCTTGCTCACTTACCTGAGTGAGGTGCACAGCTTTGATGACGCCACCTCTGGAAAATTAGAGACTAATGTGAGGTGTGCAAGTTTAGGCAGACTCCAAACTGGCAACCTCAGTGATGCAACCTGACCTTGGACATGTGTATTAATGGTTTATCGTCATTAAAATTTTACAAAAGAAATACTTTAAAGTTCTCCTGCAAACCCGATGGCCAGACGGAGTACATGCCCACTATTCTCCTCTCCCCAACTGCACCACCACCTCTGCAAGTCCGTGACACCTCCCCACGCCCTGTCTGAAGAACACTGCCTCATGGGAAGACTGAGTGGGCAGCCACCCTCCTATCCAAGTAGCCATTCTACGTGCAGGAACAAAAGAGCCATTATTCTAGAACATTTTTTTTTAAAAAGGAATATCCAAAGTTAAGTGAGATTTATATTTCTACAACACCATAAGCATAAAAATATTAGGCTTTTCTATCTATTCTTTACTTGTACTTATTCAAATTCTGGCATTTCCTAATTATCTCTTCCTTGTACTTAATAACAACCTTTTTAATTTTAATCAAGTGAGCTAAGGTAAGTTAGTTCTCTTTTATCAAGTACCTAATCCTCAAACGTTTATTGACTGTTTTGGTGCTAAACAGTAAACTTCAGGAAAAAATCCTGAAAAACATTATTTACCTCACCAGCCTCCGTTCGTTGCATCAGGGTGATGTTAGCCTGCTGATAGTTACTTTTATGAAAAAACTTAACCAATAAAATGACCACTGATACAAGCATGATCTCCAAATCAAAAGCAAAATGGTTATCTAAACAAGGAGGGTTACAAATAGCTCAGCATCCGCTTCTCCTTTATCACGCTGAACCCCATACAAATTCTGTTCATTTACAAAAAATAAGCCAAGGGCAAACCACATTTCCGGGTCCCCCTTCTGACTCGCAGAAGCTTTACCCTCTTTCTTTCTCCTTCTGTAATTTTCCCAATATAGTTCTCTTCACAACCTGCAAGAAATAAAATAAAATAATAAAAAATAAGCCAAATGTTGTAAGCAGAAGAAACAGAATTGAGCACAGTCCCTAATTCAAGAAACGTGAAGAGAAATAACAAAACAAAACAAAAAACTCTAGACAACCACAGTAGTTAGCGCATAAAGAGGACAGAAGCAAAGCTCTCTGATATTCATGAGCCAGGAATGATCGAGGAGTCAGAGACACGCATTCTGATAATAAGTTCACCGTGGTACCATCTGTGACTAACTCTAGAGGGGATTTTTTTTCATCTTTCTTGTAGCTGCATTAAGAATATATGCATTACTTATCAAAAATACAATATTTCTGAGAGAAAAAATGGACTTAAACACTGAGTCCATTCTGCCCTATCTTCTTCTACTTTGTCTGGTTTCAACAACTTTTTTATTATAACTAATTAATTATTAACACAAGAACCTGAGATTCCTAGCCAGGAGCTAATCTTCAAGAAATGGTGTGCCAGTACCATGATTTCCACCATTTCCTTCCCTTCCTTTAAAAGATAGGTAAAGACAGAGCCTTGTTCCAAACTCCAGCTGAGTTCTACAGGAAAATTTGAACCTGGGTATCCATGATTAATGCCAAACCATAAAAGCCATGGCTGGTTTCTGAAGGAGCTGCTGGTTTTATCTCATTGCAAGATGGTCCAGTAGCCTGAGAGCGGATAAGGCATACAAGCATCAACTACTGTAAGTGGACTTCTGGTCATCATTAAGTGGCAGAACAGGACAGCACACTGCATCCCTTCCTAAGACACACTTAGGTGTCCCAGTTGACTCCGCTTCATCCTTCTCCACAACCACATGCCCCTCATCTCCGGCATCAGCCAACAGGTCCAAACTGTTCCTCTAACCTTAGTGTCATGGTACAAGACATTCCCACTCCTGATAGCCACTTCTCTCGACTCCCTTCTGTGGAGCTAACCCTGTGTTTCTTTTACACATCCATCCAGCTACTGACTCCCTGGGTTCACCTTGCTAGTGAACCTCACTGGTGTCACCACACCAACCTACAAAAACCTCCCCCAACCTTCGTTAGAACTGTGGGCCACACATAGAGTAAAGCACATGGTCCATGTTTTTGAAAGAATGAGGAATGTCACTAAATTAAAGACTTTTCATGCCAAGACAAATGACAGCTCCCACAGGTTAGGTTGTCTCTTTGTCCCAAGCAGATCCAACTCAATAATCACATCATAATGAGATGTACGAAAAGGCCAGCTCCTTGCTCACACCGAGTCGAAAGGGATGTGAAGTTGAGCCAGAAAAGAAAAGTGTCTTAGTAACTTTCTCATTTCTGGAACAAAATACTTGACGCATACAACTTAAAGGAAAAGAGATTTATCTCAGTTCAGTTTCAGAGATACCAATCCATTCATGGTAGAGGAAGCTGGCATGGAGGAAAGCCACTTCCTGCATGGTGACCAGAAAGTACAGAGAGAAAGGAAGATCTGGGGATAAGAATCTACCCTTTGAGGTCACGACCCAGTAGCCTATCTCTCTAACCAGGCCTGACCGCCTGACAGCATACGAAATCATCAAAGGACTGATCCACTGACAGGTATAGTGCCTCATGATCCACTCACCTTCGAACATACACGAGACTCTGGGGAACGTTTTAGATTTAGAGAGGTACGTGAACTGCCCTGGCAACAAGGAGGCAGAGGGAAAAGAAGAAGCAAGTCTTCCATGCAATCTAGAACCCGGAAGCTCAGTCCCAGACAACAATGCTGGCCTAAAATTGCCCTCTGCTTCTGAAAGGAAGCACCCAGCAACTTTCATGCACCCCCAAATATTCTGACCCAATTATTCGACTCACTCTCAAAATGAGGAAGGCTGGTATAGTTCACCTTCCGAAATCACGAGGGACTGACACACAGCAACAAGCACTTTGTCAAGCAGATGTAAGTGGCAACTGCACCAAAGCCTCCTAATTCAAACTGTATGCTTTCTTTCAGTCTTGCAATTTAACATCTCTATTTAATCACAAAGTGAATTATCTTCCAAAATAACAAACATTCACTACCTTTCTAAATAATAAAATACATTTTCCTAGCACATAAACCAATAGCTCTACTTTTATATCAGAACTGATGTGAAATTACATGTCATGAATTATTCATGCCATCCAATTTAATTCAATTATTTTTACTGAATTCACATCTAATCCATAAAAATGTTTAACTCAAACCAAAAAAAAAAAATCTTGTCTGCATCCTTGAGTAATAGGTTTCTCACAAAATTTCAGGAAAGATAAGTGGATATTTTGTTTGAAATGGCAAGGCATATTATAATTTCAATGATGAAAATAATTTTAACTATTTAACCATACATCTTGATCTATTTACTGACTGATGTCTCATAAAGGAAAACTTATTTAATATAGAAGTACAATCACAGGGGTGAGAAACGAATTGCCGCTCAAAATTGCGGCACCAGACTCTACTGGATTTTCCGTAAGATTCGTACATGTGCCAGCTAATAAGAGCAGTTTCATGTCCAATGAAAAGCACAAATATTGTACTTACCAAAGAAGAAATCTGATTTACACCAGTGAAAACAAAAGACTTCTTTTATTCACTTCTCCTTAAAGAAAGGCCCGTGGGGACCACACCATTACACCACCTCCACTTCCCCACTGTTATCCTATTCCACAACCTCCTGGGAATGTGGACACCTCTGTGGCTTTGCCACTTGTCTCCTCATTCACCTATCCATCCCCAATCCTGATACTGTCTGAGTGGTCTCCATGTCCTCAAAGGAGATCTTGACTCCCCCTTGCTTCTCAGTTCCTCCCTGTCTTCCAACCCACTTCACTTACCCCATTCATACCCAAGTATACCCACACCAGAGCCCCTCAGTCCCGCCAAGGCCAAGGGACCATCTGCTTCTCACCGCCTGTACCAAGCTTCCAGGCCCTTTCTCCTCCTCTGTTCTCTGGATCTGCTTACATTCCTAATTGAACTATACCACACAATTCACGTTGTTGTTGTTGTTGTTGTTGTTTCCTTAACAGGCTTTTATGTTTTCCAAATCTATCCTGCCTGAGATCACAGAGACAAAGCTCCCACCACTGGATCTCACAGAGTGGGCTTCTCTGGGCAACACCGGCCAGCCGCTGCCCTAAGCCCACATTCCCTTTTCTTTGGCTTCATTTCCTTTTCTGAGTATTTTCCTTTATGAGTTTTGAGAAGCTAACTTGGCTCTTAGAGTGCTTCATACACTTGGTATGTGCAGTAATTCTCTTGGCAAGAATTTTGCTAACAGCACCAATGCATGCTGGGCTCCGGCTTTGCCATGGTAACAGGGGAGGGGAGCATTCCTTTTAGAACAGTGCCTTTCTGGTATATTCATGAATGTCTATGGTGGCCAAATGCGCAACTGCAAATTTCTAAAAGGCCTAAATAATATATGATGGGTGTGTCTCTTATTCCTCTTTCTTCTTTCTCTTTCTTTCTTTCTTTCTTTCTTTCTTTCTTTCTTTCTTTCTTTCTTTTTCCTGTTTGTTTGTTTATGAGACAGGGTCTTGCTCTACAGCACAGGCTGGTCCTGAACTCACTGGTGTAGCCCAGGCTGGCCTTGGACTCAGGATAACCTCCCTGCCTAGGCCTCCCTAGTTTTGGGATTACTGGCATGCACCACCACATCCAGCTTTATTATTCTCTCCTGAATTTTATGGGAAAGATATATAGCAATATTAATCATACCATAAATAATATCCATAATGAATCAACACGGAGTAATGGGTTTAATTCACTACAGTGCTTTTAGAGAGTGATCATGTACTTGTAGCCGTGAACTATAAGAAGGCAAAATAAGGACCCTTGTGGATGTTTGGGAGGCTGAATGGCACGCTCCAGGTCCCCCACATTCGCAAGGGACACTCAAGGATACTGAACATGGAGTTTCCCTTCAGAGTGCCTAGAACCTCCTCTCAGAAATGCTGAAGGTGTCAGACCAGCCTGGGCTGCACCACGAAAGCCAGGGAATCACTGACTTCCAATATTGCAGGCACCAATGGCCTCTCCCCAAAGTGTCACAATATCCAGATGCTCCAGCAGTAACCCAGAGAGCAACTCTGCCTTGGATGGGGGACAGAGGCTAGGCCAACAGTCTCAGAAGCGAGATCTGAGAAACGCGTAGAACTTTGTGAGCTGGTGAAATCAAAGCAAGAAAGCCACAGGAGAGAAAACAGGGTGCAAAGGCATGGAGGAGGGAGACAGACTGTGCGGCAGGTTAGGAAAAACAAAAAGACACCGTCCAGGGTGGGAACAGGATTAGGGTGGGGAGGGGGGCAAGGACATCAAAATGGCCTGCAGTTAGGTGGCAAAGGATTTCAGGGACTAAGCGGAAGAGTCTGGACTTTACTGTGGGAGCAATGGGGAGCCAAAGAAGACCTTTAAGAAAGATACGACTACACCTATAGTATTTCATTGCTGACATCACAACCGCATGAAGTAAAGACATGCCTTCTGTGATGATTTATGTCAGGCAGCGAGGTGTATGTATAGTTAGAGACAGAGTTTACATAGCTTGTTTCCCTCTAGCATTTCTTACAGTCTGCAGCCACTACTCAATTTGTGTTTGCTGCATAAGTAAATAAAATAATCATTATTGTGAAATCTTTCCTAAAGTCAAAGACATACAACAGTGTCTATTTATCCCAGTGAAACCTATGTGGCCAGTGAAATAAATACATTACTCCACTGCAGAATGAAGACTCTTCAAGAAGCCAAAGCAAACGCTCAAAATCTACTAACCACAGTCAACCAGCACTAGATCTACAGAGAGCTAAGACCCAGTAAAACTAAACAAACCAAAACCTCTTACTAAAATCCTGCAAATCCCTTCAACTGTCATCTCTCTTCCTTGACTGATGGAAATTAAGCACGGAGGATGCATGGTTTCTTGTGTTGGTACTCACATTGTACCTGTGACATTCCCTGGTCAAAACCGTGTTCTGTCTGCATAATCTCAAACTAGAAAGTAGGGACCTAGGATTGTTGTTCTTCACAGCAATCAGAGATTCATTCATGACTGAAAATGAAGGTCAATGTAGGTTTTCTCTGAGAACATTCCCAAACGGATCAGTAGAGCAAAGAGCCCACGTAGTTGAAAATCAAAATGTTTTCATATTAGGAAATAAGATTCACAACTATCACACACACACAAAAAGATCTTACAGTAATGGGGCAAATCCATGTTATCACTGATTATGATATATATGCAAGAAATGTTGATAAGTACAAGATAATTCT
>PVKB01001920.1:235658-343341 GCA_004027205.1 Ctenodactylus gundi
TAATTTTTCAAGTAGCACGTCCAATGGTACTTAGCCAGAATGAGTTTGTGAAAGGCGCATTCCCAGCATCCCTTTGTATTATTCCACATGGTAAAACAACGACTTCTCCTATGGTCAAGCTTCTCCTTCAGTCGGCCCAAAGAGAAAACCTTCTGAACTCTGAAATGCCTCGCCTCATCTCAGCAGTCCCTGCCCTGAGCTGCTATGGCATCAGTGGCAAGGTACTCCACAATATCAAAATGACTTCTGTCTCCTCTTCTGGCCTCCCCACACCAGCCTGTGGACATCTTGAAGGGGGTTAGCATCTCTTTGATCTTTGTAACCCAGGGCCCAGCACAAAGCTCAGCACGCAATAGGTGTACATGACAGCAAAGGAATTGCTTCGTATCAATGTGTGCAATTAATGAACTATTAGAATCATTACTGCCATAACTTAATGGGTTTAAGTGTCTGTGGCTGCAAGAATGGTTCATTCCTTCGTTGACACGCCGCATTAAGATGTATACTTCTCAATACCAACAACATTTTTCACAGAACTTGAAAAACCAATCTTAAAATTCATATGGAAACAGAAGAGCCAAAGCAATACTGAGCAACAAGACAGAAGCCAGTGGCATTACCATTTCAGACATGAAATTATATTACAAAGCAACAGTGAGGAAAACCATTTGATATTGCACAAAAACTGACAAGTTGACAAACGGAACAGAACTGAGGATGCAGAGACAACCTCAAGTACGCAGCACTAACTGATCCTTGATAACGGGTCCAAAAACCTATACTGGAGAAAGGACAGCCTCCTCAACAAATGGGGCTCAGAGAACGATATCCACACGCAGAGAATGAATCTAGACTCACACCTATCGCCATGTATAAAATCAAATCAAAGTGGATCAAAGATGTAGATATTAAAACTGAAACTCCTAGAAGATAAAATAGGTAAAACTCTTGAAGATGTCGGCATGGGCAAAAACTTTTTCAATAGGAAACCTGATGCCAAAGAATAACCTCCAGAATAAACAAATGGGATTTATATTAATTTTAAAAGCTTGTGCACAGCAAAGAAAACAATTAACAATGTGAAGAAAGAACTGACAGAATGGGAAAAATGTTCTACCATCTACACTTCAGACAGGAGGTTAGTAACTAGAATATACAAAGAATGGAAGAAAAATAGACCACTCAAATCACAGATCTTATTTTTAAAAATGAGCAACTGACATGCATTCTCAGATGAAGAAGTACAAATGGCCAACAAATACATGAAAAAATGTTCTCAATATTCTTAGTCATTAGAGAAATGCAAATTTAAACCAACATTAAGAAACCATCTTATCCCAGTGAGAATGGTGTATGGCACAACTCAAATAGCAACAGATGCTGGTAAGGTTGCAGGGGAAAAAAGGAGCTCTTCCACGTTGTTGGTGGGACTACTACCGAAGACAATATGGAGATTACTCAAAAGGCTGAAAATAAACATTCCATTTGATCCAGCAATACCTCTTCTAGGTACCTTTCCAAAAGAGTTAAAAGCAGCATATAACAGAGGTGCACGTACACCCATGTTTACCACAGAACAACTAACAACAACTAAAATGTGAAAGACGCTAAGATATCCACCAACAGACCAATGGATATATTAAAAAACAAAACATGGTACATGTACACAATGGAGTGCTACTCTTCCATAACGACAGATAGATTTGAGGCTTTTATAGATAAAGGGGCACAACTTGAGATCCTCATGCTTAGTGAAGTGACTCAGACTCAGAAGGTTAAATATATCATGATTTCTCTAATATGAGAAACGTAGCATACAAATAAATGATAGAGTCAAGCAAGTGAGATATTGGGAGTCAAGGGTGTGAGGGAAGGGCTGGAGGCAATATATACATGCGCAAAATTCTCAAGTTCAATGTAACCACGGTGCACGGCATATATAGACTAATAAAACTGGGGAGAAAAACATTCATACTCTCTATAAGCTGTATTATCTGATTAGCTATCATTTCCAAAAACAAAAATGAAAAAACTGCAGCATACCAGGCATTTTTATCAGGTCGTGACTTTATAAGAATGTGATTTTTCTTTTTTTTACCAACTCAGAGGTATTGTTAATGACTCTTCACGGATGTTCTCTATCATGGGAGAGGAACGGCCTTCTCATTTACAGAGAACTTGTATTTATCTTTAAGCAAATGCTGAGTTAAATCAATGGCTTTCAAATACGCATCAGGATGCTCATGGTTTCATCCCTATGAAAAGGCAGGCTCCATTGCCATACTAGTTTTCCCAACACTGACCTGTCCTTGCATTGCTGGAAAAAACCCTCCACTTGGCGGTGGTGAGTCCTTCTATAAAACAAAGAGGCAGGGCAGGACAGTGGGTAAAAGCTAAGACCTGCACGTCAGAACTGACCTATGGATCAGGGAACAAGCAAAATGTCAACAAGGAAAAGAAAAAAGCTATTAGGACTAACACATATAGCTAAGAAATTAAGTCTCTGAAAAGGAAGATAAAGCAGACAAGGCCAGGGTATACCTGAGGGGTAAAGCACCTGCCTCGCACACAAAGGGCCCTGGGTACATTCCCGATGACCACAAAAATAACCGAAGTAGACAAACTTCTGGCAAATATGACTGACAGCAACCCCAGATCATATTAGAAGTAAGCAGCTCTAAGCTCAGCAGCGAGAGCAGCCGCCACCCACACTCGCCGGTGTCTCCTCCATCGGCTATGGCAGTTCTCTGCAGCGCTCGTGTGAGGTGGCAGCAGAGGAAATGTTTGAGCCGAGTGCAGTGCCTGCTACGTGAAGGAGCCCAAAGTTCTCTCTAAAAACTGCGTTGCATTTGCAAACATTTCATTCAGGCTTTTATTTCGACTGTCCTTATCACGTTATATTCATCTAAAGACATGAAGGACGACTTCATTCTTTCTCCAATGATTTGAAACACCTTAAGTAACCTACAGTTTCTCTGTTCGTGCATTCTGCCTTTGAAACCACAGGATCCCACCTTAGATCCCAGCTTTTTACCTAAGAAGCTTCCTCTGCTGCTTTCTTTATCTTAATCCACTTCTGCCCTTCTGTCTAGTCTTTGGGCAATGGTGGTATTTATTTCCTTAGAAAACTGCCCGTGCGCTCTCAGGATTCCAAGCGATCAAGTTTTCCGTAGTTCTCTCCGTGATTTTTCCTCTGCTTTGAGGCTGCCCCCTGGCTCCAGCCCCACCTGACACGCACTTTCCTCACGCTGTCATTGGCACTGTGCGATCAAACCAAGCTCTGGAAATTTTATAAGTATTTATCTTTACATCTTTGCTCCATCCGGAATATGCCCTTTGCACACTGGGCAATTCTGCACGACGCTCGAGGTCCAATTCAAATGTCGGCTTATTTGCAGAACAGAACTTGTTACTTCAGACTTCTGTGTTTGGGTGGCATTCTGCTGACTCTCCTCATAGGTCACCTCATAGAGTGCTAAAATTATTTATTTCTATTTATCTGCAGCTAGCTTTTGGGTTCTCTGACGTTCAACTCTATCTAATTAACTTCTTTTCTAAGTATCCCTGTTCTCTTCAATCTCAGGACTTAGAAAAGGCCTGCCACATCTTAACAGCTCGATAATATGCTCTCACGGCATCCTGCACTTTTCCTTTACATTGTGCAGCACACAGACACATGAACACACACACAGAGTATATGTTTGATCATGCTGTTTGTTCCCCCACAATATAAAGGACAGAGACCTTAATTGTTTTGCTGCCTACTACGTCCCTGGCTCTATGCATCTGAAACATGGTAAATATTCAAAAACTATCTGTTGAGTAAATATTATTTGTAGAAAAATTAACTGCAGTTAAGTTTATACAAGGCAATTGTTTTTCTGAATGAGAAAGATTTAAGACAGCTTGGGAATCTGACATGAACAGCAATTTGCAAGATCCTCATGTTATAGGCTCTCAAGTGCAATAGTTCAGCAGGGACCTATGAGGAGATTCACACTGAGGGAACTCTGAACTCATGTGGCACCATGGCTTTGGAAACAATGTTGGCAACCACGTCAAACAAAAGCTTCTGACTCACCCACTCAATCAACAACCGTGTACTGAGCAGACATTAGAAGCACACAGTACTAGAGACTGACCCTGCCCACCGTGAGACGCTTCCAGCCTGCACTGCTGGACACTAAGCCTGCCACCCTGTAACACTCCCGGGCACCCACACCTGCTTCCTCTCAGAAACGAGGCATGACATGTTAATCTCATATAAGAAAAGAGTACCCCAAATTCCATCTAATGGTTTTTCCTTATGATGGTTCCATTTGATGCAGGAGTGGACAGAGAGCAAATAATAAGTGGAATTAACTGGCAGATACACTTTCTATTCCTGGAGAACCTAGCATTCTGTTGTTTTAACTTCTCCAAGAGGACAAGATTGAGGGATCACAAGCAGCAGGGTAACATGGCAGTGAGGGAAGCAGTGGGGTGGAGGTTTGACTGCAGGGAGTAATTCATGTGCACAGGCCACAGAAGCATCCCAGGCAGCCCTGCAGTTGTCATTTAGTGCCTCGCTTGGCATGTTCCCCATACATTCACACACCAAAGTCATACAGCAAGAATGACCAGAGTCAGGTCCAAAGAACCAAAATGCATCCATCAGAGCCCTGGAACATCTGCTTGTCCTGGGATATCACAGAAACCCTGATGTCCCATTGGGTTTGGAAATAAGGCCTGATTTGTTAAAGCTGTATAAGGGGTTAAAAAAAAAAAAACAGATATTCCACTTAGTGAACGGAGCAAACAGGGAGCTCTGAGCTATGCTTGACCCCTAATTAGGAAAGCAACAGTCCCAGGATTATTACACTGCACTAGTTAAAATGTTACCTGCCTTTTGGCACACCACCTCGTAACAAAGAGCTACCTAAAGTGGAGCAGGCGTAGAGGAGCACCATATAGCTAGACCTTGTCGGGCAGAAATGATTGAACACAGGAGGGTCGTTTTTCAATTATGTGAAAGGCTGCAATGTGTCGGAATTAGATTTTTGTGTCAGATGACCTCAAGAGGTAAAAAGAGGATCTGCACATGAAAGTAATGGGAAGAGAGATCACAGCATCACAGCTCAGTAAAACAGCTTACCAAAGATAGCCCAGGTCAGGCCACCTTGTGAGCAAGTGAGATTTCCATTGTGGAAATCAAGACAATCATTTGACACAGACCCTGCTAAGGAGATGGAAAGGCCAGAGAAGTGATCTTCCTGGACAATATTTAACTTTCCCGCGGGTCTGAGGACCTGTGAAAAAGCCCAGAAAACAATGATGAGGAATCTTCACATGCAGGCATTGTTGAGTCTCCTTCAGCTCCAGATACGTTTGATATTAATCTCAACAACTAATAAAATAGGAGAGGGGCTTCAGAACAAGCCACAGATCTATGTAACTCTTACCCTTGAGAAGTATCTTCCAGAGATAATGAAGAACTGAATAAAATAAACCAAAAAAAGTTTCTATTATAATCTGAGCAAAGCATACACTGAAATAGGCCAAACATTGCTTGTTTTAAAACTAACTCCAAGTGGATATTAACTAAATTATTTTTGATGGTCCTACTAAAAACAAACGACCTGTACGTGGGCCTCACGGAAGGCAATGTGAGGACACCCAGCAAGGGCGCAGGGAGGTCTATAGGGAGCATGAATGTGAGTCCTGGCCTCCCGCCTGAGACCTGGGGCCTAGCAGAGACACAGGCTCACGAGAGTGAGAGACTACACTATGTTAAGGGTGAACAGGAAGAAGCCAGGACTGTGGCAATGCCTTTCCCTGGCTGCTAATATTAAACCCAGAGCTAGAAGACCACCGCCAGTCCAGGCTTAAACTGCAGGTACCGTCTGATTGCTCTCCTGGATAACTGCACTGTCCATGACAAAAAACGTCTGATGAACTTCATGAAACAAAAGACTTTACCTCCCCACTAAAACTCTCCACCATATAAACTGAACTACCAAAGACAAACTGATTCTCCAAAGGCAATATAGCATAGATCTAAAATGCTTAAGTTCAAATGCTGAAAATACCATAAAAAGCAAAGTATTTATGCTCTTTAGCATTTTATATTCTGAATATTCATATAAATCACATTAAAATTAAGCAGTGGAAAAGAAGGGGTTAAAACCAATTTAGCCTATGATGTCAAATGCAGTTTCTGTGCCAAGCACTTATTTTAAAGGCAGGCACTATATGCATTTTATCTGCTGGACTTAATTTGGGTTTTGCTATGCTCGACAATTTTAATGCCAAGAGGAAGAAACCAAGTGAGAAAGGGAATGCAGTGGTCTGGACCTGGAGAGTTGATCTAATTGAACTGAAAAAATTAAACCCCCCTCCATCTGCTCAGTACACCTGCTGATGGAGCACAAGCGCAGGTAGGGAGGAAACTCATCGGAGACCAGTTATAAATAGAGTTTTATTTCATCTGCTAAAAGCTTGGCAGCCGAGGTGGGAGGGCTGCCTCCGCTGGCAGCCGGGAGAAAGCTCTGCACGGCTTTTATGTTTAGGTGGAAGCAATGGGGAGACAGAGGACTGAAAAATAAAACAACATGAAATAAAATGAAATCAATTTCCCAACAACTCATGCGACAGCCAACCAACCATCACGGAATTTAAAGCGCTTAGGGCATTTCTGATCGGAGCTGGGGAGACGCAGGGGCTGATCCCACCCTCTCCTGAGAATTGGGCAGAACCTGAAGGGGAGGCAGACAGGTTCCTCACAGGTGAGGGTGCCAACTGCCCTCACAGCATTTGTAAGATGGACCACTGCTCGCTGCGTTACATATAAAAATAATTTTTTCCAAGAAAGTTTCATGTGCTAGGAGTCCATGCTCGGTAACCTACACAAATCTTTACTTTCCCTCCCTGCTGAAGAGAGGGGGTGGGGGGGAGAGGCTTTACAGCAGGCCCATCTTTTTCTCTCCCTACAAGGGGATGAGATGCCGCCGCTATACCTTTCTGAGAAAGGATGGCTTGATGAGAATTCTATATGCACTAAAATTAAATCCAAATTAAAAAGAAGTTTTCATGGGAAGAAGCAGCCAGGGGTTCCAATTCACACATTATTAAAGGGTCATCATGGGCGAGAAGCACTTGGGCTCCTCCTCCTAAGAGTCACAGGGAGTCACTCTGCCTCACAGCTCTCCTCCTCCCGACTGGGCCACACACCCAGCAGGGGGCCAGCTAGCCACAATTACACCATCTGAGTAAATTTTAAAGAACTCAAGAAATCTGCTCTTTGGGCAAAAACAGAATCAATGGCTACCTCGAGAAGAGCCCTAATGTAACATTTGGATCAGAGACCCAAGAGTAAAATGCCAGAGACTGCACACCTCCAAAAAGGACCCCTGAGAAAGGAGGCGGTGTGGAGAGAAGTACATTCAGGCCACTTGCAACTGCAGGGCGGGGGAGGCTTGCTGATCCCCTCCAAGAACATCAGGGCTATCATCACAAAGATAACGACCTGCTATTCTGCCGCCACCAAGGACAACAAGAGAAATGGGATTGGACTGTGGCAGGGGAAAACTGTATTAAATATGGGAAAGAATGCCTTGACGGCAGAGGTTATTAAACTCTGAAAGGGGAAACTAGAGGAGATTAGGGATGTTCTCTGGAGGTTTAAAAAAAAAGTGGAATAGCTTGGCAACTATCTGGGGTAATTTAGGTGCAGTTCTGCCGGCTCCTCTGGCCTTTGCTGAGGCTCTAATTCATCCCTTGGCCCGGGCGAGGCACACTTGCCACAGTAAACGACTGTCACACTTGTTCTATAATGAGCTCTCAAAAGGAGAATAAGCATTAAGAAAATGGCAAAAGCTCTCTTGGAAGTGAAACTCATTTTTTCTTTATTTAAATTGCACATTGGTTACCCCTAAATTTTTTTCCTTTTTCTTTCTTTTTTTTTTTAACACCTCCAGAAATGACCAAATACATCTCATCACCACTGATCTGTTATTCTAAAGCATTAAAAGGAACATAGATGGAAGATTAGGTGTGGGGACGTTCGGAGTCGGCGGCGCACCAAATGCTCCGCTATACACCTCTCCACGAGGCTTTGCTTATCGCAGGGAAATGGCTGCGCAGAGATGCCATGAGCTGCTTCTCAGGAGGCAAAGAAAGGGGATTCTCATTGGTTTGGCTGCAAAGAGGCAAACTAAATGACCTCTAACAGTCTGAAGTTCTGGAGACTTCAATGAATTTTTTATGCCTCTACACTCAGTATTAATTTTTTTTCAAGAACGTCTCATATTCTGAGAGTGTGTGTTCTACAAATTAGATGAATCTTCTTTTTCTCTCTTTATAGAAGAAGGAAAGGAGGCTGAGAGAGAACCGTCCTTTAAAGTCATCATGAGGGTGGCACACCAGGCTGTGTTCACGGTGGGGGGTTTTCTCCCCCACTGCACCACAGGCTCCATGAAGGCAGCAGGTGTTAATGTTCTGTCCATAACTGTATGTGTGACGCTTAGCCCTAATGCACTTAGGAAGTAAATAAATGATGGAACTGACAAAGGGAGGGAGGAAGGTAGGAAGAGAGGAAGGAAGGAAGGAAGGAAAGAAGGAAGGAAGGAAGGGAGGGAGGGAGAGAGGGAGGGAGGGAGGGAGGGGAATTTACTGAGGAACACAGTCCCAGTTCTGATTGCAGGAGCTGCTATTCTGGTGACTCCCACATACAGTGAACAAGGGCGAAGAATGGAAGAACAGGGAGCTGAAAGCAAAGGCTTGGTCTGAGCCCAGCACCATCACTAAGGCTAGGCATTTCAGCTCTCAGAGCTGCAGTGTTCTCAGCTGAAACATACACGTGTCTGTCTGGCCCTCAGAGTTACACTAATTTAAATAATACGGAGAAAATAGAGTTGGTAACTAAACAAAAAATAGTCGCCATTCGCACGCATTCTTTCCTAAGGCTCCCCATCAAGCTTTTTCTACAGTGGAGGAGTGGTACAGAGATGCAGACTCTGGGAAGAACTCAACATGTGGAAGGAAAAAGGACCAGGCCCGGGCAACCAGGGGTGCGTCTCTGGCCATGATGGTTCTACACTCTCAGCACACGAAGCGGTGGCCACAGCACTGAGGAAGGCAAGTCTGTAAGATCCAGACTGAAGGCTCATCTCACAGGTTCAGGCTGGAACGCCCACCCAGGCTTCCGCGGATTGCTAATTTTTACCTGGAATTTTATCTGTCATAGCAAACTCACCAGAGAGGCCGTGGTGCCAAGTAGTCTAAAATCTAGGGTTCCTGGGAGTAGAGAGATGAGACTGGCCCATTCAAACATCAGAACACGCACATTATTTCTGAAGCAGTTCCATCTCAACACTGTAATAACAAGCAGGAAAAGGAACAGGAGAGCTGTGTGCTAGGACTCACAGCACCGCGGCCTGCGGCTTCAGTGTCTTCTGTGTGTTCTTCTGTTTTGCAAAGTGATTTGGGAGATTAGGTGGGCTTTGTTTAGGCAGGACAGCCAGCCACGCTGACGAATAAGTGCTACTTGATTGCACAACAAAAGACACACAGGAGCCTCAGCCACAACTCACTTCCACTTGCCCCAACAGCCTGAATTTCTCAATTAAGTTATTTTGTTAGCAAGACTACCGGTTACGTAAAGGAGAAAGTGCTTATTGCACCAAGATTATTCACTGTATAGAAAGCTGTGTAATCAGATCAAAAGAACATTCTTTCTAAGGGCCCACAAACTCCTATTTGGTAATGCTGCACATGCAATGGAACGTGCCCATTGTATCGGTGTGCTGTTAGAGTTCCCCAAATAATAAAATAAAACTTGGCAATACAAGTCTTTGATTCAGTAATTACTGCCTAAGAACTAGGAATATGCTCAAGATTTCAACAAATTGAACAAAAGTGTACATGGAAAATAAGAAACTTTATCCTCTAGGTATTAATTAAGGGGATAAAGTTCAGGTGTATTTGAAAAAATATTAGTCCTCCCTACCACATCCAAAGTATCGACCAGAAGTACATTTTATCACATAAATCATCTCTGAAAACTAAAGTAAAAATATTTCAATTTTCAAACATACCATAGTTTATTTCAAAAGTCACCAAAAAGAAAATGAAAAACACCAAAATTTCAGGAGACATTTTCAATTCATAAACAAGGTATTAGTATATAAAATACACTACAAAAAGTAAAGCAAAATACCTCAAGAGAAAATTGTCTGGAGAATATGAGTAGACAATGTACAGAAAAAGAAAATCTAAAATTTTGCCAATATAAAAAGATTCTCTCTCTCTCTCTCTCTCTCTCTCTCTCTCTCTCTCTCTCTCTCTCTTTCTCTCTAAGTAACCAGGCACAAAATGAAAATAACATTGAAATATTTCTTGGCCATTGGATTGGCAAAATTTTTAAAGCCCAATATAATCAAGTATCAGTGAATATGTGTTATGAGAACTGTGATACTTCATTGAAAGGATGTTAACTGGTGCGAATGCTCAGAAGAGTAGCTCTGGGCATTTCTGAGGGAAGCTAATGTATACAGCATTTCAGGTACATTTCTAGGGCCTCTCAAGAGGTCACACTAGTCTGTAGGAGTCATCCGTTGGCATGGCCATGACAGCACCATGAGGACCAGCAAAGACCTGACTGTCCATCCACAAAAGCATGGGGCAACTACAGTGGCACGCTTAGTCTACACTGGCCCTATTCCAGCAACACAGCTGATCTAATTTGCAAAAACTGTAGGAATGGCTGAAAATCATTTAAAAACCAAATGTTTTAAAACATGTAAAATAATAATTATACTGTTTATAGCTATATATAGTAAGTTTATATTACTATATACCATACTATATATACTCCATATACTATAACTATATATTATGCCATACTATATAGTATATGTATACACACATAAACTTACAAATACTACAAAAATATGCATGGAGATACTGTATACCAATTCCAGGACATGGAAGAAGAAAGCTTTAGTGTATCTCTGTTTTTTTTTAATATAAATAAAAAAGATCTGAGGCAAATAAATACAGCCATTTGTTAAATCTGGATAATGGGTAAATATGTATTTAATCTGTTTTATTCAGTACTTTGCTATGCTTGAAAGTTTTTCCTAATTATAATTCTAAAGCATTTTAAAAATACACACATATAACCCACAGTCTATTGTCATGCACAACTGAAAAGCACACAGACCTACGTACATCATCTTTACCCACTACCATCACTTGCCTGGGATAGCCAATCTAGGTAACTTACCTCTCCTGTTTGCCTAGTAGCCAGCTAAACTGCTTTCAGACACATTATCTCATTTAACATTGATGACAGCTCTTGGGCTCATATGGTACAACAACCGTTTCATTGACAAAAAACTGACCAGCAGGCATTTGGGGCTTCCCACTCAGTAATGAATACAGTACTAGGATCTCACACTGCCACTGCTGCAGGACAGCTACCCAGTAAAAACATAAAAACCTACTATTCCAAAGACATATACACCCTCTTTAAAAACCTGTGTTATCAACCTGAAACCACAGGTGTGAGCCAGAGACTGAAATAAAATACTTCACTGAAATTCTTAGAGCATCCAATCAAATTCACTTCTCCTCACTAGTATTTCTAACATACTGAACTCTTGTTTAAAAAAACAAGTTTTATAAGTCCAGCAAAACCTAGAATGTTAATAAGGAGGAAAATGGAAATCTTGCTCCAGTAGACTTTTCGCTACTTTGGAAAATAAATTTTTGAAGTTAATAGATTAGAAATTGTCACTTCATTTCTTAACATCCTTCACTTGACATGTTAATGGCATGCACATCAAACATACTAATCTTAGGAAAGCTAGTGATTAAAGCTAGCTTGGTCCCTATGCTGAAAATCGAATGTGTCATTTTAAAAAGTTTATTAAATGCACCAACAACAGAAGCTAAATTTATGCAATACACAATTCAGGTACTGTGCATGTTACTTTACCAAGGACAAAACTAACCATAAAAATAATATTATCACCCAAGGGACTTCGCGTTATCTCTTGCTTAGTCCCGTACCAGGCTGTACATACTGGGTTGACGGGGAACTTGGATCCCTAAGCCCATACCCAGTAAAGAGAGTGTGTCCCTCACCTCTATGGCTACATGTTGGGGAAGTTTTATCAAACAGAAGAGTTAGGTAAGACCCAGAGTCTCAAAACATAACTCCCAAAATGTACAAGTACTGGGATATGACTGAAAAGCACATGTCTTAACAAAAACCAGGAAAATCTTAACTTCAATAAGAACAAACAATAAATGCCAACATCATCAGAAGGACACAGATGTTGAAATTACCTGACAACACGTTTAAAGCAGCCATCATAAGAATGTTTCAAAAAAAATTATTATTGGAAAAGTACAGTCTCAGGAAAGAAACAGATAAAATGTAATTAACTGATATTAAAACTCAATGGATTCAACAGCAGAATAAAGATGACAGAAAACTCAGTGAACCTAAAGATTTAAACAAGAGAAATTACCCAATTTAAACAATAAAGAAAAACAGACTAAACAAAATGTTTAGTGTTAAACTCAGATAGGACTTTAACAAAATGTCTAACATCCGTGCCCTTCAAGGCATGAAAGGAAACAGAAAGAAAAAAAAAAAAAGCCTAGAGAGATACCTAAAGGAATAATGGCTAAAAAATTAGCAAAAAGGACTTAAACTTACATGTTCAAGTGAGTGAGTGAACTCCAAACAGAATAAGCCTAGAGAAATCTATGACAAGACACATCTTAATCAAACTTAAAAACTAAAGACAAAGATTTTTTAAATAATGAGAAAGAAATGGTAACTTGCATAAAAGGGCAAACAACCCAACTGACAACAGATTCCTCAGCAGAAACCATGAAGTAGAGGAAGAAATACAACATGCTTCAAGTGCCAAAAGAAAGAAGCTGTCAGCTCACAACTTTATAACCAACGGAAGTATCCTATAGGAATGACAAATATCCTTAAAGACATGTCAGATGAAGAAAAACTAAGAGAGTACTGATGCCAGCAGGCCTACCCTAGTAAAACAGCCAAAGCTAGTTCTCCAAACAGAAACTGTAGGAGCGCTTAAGAAATCATTTGGTACTAAAGATGAAATATGACCAATATATTCCAGGATAGGATAATGTATAAACACTATCTAATGTGAGTGATACAAGTATAGCTCTGACTAGCATTCATGCATAACTCTACACTAGGCACAATTTAGAGACAATTCAATGTGGTGTTTGAGTTTCCCTAAAAAGTTAGATGTCGTGAGCTCTCAAGTCATCTCATTTGACCACTATCTGCTAGAAAATCAAATTCAACTTATACCATTTCAGAATATAACTTTTTCCAAAACCATAACCTGCTATGAGTGTGAAAACTGCATCTCAATCCAACTGTGTCATATCTACAGACAAACCCCAAAGAACGTGTGAACAGTTTCTCACGTATGTCTATTCCAACATCAATTGCAGCATTAGTCACAGTAGCCAAAAGGTATTCATCACTGGGGGAACAGAAAAGCCAGGCATAGTGGCATATGTCTATCATCCCAGCACTTGGGAGGCAGAAGCAGGAGGTTTGCTGTGAGTTCAAGGCCAGCCTGGGCTACATGGTGAGTTCAGGACCAGGCTGGACTACACAGCAAAATGCTGCTCAAAAGAAAAAAAAAAAAAGTACGTAAATGGATCAATGCGGAATATAGGCATAGTGGCATCTTATGCAGCCTTAAAGAGGAAGGAAATTATCACACCTGCCACATTGTGGATAAAGTACTATGCTAAGTGGCTTCACCCAGTCAAAAAGAGTGAATACTGTACAACTCTACTTACATGGGTGACTTAAGTAGGCAAAGTGACAGGGACAAAAGTAGGACGGACGTTAACAGAAGAGAAAAGAAGAAGTTCTTGTTAATGGTCCTGGAGATTGAGTTTTGCAAGATGAAAAGATTCTTCTGGCTGGATGGTAGAATAGGAGCACAACCATGGGCATGTACCTAACGCCACTGAATTACACTTTTAAAAGGTTAAATCGTGCCTGTGGTCACAGTACTCTGTGAGGGGAGGCAAAAGAATCCCAAGTTCAAGCCCACTCTGGCAACTTAGCAACTTGGTGAGAGCCAGACTCAAAATAAAAAGGGCTAAGGATGTAGCCCAGTGCAAAGGTCTTGGGTTCAATCTTCAGAAGTGCAAAAGCAAACAAAAAATTAAATAGTAAATATTATGTCAAGTATATTTTACAATTTTTAAATTTAAAATTTATATTTTTAAATAATAAATGAACACCACCTACCATTCACTGAGTACTTCCCATACACTGAACACCAATGCTAAGTGCCTCACATGTATTCACTTCTCCTCCCAACACCCTTGGCAGAGACCATGATCCACGTTCACAGACGAAAACCTTGGTGTAAGCAACCTGACCAAAGTCCCACAACTAAAGAATGGGGCCCAACTTCCCCGCCAGGCTATGAGGCTCCGAAGCCCCTCCTCCCTGTCCCACAGCATTTGTAAAGGGCTGTTTGCCTCAAAGGCAGCATCTCACCGCCTGAGGTAAAGCACTCCTGATCCCTGAGAACCTAATGAAAAGAGAGATAGAAACAGCACTGATATACGGGGAGAAAAGGGTGGTAGGGCTACAGAGAAACCATTCTCCAAAATTCCAAGACGCATACATCGGGGGTAACTCTGATTACAGGCCAAGAGATGGTGCCTAAGAGACAAAAGAAATTGTTCCTTCTTGTGGCTCTGTGTAATACGGAACACACACGAGTCTTTTTCTTTTCCCTGGTGCCTGTGTACTTGCTCTTCGAGGAGGAAAGGAACCCCGGCATGGCCCCGGCAAGCCTGGAAACCAGCCCGTAGCAGCGGTGCTGGGAGTCTAACCTGCCCGGGGGAACGGCTCCTCACTTCCGCACTACCTGAACCTTTTCTCCCTTTCACTTTTTCCTGGGTCTACGTGGTTCCAGAAGTCTCCAATCACATGCCCACCCGTCCCCCGACCTACAGCCTGGGTCCCCTATTCAAACACTGGCCCACCGGCCCACTTCGGGCACCTTTTCCGTGCCATGGTGGAGGCCCTCTGAACCTCTCCACCTCAGACACTTTGTACTTCTTCTATTCCTGCTACTCTAATTCCACACCTAAGCTCAAGACCCTCAAGACACTGGGGGGCTGGGAGAGAACCTACATGGCCCCCGGGAACAGTTACACACAATGGTCCTGGCTGGCCTCTGCCTCTCACAGCACCTCTGGAGAGAGACCAGAAAGATGCTGCCCGGCGCGAACTGGCCCTTGCAACCCTTCACACTCTCCCCTTCGCTCCTTCACACTCCTGGGGCGGATGCTGCTTAACGCCGGTCTGATCTGCCAGACCCTCCTTCCACCACCAGCCCCCGGGGGCCTGGCCTCCGAGGCTCCTCCCACACTGCACCTGGCAACAGCCACGCCTCTCTCCGTACTGTGTTCCCTCCCAGTTCCCTCTCTCAGGGCCTCAGTCTTCTTCCCACACTCCCAAGAAACACTAAACTCATCTGGCAATCTGTCTGGCCTGGTCCCTGCTTAGGCCACACCACTACGTCCTAGGGGTCAGTGGTGGGATCCTTTGGGAAAGGGAGGATGGGGAGAACACAGGAAAACGGAGGGTCACACGGGAGGAGAAATCGGCAGCCAGGGCCTGAGTGTCAGTCAAGCTCCTTTTTTATATTGTCTCCAAGTGTACCTCGAGTGGCTCCAACACTCAGCGAACGCCGTTTTCAGGCTCTACCGCTTCTAAACCCAGAGCCAGCAACACAGAGCCAAGGCATAAACAAGCAAGTACAGTGATTTTTGTTTGTCAACCACAGGGGTCATAAGAAGACAAGAATCAGGTTCACATTAAGCACCCGTCACGGGCCAGTCCTCACGCCATACACTGCTGGGCTGGAGTGGAAAGCTGACACGAGTGTCCGCCAGACTGCAGACACGTTTCAGCGGCTGTTCTTGTCCTCCCTCGGGCAGCTTTACTCTACTTCGCTGCATCACTTCTCTTTCCCCCCAGGGACCCGGGGGCACCTTTTACCTAAACCCCAGGAATACTCAGCAGTGCCCACCACTGGCCAAGTCTGGCCACTGTCACCCCACAGACTGCAGCCTGTCACCACCGCTGCCTCTGAGGCCATCTGCCTAACGTGTGGCACTTCTCACCCCATTCAGAATATGAGCCTGTATCTTCTGTTTACAGTAGAAAACAATTACACTGAATAAAGTTACGCAGCTAAGTTCCGTGCTCACAAGAAGAAAAAAAAAAAAAAAGCCCCCTGGAGACTAGAGCTGTGGAGCTGGCGGGAGCCCCCTAGCTAACTTACCTTCGGGGCCGTGGTGGCTCGGGGATGGCACTAGCCTTGTCCTCCTCTATCTCACAAAAGAAAAAAAAAGGAAACTAAGAAGTCCTGACAAGTGGCCACTGTTTTGCACGCTACAGCCACATACTCACGCACGGACCTTAGCAAACGTCATGTCTAGCGTATGCGCAGTGGCTCGGCCTCTCCTATCAAACCTCTTCCCAGCGGCATCGGAACTGCTCATCCTACCGCCTCTCAGGGAACTGAAACAACTCAAGCTCTGAGCCAATGAGAGCCGGCAACCAAAACAAAAGGTGGTTAAAACAAAGTTTCTGTAGCTGTGTAGACACCAACCGGCCTTCCACTATTGTTTTCTTTTTAATAACAGCACTCAGAAATCTGCATATTGTATAATCGAGTGAGCCCACTCTCATCTATTGAAATAAATCTCAATACTTCTTTTCTACACAAGCTTATTGAGCTTTATTTTAAATCTCTTTTCTCTTCAATCCACGTATGTGGGTTCCTCCCTGTTACCCAAAATAACTCCATCAGTAAAAGAGTAGCATACTGACGTGGGTGCTCAATAAACATGTGTTGAATAAATGAATAAGTGAGAGAATAATTATAAAATACTGGACTAAGGCCTCCTGAGAGGTTTGCGTTTGTTTATAGACTAATGTGCTTGTATGCTGAGGTATCAAAAATCAAAAGGACTTAACAAGCATCAAATAGCAGTCAAATATTAACCCATTTCTGTCTTGATAATTCTATTATGCAATTCAAACCCCACTGAATACGTCCTTGAGAGGCTTCATTTACAATCAAAACACTCGCATTTAGACACCTTAAAATAAGATTTAAAATATCAATAACATTATGGAAATAGTAACTAATGTCGATGTGTTTATAATATAAAATGTCTAAAATCAAAAGGCATGTATTGTTTAAATCCTAAGCGTCTGTTTCCGAAAAAAGTCATCAACGCAATCTTAAACAGAATTTTTTTAAAGTTATACACATTGTTACAACCAATTAACAATGAGCACCTTAATAGAGAATTTTTTTCTTAAATATGTAAAAAGTAGGCCAGAGAGAATGTAATGGTAAGGAATTTTATTGAGTAAAATAGTAAATATTTTCAAAATCTTCAGTTTAGTTACATTTGTAAAAAGTAGTTTTATCAGTATCGAAAAATTTAATATGTCTTAAGATATATTCTGACATCTTTATTCTTTAATCCGCCTACTTTTGATTATACTGTTAGAAAATAATTGGACATCAAATAGTTTAGATATAAGTTGTTCTTGCTGAATTCGCTGCAAAGAAGTTAATAAACGAGCTAGCAAATAATTCTTTTTACTTGAAGAGAAATATGGTCTTGAATAAACTAAGTAAGTTATATGTTTAGTCATCTCAAATAGCAAGAGGTTATGTTGAATGTTTCAGAAGTAAAAATAAGCGATAAGACAGTATAAAATGTTACTTTAATTTGAGCTGATTTACTGAACTTTCTTTTTGTTTCATGCATTGTTGTCTTCAGTGTGGGTATGAATTATCCTGTGATCAGTTCAAAATGAAGACTGTGGTCACGCAAACACTTTCCTTCCGGTGCCTATCAGCCTGTTTTCATGGCTTGGCATCCATTTTAGGAGAATCAGAGAGGTAGTGTGCAGAGGAGTTTATGAAACAAAGGTTGTCATTTTGGCAACCGTGTAAACACTAAGTGGTCTCATTGTACCGAAGATCAAAATGTTGATTAGTAAAAACAAAAAAAAGAAAAAAATACTTCAGATTAACTATTCAAACACCTGTATTAGATTTCATATATTCTTAAATCGTATTTATGCATTAATGCCATTTTCAAGATTGCTAATGTGTCACTATAATTTTATAAAAACCGTCTTAAACTATTGATCATTTAAGGCGCACAATAATAAGAAGCTATAGACAATTTGTTTTTGTCAAAGGATTAACAAATCAATGATTGAATACTCAAAACAAAAGCATAGATTCAGAGCAGTCTTTTACACTGCCCCAAATGATTAGAACTTAGGTGAACACATACGATTTTCATGTATTCTCTCAGCACACAAAATAAAAAGAAAAAATATGACTACAAGAAGTCATCATCACATCTTCCAACTCAAACTCTCTTTTTTGAAAATAGAATACTTTTGACAATGAGGGTGGTCCACAAAAAAATACGTGCCTTACAGTCAACCTCTTGACTACAATAATGCTGATTTTTAAGATTAGCACTACCACAATACAACTATAACCAGGCCCAATAAGAAGAATTTATTGTCAAGAAATCAGATATAAAGAAGCTATCTAAATAAAACATCAGGTAAAATTAAAAAGAAAATCGATGAACTTTCTAGATTTTCCTTTTACTTAAAACATTTTGAGAAAGCCAGCCTATAGTAATCGTTGAATTATAAGATCTAATCAAATAACAATAATGGAATTTTTCTCCAACTATTACAAACACAGCTCACTACTTTTTATCCAAATAATTTCAATTTCTCTTTTCTACTATCCCCAGCCATTTCTGCCAACATCATAAAAATTACCTTTTATCATTTCCTCCTCACAATGAGAATTCACTAATCACATACATCTTTAGACACAGACACCTACCCACCCACCTCCCCACCCACCTCCCAAAAATGGTTCAGAGCAAAGACACACACAAAAAATAATGACCAAGCTCACATTTCCTGCTCGCCCTTCAAGCGAAGTCTGGTGTCTTCAGCTCGCCTTCCTGGTCTTCCGTGTTGTCACTACTTGCTGGGGATGTAGTTTAGGACAGCATGAAGCAGCAGGAATAAAAGCTGTTGCTTTAAGAAAACGTTTTCTTACACACATGGATAAAACAACTTTGACTCGGACTCCTGGCTGGGTTGCATAAAATCTTAGAAAGGCTCCTTGAAAGCTTAATGTCTAGAGATGGGAAGAAAAAAATAAAGTCTAAAAACTTACGTTCTGAACACATTCCGAAGGATGTCTGACTGGATTGGAAAGCAGGTTTGTATTGATGAACAAACTTTATTTTGTAGAAAACTGAAATCCTCTCTAGTGAGAAATCTGCCTTGCCATCTTCTATATTTAACCCTGCCTCTCAGGGTGTAATCATATATGCAAAAATCAAATTCGGGATTTCCCAAATGCATGGACACTGGGAGCTTCGTTTTGAAAAAGGCTTTTATTTCCCTTCACACTGGTGACTCAACGTCCTTGTATGTACCAACACTTTCCAATAGCCCAAGAGACTTAAAAAGCCTTCTAAGTTTGAAAACCAAAAAGTTCTGAGTGTTTCTGTACCCCGGGACGGTTTTCTTTCCTGAAGCTCAAGCCGAGAAAGCAGACAAAAGAAGCTGATTTGACTGAGCTGTGCCAAGTCTTGCCTTTTTTTCTTTCCTCAGCTCTCCCTCTGCCTCTCTCTCTCTCTCCCTCTTTCTCTCTCTCTCACTCTTTTGCTCCCAGTATGGCAACCTTCCGAGCAGTCTTGGCGGAGGTCCAGGCTGTGCCAGTCTGTCTGAATTCTTGTCTCCAAAAGATGTCCTCTGCGGATCAATTAATACATTCGAAAACAGGAAACTGTGGTACGGTACCCAAATGCTGGCACCCACAGCACCGACTTCTGCCAAATCACCTTACAGATTTCATGGTATCCTACCTTTCATAATCATTACTAGCATGTTCCTGGAGCAATAATGGAGAACTAGAAGCTATTCACTGCTCAGCAGCAAGGAATCTGTTCCCTAGAAATGTCCATATGCGACATATGCACAACCTGCAGTAAATCAGAATTCTGGTGTGAGAGGAGATATATGTAAGTTTAATAAGCACCACATACTGTATTTCTTTTTATAAGCTTTGCTTTTCCTTGTCCTGCAGCAAAGAATCATGGGATAATAGAAAAGGAAGCTGGCGGATTAAAATTAAAACTGTATGCCCAAATAAGCCATATTTTATCTTAAGGGGGATGAACATACTTATGATTGACTGGTAAATCTTATTTTTAAAGAAACTCTAGTATAAACTATACCAGTCCAATTTTTACTGAAAATGAAAGGAGGGAAAAGAGTTTGTATTAAAACAGAAATATCGATTAAAAAAAAGAAAGAAAACAGGTGGGTTAGCAAAAGAATGTTTTCATATTTTGACAACTGAAGTTTCAACATCATCACTTGTTCATTAAATACACGCTAGTCTAATTCACTAACCATAAATAAGAACTTCCTGTTTTTACTTTTAGCATGTGCACCTTCTGAAGCAAAACAGCCAGTCTACTTTACACATTCCCCTGGCTTAAAAAATCATTATCATTACTAATGCTTGAAAATAAAGAAGTCATACTCTAGAATCACCACTCGAAGAAAAAATTCAGAATTGTGACTTCTAAAGCTTCAGTCTGATGCTTTCTAATTTAGGTTAACTCAAGGTCTCAAATTGCTTAAACTATATAGTCCTTAGCTGTTCATCTACCAAATTAAAAAAAAAATCAATGGCCTTCTCCTTTGTACTATTAAAATACTCACTGATACTCAGAATATCCTGTTGCTTTCATTAGCTGTTAGTTTCCAATGGTGTTGTCACAGACAAGATCATGTGCTATTTATCTATGAAAACTGAAAATCCTGCATAAAGTTTTCCATATACAAGAGGTTAGCAAATCTATGAAGTGAATGAGTTATAGGAATAAATCACATAAATATCACTCTGGAGTTTTACAAAGCTATAAAATATAATGATAAAAAGCTACATATTACTAAGTCATAAAAATTGATAGATCAGGGAACCATTACACAGATATGAAAGTCAAATTAAAGCACTCAAAAACTATCCCATGCTCTCCCTTAAACAGGGATGATGAAATATGGGCAGGATCTCAGTGGATTTTAAACTCATAACCAAACTACTGATAGCTAAAAATAAAGAAAAAATCTCAAAAGCAGAAAGAAAGAAATTATTCATCATGTACAAGCAAACCTTCATAAGACTAACAACAGATTTCTCACTGGAAACCATGGGGTGGGGCATAAAACAGTGGGGCAGCATATTTAAAGGGCTGAAAAGGAATGAAAGTTGTCAACCAAGAATCTGTAACACAAAGCTATTCCTTTAAGGAGATATAAACACATTCACAGATAAACAACACATCAAGTTTGTTAGCAGAAGACCTGTTCTGTAAGAAGTAGTTAAGAAACTTATTTTCACACTGAAATGAAAAGACACTGGAAAGTAACTCAAATTCACAGGAAGTACAGAGTACAAGCAAACTGTAGAAATATATATTAAAATGAATAAGTATATTTTTGCAAATTCTTTTATTCCTATCATATTTAAATTACAATCGCAAAAGGCTATTGCTGTTAAGTATATCCTGATGGGTACACAATATATAATTTGTGACAATAAGAGACTAAAGAACCAAAAGAACAGAAGTATGTAGCAGCGATTTTTAGGCTACTGAAATTAAGATAATCAGAATTATATTAATTATATTAAGTTAATCAGAATTATATTGTTATAAAGATATTAAATGCAATCCTTAGAGCAACCAGTAAGACAATAAATCAAAAAATATATGAGAAATGACAAGGGAATTAAAAATGTTGCCCTAGAGAAGATTTAACTTCAAAGAAGACAGTAATAAAAGAAAAGAATAAAAAATAAAGAGCTATAGAAAAAACCAAAAGAGCATCCTCTGTCATCAGCAATTATGCTAAACTTAAATGGTTTGATTATGTTTTTTAATCCAGTTAACTCATCTATGTCTTTCAATTGGTGAATTAAGGTCATTGGCATTTAGGAATATCACTGATATGTGCATCTTAGGTCCTGCCATTTGGCCATCCTGTGAGTATTGAATTCTTTTGTTTACTTTTGTAGATATTCTCTCTATTGAAAGTTTGCTTAATTTTTTTACATGTTCTCTCTATTGAAGGTAAGGCTGCCACTGTATTCTTTGTTGTGGTTGTCCCCTGTTTCCCTATCCAGAAGACCCTTAAGGATGTTCTATAGTGCTGGTTTGGTTGTAATAAATTTCTTCAAAGCTTCTTTGTCATGGAATGTTTTCATTTCATTGTCAATTTTAAATGATATTTTTGCTTGGTACAGGAGTCTTGTTTGACAGTTATTATCTTTTAGGGCTTTGAAGAGCCCACTCCAGGGTCTTCTGGCCCTTAAAATTCGTGTTGAGAAGTTTGCTTTCACCCTGATAGGTTTGCCTTGATATGTAACTTGGTTTTTTTCTCTTACAGCTTTAAAGATTCTCCCTTTGCTTCATATATCAGTGAGTTTTATTATAATATGTTTAAGGTAGCTTCCATTTTGGTCCTATCTAGTAGTTTTACAGCATGCCTCTATCACTTCTATGTCTGTTTCATTTCCTACATATGGGAAGTTTTCTCTTATGACTTCAGTGAATAGGTTTCTTAGTCCTTTAGTATGGGTTTCCATTTTTTCTCGTATTCCTACTATTCTGAGATTAAGTTTCTTTGAGTCTTCTATATTCCAATTCCTTGTTGACATTCAATTATTTGATGGTTGTTAAAAGTCAGTATCATTATTTTGTTCTTGTCTTCTCAATCAGAAGTTCTCTGGCTGGAGGAGTAGCTCAGCAGTTAAAGTGCTTGCCTAGCAAGCACTAAGTAACCAAGTTCAATTCCCCAGTACCACATAAGGTGGGTGTGGTGATGCACGCCTGCAATCCTAGCACTCAGGAGGCTAAGGCAGGAGGGCTGCTGTGAGTTCAAGGCCAGTCTGGGCTACACAGTGAGTCCCGAACCAGCCTGGACTGCACAGAAATACTCTGTCTCCAAAAGAGGAGGAGGAGGAGGAGGAGGAGGAGGAGGAGGAGGAGAAGCTCTCACATCATTTTGGGTTGTTCTGCTCTGTAAACTTTCCATGTAGGTCTTCATCTCTCAATATTCTTCCTATATCTTTTCATATTTTTAGAATTCTTTAGTGAATATTTCATTCATTTCCTGTATTGACTAATGTAATTCTGCTAGTTTTCTATTTGTTTCTTCCTTAAGTTCTTTGGTTAAATCTTTTTTAAAACTCTTTAAGCATTTTGTATTGTTTGTTGTCTGAGTCTGTATTGTATTCTTCCAGCAGGTTAAACATCTTCTTTCCAAGTTTAGGAATTTTGGACCTTCCTCTGGTTCTACTGGTGAGTTTGGGGCTTTCTGCAGCATCTTGCCCCCGTATTTTCTCATCTTGCTGTTGAATATTCTTTTAGCTTGATGTGGTTGCTCTTTGAGCAATCTCTGTTTTCTGGTAGTGAACAGTATTGTTCTATAGCTCTATAGCTGTGTAATATGCTGTCCATGTCCCAAAGTGCGGTTCCTTGTTGCAGCACACGTAGTTCTCCCTTTCCATCTTGACAGCTGATACTATGTTGCTTGCATGAGATTCATTTCAAACATGGAAACAAACACAGACTCAAGGTGAAAGGTTGGAGTTGTATTTTTCACTCAGATGGGAGACAAAAAAAAAAAAAAGGCAGTTTCAATTCTCTTCCCTGAAAAAGTAGTTTTGAAACCAAAGCTGGTCAAAAGGGACAAAGATGGTCACTTCATTCTCATAAAGGGAACGATCCAGCAACAAGAACGGACAATCATAAACATTTATGCCCCAAATACTGGTGCACCCAAGTACATAAAACAGACTTTACTAGACTTTAAAAAACACTGAGTGCTAGGATTCAGACTTCAATTCTATAATAGTGGGGAATTTAATACCCCACTCTCCCAAGAAGACAGGTCAACTAGGCAAAAAAATCAACAACGACATAACAGATTTGAATTATACCATGGAAGAACTGGATCTGACAGACGTGTACAGAGATTTTAATCCAACAACAATAGAATAGAATAAACATTCTTCTAAGCTGCTCATGGAACCACATCCTAGGTCACAAAACAAGCCTAAGCAGATACAAGAAAACTGACATAAGCCTACGTACTCTGTCAGATCACAGTGGAACAAAACTAGAAATCAACTATAACACAAGCAAAAGATACCACTCAAACAAATGGAGACCGAGCAGTACCCTTATAAATATACAATGGGTTACAGAATAAATCAAGGAAGAAATAAAAAAGTACATAGAGACAAACAACAATGGTAGTACAACACAACACAACCTCTGAGACACAATGAAGTCTAAGTACTAAGAGGAAAATTCACTTCCATAAATGCACACATAAAAAGATCTGAGCAAGCCCAAGTAGATAATCTAACTAATGAGAGCTCCCCCCAGAAAGGGCCTCCTGGAGTCTAGATCAGAAGCAGTTCGCCACAACCATAACTGGGTGTCAGGGTCCAGGGGTTGGCCACCGGCAATCAGGAACCAGCAAACTCTGGGGGACCAGGGTCTTGAGCAGCGTGAGTATGACGGAATCACATCCAGGAGGCTGAATCAGAGCTACCATTATTGGAGCTCATTATTGGAGGTGAAGGCCAGGCTTATAAGCAGTTTAAGGGAGGTGGGTCCAACAGGTAACAGGGCAAGGGTCATACACTGGTTGGGGGGATTTTGGAGTCTGAAAGTAGCCTAATTTGCATGGCAGGTCTTCTGAAACCTGGTAAGGGTCTGGAAGCAGGGGAAAATTAGGAATTTGAGTATGATGAGCTGTGGTCCATCCTAGATCTGAGATAAGAGGAAGTGGCCCTACACCTGCCAGTCTCGTCTTGAGCATCAAGATTATTGGAGTATGAGCCACTGCTACCTAAAATCATCCCAGGCCTAGTCAGGGTCCCACAATAGGGAATGATGTAAGCAGAAGCCATTAAAAAAATAAATGAGTCCAAGACTGAACTAATTAGAGTAAAAGAAAGCTGAGAAGAGCACTTCAGGGATTTGGGGGTCACTCTTAAACAGTGTCTAGGAAGAAACTGGCACAAGAGACACTTGTAGAGAGGAGAGACGGGCTGACGACCTCCTCAACGGCAAGGGTGTAGTGGGAGCACCTCCGAGGGTGGAGAGACCTAAGCTCGGGGAGCGAAGCTAGGACAGGCAGGAGAACTTTGCTGAAGGGGCCGAGAGTGAACAAGACACCTCAGAGGCCACTGAACTGTTGGGTCCTCCCTCACTGCCTACTCCCAGCACAGAACTCAGAAGAATTTTGGCTCCCTCCCCACACCCTCACATCCATTCAAAGAAACAGCTCACGTAGGCCTTTAAAGTGAAGTCCCTCAACAACAGAAACATGGAAAGAAAAGGCAACAGGACACTGCGATCCCAGAAATTAATGTCATGGGCTTTGAAATAGTGAAACTCATAGGGAAGGAAGTCAAAAGCAAATAAATCAGTCAAACAGCCAGGTCAAACAAGATATCTTCAAAAAAAAAATGCAACCAATTATAAGCAGGCTTAAGGAGGAACTTACTGAATAAATAATGGTCCTTATGGATACAAAGCTCACTGAGCATATAGAAGCCACAAATAAAAAGGTGGCTGACATAAATAAGGAAACCCATGATATAAAGGAACATTTTAATAGAGAAGTGGAAATTTTGAAAAGAAATCTAGATAAAATTCAGGACATAAAAATACATTTGAAAGCTGGGGAAGTCGATTTGAACATTGTACGGATCAAATTTCAGACCATGAAGACAAAGCTGAGGAAACAAATGCCACAATTAGGCACAACTCCAAAAATTAGAAATGAGCAAAGTAGCTAGATATAATAGCTGATGAATGACTCAAAGAGAACCAATCTCAGAATTATGGGTGTGGGAGAAAGAGAAGAAGATAGCACCAAAGGTATAAAGAAGTTATTGGCTGAAATCATAAAAGAAAATTTCCCAAACCTAGGGAAAGAAATTAATTTTCAGATACAAGAATCTTATAGAACACTAAATAATCTCAACCAGCAACAAGACTCACAATGACACATCATGAACACAGCCTCAGAAATACAACATAAGGAGAAAATATTAAAAGCAACAATAAAAGAATAGACATTATTCTACCAAGGAAAATCCATTTGAATTACCACAGATTTCTCAATGCAAACTTTAAAGGCCAGGAGCACCTGGAGCAAAATCTTTCAAGCTTTAAAAGACAGCAAATGTTAACCCAGGTTGTTGTAACCAGCAAAATTATCCCTGAAAATTGAAGAAGTAAAAATTTTTCATAACCAAGAATCCCTAAAGAAATTTGCAATCATTACCCCAGCACTACAGAAAATACTTGTAGGAATCTTTGAGAAGCAGAGACAAGCAGCCCCAAAAAACACTGAAGAAAGGAAACATCTAAAGAGAAAGTATAACAACAACAACAACAAAAATAGACTGGTATCTGAATCATTTGGGTGGTATACTTCTGAAAGAGTACAATCTATTTTATATAAGTCTGTGAAATTTCCCCACATAAATATTATTTGTAATAGTATATTAGTTTGCAAGACATAGTAATTATATTCAACATGGGGAATTGATATAAAATCTTTTAAAAATATGTGTGCATGAATTTATGGATGGATAGATAAAATGATAAACCACATATGGAAAAATGTTAATAATTGGTGAAATGTGAATAACTTACGAAAGTTAAAAAATTCAGAAATAACTGAGTATGCCATTATATCTATTGCTTTACGTGTAATATACTTACGTGATATAGATTTAAGTTCATTTAATGTAGTAATTTGATACAGACTTATTGTAGCAATTGACTTACTCAGACTTTGATATAAGTTTATCCTAACAAAACTGATTGATATAATGATAACCTGAATATCTTTTAAATGTACAAACATTTACCTTTCAGTACTCAGCTAAGGAATTTGAAATTTAACTTATCTCTTTTTCTTTCTCACATTTTCTAGCCTTATGAATTTCATTTTTATAGTTCTCTTCTTATGTGAACTGGTGAGACCACGTTAAAGAATCTCAACAAAGATACACAAAGACACAAAAAAAAAGAAAAATCTTTTAGCAAATCATCCCAATAAAGGGCTCTGCTAGCTTCAGAGAAGAGGCATCAAGATTTGATCACTGCAGCCCATTATAGGGGTGAGAAGCTGAGCTAAATGAGATGAGTAAGATGAGTCAGACACAGAAGATTAAATATGTTAAATATCACATGGTTTCTCTCATTTGGGAAACCCAGGATATAGGCATGCTATAGAATCAAATGGGTGTTATAGTGAGAGTTAGGGGGGATAAGGAGAGGGTGGGAGGACCAGAAGTGGGAATAGATTGTAAAGTTGACGTGATATACCTGTGCACAAAATACTCAAGTTCATCATAAACATTATGTGTTGCATATATGTATTAATAAAAATGGGAGGGGGAAAATAGGTACAATTACCACAAGCTGATAAAGGCAACTTGTGACAATCCTACAGCCAACATCATCCTAAATGGGGAAAAACTGAAAACATTTCTCGTCAAATCAGCAGCAAGACAAGGATGTCCACTCTCACCACTTCTATGCAACATAGCTCAAAACTTAGCTAGAGCAGTCAGGCAAGAAAATAGACCAAAGTCAATGTGTGGAGGAAAGAAAGAAGTCAAACTACCCTTATTTGCATATGACATGACCCTTTACATAGGGGACCCCCAAAAACTTCACCAAAAGACTTAGAACACATAAATTCTGCCACATTGCAGGATACAAAATCAATACACAAAAATCAACAGCATTCTTCTACAGCAACAATGTAAACACAGAGAAACAGATTTTAAAAATCCCATTCACAGGAGCCTCAAACAAAGTTAAATATCTTAGACTCAAGCTAACTATGCAAATGAAGGACCTCCATACTGAAAAATATAGTGCTCTGAAAAAAGAAATTGAAGAGAATTTCAGAAAATGGAATGACATCCCCTATTCTTCGATAGGTAGAACAAACACTGTCAAAATGGGCACACTACTAAAACTGATATATAGATTCAATGCAATTACTACCAAGATACCAACAGCATTTTTCACAGAACTAAAAAAAAAAAAAAAAAAAGAAACCCAAAACTTTATATGGAACCACAGGAGACCCAGTGCTATGGTTTGGATGACTAGTGGCTCCCCAAAGCCTCATGTGCTTGGATGTAGTGGGATAACTGGAACCGTGTGCTAGTGGAGGTAGGGCCTTGCTGGAAGGGGCAGGTGCTTGGGGTTTGACCTGAAAGGACTGGGTCAACTTGCTGAGACTGGGGTTTTCCCAGGGCAGAGCTTTCAGATTTGTGTTACTGATTTGTGGGCCAGAAATTCAATCAGAGGCACCTACCCTTGGTGTGGGGGGCCCAACTGGAAGCTTGAACTGAGTAAAGGAAGAAGAAATACTGTCGCTGCTTCTTCCTGGGAAAGCTTAGTCCTGCCTGAGTCTCCAGATGCAGAGTCATTTTGATCCTGCATCACTTCGCTTCTGTGCACAATGATGTGAGCAGCTCTCAAGCCTCTGCCATGTGCTTCCACCATGGGTGGCAGTCCATGCATGGATTGTGTAAGATCTTCTAAAAATAGGGTAAATAAATCCTTCCTCCCTTAAATTGTGGATGTTGAATATTCTGTCCCAGCAACAAATAAGTAACTAAGACACCCAGAATACCGCCCCCCAAAAAGAAAAATCCTAAGCAACAAAATGATAGCAGGAAGCATCACAATGTCAGATATCAAATTATATTATGAAGCAATAGTCACAAAAACCACATGTTACCGGCACAAAAACAGAGAGCTGGGTCAATGGAACAAAATTAAGGGGCAGAGACATGATCAAGTGCCTTCAGCCGTCTGATCTTTGACAAAGGGGTCAAAAACACATGCTGGAGTAAAGACAGCCTGTTTAACAAAATCAGCCTAACCTCTGTCCAGCTGAAGCTCCTCCCAGAATCTACCAGGAAAAATCCACCCCCTGCCTCTGGACTATCTGGCTCCAGCCTAGTCAACCCCAGCAACGCCTGGCTCCTTCTGCCAGCAGTAGTTACTCTTTTTTGTTTGTTTTGTTTTTAAAACATGGGTCTTGCTCTGTGATCTAGCCTGCTCCTGAACTCACTATGTGACCCGGCTAGCCTTGGATTCAAAATAATCCTCCTGTCTCATCCTCCCAAGTGCTGGAATACAGGCATGTACTACCACACCTGGCTTTACGTGGTGCTGGAGAATCGAACTCAGGACCTTGCGCTTACTGGGAAAGTGCTTTAACCACTGTGCCATTCCTACGGCCCTCAGTGGTGGTCATTCTGACTCCTTGAAGGCTCCTACTCTTCTGGACTAGACCTTCCTTGAAGAATCCAGACATTTTTGTCTTCTTGCCCTCACTGCTGCACTTTGGTAAAAACAAACTTTTGACAGCCAATGCCTTTGGACTGTCACCAAATCCTCACTTTCTAGGACATTCCTTGCTCTGTGAAAGCACTCAGAACCCCGAGAGGCTCATGGAGTTCTCCTGGGTACTGACCACTGATTTGATCATCCCTGTGACACCTATCCACTCTCTGACCCCTGTGGTTTTCTTCCCTACCACCACCTGGACAGGGTACCATCCTCCACACCACATGGGATACGTTCAATGGCAAACTGACAGCTGTGGAGCGCTTCCCTTTTGGTTTGTGCTGTCTGCTTGATTTATTGGTAACCTCAAAACCTTCTAATTCAAACTTTCAGATAAGAAGAGAAATATGGAAAAAGTGGATTCAGAGTTTCATGTAGTCTAGAGTGAGTTAGTGGTAGTAGATGTAGGCATAGACATCTTTCTACATACTAAACAGAAGTCTACTGAAAGTAGCAGAACAAGCAGGTCAAACTTCCACTATCTTGTGGATTTTTAGACTTGCTTCTGGGGAGACTGAGAGTCTAGTCCCCCATTTGCTTCAGGACCTGAGAGAGAACAGCAAGAAGACACACAAGGGACGTCCTGAGACTTCACTCCTACATCGGCCAAGTTGCTATTGTCCTTGTGAAATATATATGTGGAGTTCACATGAGATTTTGTTTGGCAAAAAGGTCCCTCTTTTTAAAAAGTTTTAAGCAGATCTAAGAAGCCACCTCTAATAAGACCCTCTACCAAGAAATACTGAGGTGGTGGCCCTCAGAACTGTGTGACATGAACCAACACTGTCATCTGAGGTGTAAGAAGTAATGGGCCGAATCAGAAACGGGTCCACCTTACCTACAGTCTCACAAGCCCAGGGCAGTGGATTCTTGGTCATTTTCTTTCTTTCTTCAGACGTATGGTTCTTAGAAACCAGAATCTGCTTCCCTTGCAGCCACTCAATAAGCCACGAACACAGCCATCTCTGCAGGAATCGTCCCTGGAGCACTAGCTGAGCAACCCTACTCCCAAGTGGACTCAGGGGATATGGAGCAGCACTGCCACCATGCAGCTCAGGTGAGATCACTCTAACTTCCAGCTGGCCATGAGGTGACCCGACGAAGAGCCACCCCCAAACCCACCAAATGCCAGAAGTAAGTCACTTCCAAGAGAATTAATGAAGTTCTAAAACATATTCATTTGCTTTACACATATTTGTAGTGTTTCTATTATGGTTAAATCAGTGTGCTAAGGCTCTGGGAAAACAGGCACATCAGAAAAGGCTTGCGCTCCCAAGACATTTAATGTCTAATATGAAGATGAAACACATAGCAAATGCTACTGTGCATTCTGTAACAAGTAATTATTTCAATATTTCACCAAAGCCGAAGTCTTGTGTCCTCGCCAGTGCCATATGATAAAATGGAACGGCCTTTCCCAAGTTCCAATGTGGAATTCTAATGGCTTCTCTTCCTAAAGCCTATCCAAATGATACCCATTCTCTCTCTAAACATTCTCAACTCCCTGTCCCTGCTACTTCCCTCTCCTCAGTTCTCCTCCCCTTTTCTCATTCCCCCTCCTTCTCTTCTTCTCCTTTTGCCTCCATTCCTCTCCTCCTCCCTCCTCTTTTCTTTCTCTTCCTTATCTCTCTCCTCGTCCACTATCACATACTTAGCTATTATTTGCATTCATTTGTTCATTATCAATATATACTGAGCATCTACTATGCGCAAAATGTTAGAAGTCATAATAAACATCAAAATGAAGTCAACAAAAGGTAACCATACAAGCATTAAAGAAAGGTGGGTGTTCCTACCTTATAGAGGAGGAAAGTGATGTCGGAAGAGGTATGTGACCTTTTCAGATCACCAGATATAGATGCAGGAACAGAAAATAGAAGCAACTTTATACCTGAGTTTCCATTATTTGGTGAATTCTGGAAGAATGAACACAGGTAGCCTCATACTGAATGAGTAACAGGCACTGCAGACTCAACTTGGGTGATCCAGAACTTGTAACTGTCCTCAAAACCACTTGGGCCTCTCTCAGCTTCTCATTCAATGGTAGCACCAAACACCTCACTGCACAACCTGAAAATCTAAGAGCCATCCTTCAGTTTGTCCCTCATCACCCACCTGAAAGGCACAATAGTACCAAATGCTAAAGAAGATATGGAGACAACGGAACTCTCACATTGCTGGTGGGAACACCAAACGCTAAACAATTTGGCAGTTTCTGATTTATCAAAAAACCAAAACTTTTCACTCCTAGTTTTCCTCATGAGAAATGAAAATACATGTCCACAAAATTATCTGTACCTGAACATTCATAGAAGAATTATCACTAACAGCCAAAGCTGAAAAAAACTAAACGTCTATTGATGATAAGGTCCATCCCTTCCACTCACCAATAAAAAAGGGCAAATAACCAATACAGGCAGCAATACAGATGCACCATAGAACCATTATGCTAGGTGAAAGAATCAGACGGAAAAGCCAACATAGGGTATGAGCCCTTTTCTACAAAGTATCTTCAACAAGAGAAAACTAGAGACAGAAAGCTGGGGGTGGGAGAGCAAAACAACCATGAAGGTCCAGGAAAGAACAATCCCTAAAACCAGGTAGTATGTTTTGGACCTGCTCTGTGGTGTAGGTCAAGCCAACCTACACCACAGAGCAGGTGAATTTTATGGGGCATAAATGGCACCTCAATACAAACACAAAGCAACTAAGATCAACTACTTCCTAACAGGTGCTGCCTCCAAGACACTGTGTCAAGCCCTGCAAAGAACACCTAGAAGATATTTCCAGTCTTTGTCTCCCAGTTGCAGACACAAGACAGAAACAAAGAAATTATAGTTATCACAGGCCATGGAATGGGCAATGAGCAGAAGGAAGTCCTGAGGAGGGAGACAAGCCTAGAGTGAGGATCCAAGGAGGCCTCACAGATGGTGTTGGTTTCAAATAACAAGTACTTCTTTGACTTTGGCCTTGGCCTTTGAAGGCAACTTTATATTAAATATAAAATATCATTTTCCAGAAATAGAAAATATATTGAAAATACGTTATGAAATGTGCAAAGCCTACCTACCTCTAAGCTATCTCTATCAAAAAGAGAGAGATCAGCAAGTAGTAGAGAGAAGCTCAAAATACCTAGTCCCAGTCATATGCTTCACCTTGAAACAATCAGTAGAGCTGGGAGGCAGACAGAAACGGAATTGTCTTCTCATGACGGGTTAATGTTATTTAATGCTATACCCCTGAACATCCTAAGATCATCTTGTATTATGAGTCCAACACTTTGGAAAATGTTGGTCTGCAGCAAATGCTAAGGAAGGGGCAAGATGAATTTAACAATTGATATTTACTTAGTACTGACTATGTGCCACCCCCTATCCTAAGTGCTTCTCTTTTCAGTTCATTTAAACCTCATAATAACTAATTCATAAACGTATTATAAACCTTGCTTTTTAGGTTAGAAAACTGATATCATGTGCCTAACTTGGCCAAGGTCACACACCTTGTCCAAGGTCACGGAGTTAATAAGCAACAGGGCTATGATCAAACTCAGGCAGCCTGTCTCCAGTTGATGTACCTAATCACTATGATTTGGACAATTTTTATGTCCAATGATACTTTAAGAAGATTTGACTGGCTATAATTTGTTTGATGAAGTAAAGGAAGGAGCAGTCATAAGACGTGTAACAATCCAGGTACTAGATCCCAGGTGGGCCTGCAGTGTTCACTGCCATTTAGTGGGGCAGCAGAGGGCAGCAGAGGTCTGTGGGGGAGTAGGTGGGGCCCAATTTAGGCTTCTGCTCAAGGAACTGTAAAGCACAAGGGAAGCCTACGGAGCAAGGCCAAAGGTACCAAGCCCTCTCTGGGGAAAAGAAGAGCTGGGGACATACACCTCGGCTAGAAGTCAGAACGCGGGAATCAAGACAAGTGAAGGAAATTCAAGGGAGCACAAGAGCAGCACCCCGAGCAGCAAGGGCCCCCTGATTTCTCAATGCTGCCCAAGATCCTCTGACCAAACCAATGGGCCTATGTACTTTTCAATTCCAAATATAACACACAAAGTCCTCTATTTTATTTGTAAGTAGATTTCAGGTCTTTCAAGAGTATAAGTTTGGCAAAATCTTGACCTAATCCCCAATTTTAAATTCAAAATAGTTAGAACTGGTATCTAATTTTCAGAGAATGTATTTTTAAATTAAAATTAAGCATTACATTTAAATGCTATTTCTAAGCTTCTGACAGGTCTGAAACATTTTTGAATGCAGACACCATTAATCCACAGACATCAAAATTGTTTTATTACCTTAATCTTCAAATATCATCGTTTGAGATTTAAAAAAAAAAAAAGTATAGCAGATAAAACTGTCAGAATAAGAGGGGAAAAAAACTTCCTCTAAGAAAATGCTCTTTGCATGGTTAAAAAGACTAAAACACTGTAAAATAAAAATAACTGATCTGAAACTGCCCGATTTGATATTTAACTCAGGTCTTGTTAAATAAGCAGAAAAATGAGACACTGTCAACTTGTGATTCACTTTTAGAAAAATGTGATTTCTTATATCCCAGGAGAAAAAAGCTTTAAGAGCACCAGGAGATTTCCCTGGATATCAAATATTTCTCCATTATTGTGTGTAAATGATACTTGGATCAAAATCAGATGGATTAAATTTCCCTTAAAAGACCCAAGAGATTTTTAAAATACAAAGAAATGTGTCACATATCCCAAAACAACATTTTATCTAAAATACCCCCTTGGAAATGTCTCCCCCTTAGAACATTAGCCATAAAACAAAACTAACCTGGCTTTTAGATTTTACTAAATTCAAAGTAACCTGTCAGGACTGTACTGTCATTTGCTCATACTAAGATGAAATTTGTAATCTCTGGTGCGTTTAAAAAACTCTAAAATAGGGCTTTATTTTTTAATATGGAAAAGAAAGAATAAATGGAAAGCTGGATAGAAGTCATAATTCTATTTAAATGTTCTGGATACAACAAAGAATTTCAAGATAGTTAAATACATCCAAATCCTTGATAAGTGCATCGTCTAGTCAGTGACACAGGTTCAAGGTTTAATGATTCCATCTGTGTTTTTGTCTTGCTAAATAAGTAAGTATAAGCTTCTTAAGAGTCGATTTAATTTTTAAATTATCCTTTAGGACAATGCTGAGCACATCTATTTAGATAAAATATTTTGCATATGTGATATTTTCTTGTATTTACCAAATTCCTGGTATGTTCAAGGGATGCTGTAGCTGCTCCAAGGACGAGATAACAAAACAGATACAATTTTTGTCTTCAAAGATACAACCATCTAGGAACACAGGCTAGGGGTGGAATAAAACATACAGGTGAAACGAAAGTAAAGTGGTTCTTAACAGGGGGGAGTGGGGACAACAAAGTGGCCCTCCAATCCAGCTTCCCCTTACTCCCTTCTTCCCACCTCTCTCCTTAGCTGGGACTTAGTCCAAGCTCCAAAACAGAATCCTCAAGCAACGTGTAAAAAAAAATCTACTGTGAAAACACATGATAAGGTTTAGAAGTAGAAGGTGAGACCCTGCATGCATGGATGTTAGCTAGATCCCACACCAAAATCCGTTCTGCACCTGAAAAGATCTACTTACGTTCTCTTGGGAAGGAGAAAGGCACACGAGCAGGGTGGGGGGTTCTGCCCTTCAGATGGGAAAGGACCAAGAGAAGGCAGAGAGGAGAGCTGAAATCCAAAGGCACTGGAAGCAAGAATGTCCAGGTTTTCCTCCTCTCTGTATTTCCTCTACCATCATCTTGGCCTTATCTTCAAGGAAGGCTGGGACACGGATACATTGTTATGGGTACTGGGGATAAGGTATTACGGCAAAATGCCCAATAACAGTATCAAGCTTAACAAGAAAGCTGAGTTCGCATCAGGAAGTTTGCTTATCTGTAAATGTTATCACTTACAGTGAGGACTGCAATAACTGGGGTGCCACTTTAATAGCCTCATCATTATAGAAAAACCTAAGTACTAGTACTAGCACGTGAGACAAGTGCTGCCACCTACCTGGTCCCACACCCTCACAGGAGACAGCCCTGCACACCACCACCTCCCCTGGTCAGTTTCCCATACCTCCCACAAGAGACACCTAACAGTGGCAGTGTCCCTGAAAGCAATGCTGAGAGCTGAAACCACTTAAATAAATGCCCGGCATCATATCTTTCTCCATGCGGATCTCATGACAAGCTAACTAGATGACACACATTAAACACCAGTGAGTCTTGCATATTTGTCCGTTACAGACAAACCTAGAGTTCAGGACAAGGACAGCACTTATATTCACTTGGCTACAAGTAAAAAAATTCAACTTCAAAGTGGCTTAAACAAAAAGAGAGACAGAGAGTATTGGAAAAGTTATTTTTCATTTCTAAGACTCCAAGGGAAAGGCTGAAACAGCAAGAGGACAGTCCGATCCAAGAGGATAAGAGCCTGAGGCACCAGGGGCTGAAGGCAGCCCTGACGACCACCATCTCCGCCACCTTCCTCATGGGTCTCAGTCACCACAGTTAAGACACCCCGTTGGTGTGCAGCAACAGTAGGGGCTATCAGCTGCAGCTGTGTGTACATGTGTGCGGGGAGTACTCAGAATTGAACCCAAGGCTTGCTCACTGAAGGCTATGTCCAAGCCCTTTTTAAATGTTTATTCTGAGACAAGGTCTCTCTAAGTCACCAAGTAGCCCAGGGTGAGTTCAAACTTGCTATCCTCCTACCTCAGGCTCCAAAGTGCAGCTCCAGCATTTTACAGTTTGAGCCCCACCTCTAGAGATGGGCTACAGAAGCTCTGGGAAGGAACCAGACCCCAGCCCAGTGTCAGAGCAGTCTGGGGCAGAGTCACAGGGGACCCATCTAGATCTGAAAACAGACAGGTGAAGGGACTAGTACCACTTCTAGACAAGGTGCTAGGCACAGGCATATCACCGCTCAGGTGTCAGCCTCCATTTATGTCTCCAATGTGGTCATCAGCTCAATATTAAGCTGGTAGAGAAGGAAGAAAAGTGGGGTAAAAAGGAGAAAGTAGAAGAAAGGGGATGGATAGTAAGAGGAAAAACCAGTAGCTTCCAAACTGTCAAGAAATGACCTCTGACCTCACCTCTCTGCCTCCAAGAAACCGATTACAGGACACTCACTGGAAGGCAGCAACCAGTTTCCAAATTTGGCTTCACATCACTTCTTGATTTAAAAAAAAATGTATAAGCGTGTTTAATTCCCTATGCTACTGCTCTTGACAGAAACTGGTCCTAAAACCTTCAAAAACAGCCTAAAAGTGAAACTTTTAATAAAATTAAAAGTGAATGAAATAGCCCAAGATGTGTCTTGGCACATATGAGTTCTACAGGAAGAATTTCAGGAACAATTTAGAGATAACTAGGAAGGACTGGCAAATGGTCCGCATGGGACAGATGGGTGATGCGAGTCTCTCCCTGAAAGAACACTAAGAGGTTTCCACATTTATACTCCGTGTGTACTGATGGCATCCAAAAGAAGAGGACTGTAAAAAAAAAAAAAAAAACACACACAGCAAACAAGCATTTGTTAGAGACTTCCAAGAGGAAAAGACAGAAGAAGGAGCCAGGAAAATAGCCAGGAACTGACAAACAAAATAGGATGCTAATCAAGAGGCAAGACGAGGACCGGGTGCCGTGGCACAAGCCTGTCAGCTCAACATTTGGTAAGTCTGAGGCAGAAGAATTACAAGTGCAAGTTCCACAGGGACAACATAAAGAGTACTGGTATCCAAATTTAAAAATCTTTAAAAGGGCTGGGAGGGTTGGGGGTACAGCTCAGTGATGAGAGCACTTGCCAAAGAAGTATGAGACCCTGAGCTCAACCCCCCAGCATCACATAATAACTGGACACGGTGGCACATGCCTGCAATCCCAGCACTTAGGAGGCTGAGGCAGGAGAACTGCCATGAGTTCAAGGGTGGCCTGGATCCACTGCAAGTTCAAGACCAGCCCAGGCTACAGAGCCAGACCCTGTTTCATAAAAGGGGAGTTATTTCTGGGAGTGTTGCTTACTGGTAGAGTGTCCTTAGGCTTGATCTCCAGTAACAAAAAAGTAAGGTCAGACTCTACAAATAAAATGATAAAAAGCAGTGCAAATTTAAATGGATTCATTTTCTTCAACAACTTCCCATATCATCTTCCTCACCCCAAAGCCACGTAGAAGGGAGAACTCGACGTTGGGCAATCTCCGGGAAGTGGGGAAACAGGAAGCTGGGGAAACACACACTCAGGTTAGCCACGAAAACCATTCTGAAGAATGGTCCTTCCCAAAAAGGAGAAAGGACCGTGGATTTAAGTCACTGTGGGCTGCCCTACCTCATGGGCTATGGCCAATCCTTCCAAAAGGAGGCTGGAACTCAAGCTAGGTCAGGTCAGACGGAGCCTGTGGTTTGACACCTCCCTCTCCCACTGCAGCTCTGTCAGGGGGTATAAGGATATGTAGGACACAGCCATTGGTCATGTTTACGTAACAGGGAACAGTAAGCTGTCCTCTAAAGATCCCCAAAGATCCCCAGACACATCACAATGCAAAAGAAATATTCTGTGCGCCCGCCAGGAGGTACCTTAGGCTCACCTTCTCTCTTCTGTTCCCAGAAACATCTATATGAGGCATATGTCACTGTCCTCTCTGTTTTGCGAATGACAAAAACAGAGACAAATTCACCCAAGGTCATGCAACTACTCGGCACATGAAGTGCAGCTTAGACTCACCACCTAAATGGGAAGGGCCTGAGCTCCTGCCCAACCCCGGTCCCTCACGAGAGAACACCTTGGACACTGCCTATCTGAGCGGAGGTGCAACTGTCTCCCCATGGTCACGAACGGGCCTGTAGAGAGAGATAATAAACAGGCACTCGTTTCCCAGCATCATCCACCACAGCATAAATGATTTCCATATCTTGATATTAAGTCAAGAGAGGAAAGTGGTACCCTCGGGAGAAAAATACGAATGACACGGAAGGAGCGCAGCAAGCTCAATAAATCCACAGGCTAGAACGCTGTGTGGTCTCTGCGGCAGCTCTGCGGGTGCTGATAACCTTACAAAAGTTCTGCATGGAACTTGTTAAATCATAAAATCATCTCTTGATTCTGGCACATAAAACAATGTCATTTTTATGTTAACACAACCTTGGGGAAACTGCAGATAACTACAGATCTCTTTAAGGTATTTTCTTCTGTCAGATGGAGAGCCATTTCCTTCACTCACCAATATTTTTTACATATTTGTAGAAAGACGATCCTCCCATAAACATTAAATTCAAGCATAATGTGGAGACTAAGAGCTCAAATCTCCTCTAATTACTATCTGGGAAGTCAGCAGTTGGGCACACACAAGCAGCCATAATCAAATTTCTAAAGATGGACAGTTTGTACTGGAAAGTCAGTTAAAAATGTAGCAGCCACTTATTGAGATTCATTAATATTAATACCTATTGACCTGCACCACACTAAAAGGACTTTATTGAACAGACAACTTCCAAACATAACTCTACACCCAGTACCAGGTCCATCACTCTTTCATTCTTTTAACTAACAGTTACTGTGTAACACAAACATGCATCGGCATGGGAGGGTCCACATAAGTAAGTCCTCACCACACATATGGCGCCATTTGAGGACACACGCGTGCACTGAAGTTAACTTGCTTGAAGAATAAGACAACCGGATGTCTTCAAATAAAACAACTGCATGTCAGTGAGTGGTAAAGAAAAAAAGGGTGTGAGGGGTTCAGAAGACGAGAGACTCAAAATGGACCAGAGAGACCAGGCCCATTAGTGTAAGTTTGTAAATCCAGCACTCTGAGAGGCTGAGGCAGAAAGATTGAAAGTTTGAACCCAGGCTGAACACCCTTAAGAAATTAGCAATAGCCTGTCTGAAAAGCAAAAATCAAAACAGGCCTGGGATGTAGCTCAGTGTGAATGTCCTGGGTCCAATCCTCAGTACCAACGAGAGAGAGAGAGAGAGAAAGAGAGTGAGAGAGAGAGAGAGAGATAGCGAGAAAAGAGAGAAAGGCACACAGACCAGAGAATAAGCAAAGGAGGCGGTAAGTGGAAGTATGGAGGAAAGAAACAAAAGGGTAATATCAGCAGAGCTGCATACGAAGACAGATCAAGCAAGCCAAAATAAAATTCACATGTAGCATAATGCAGAACGTAATAATTTACCAGTTAACAATCAATAAGCACAAAGCCATACTGTATAATGGTTTATCTTCCAATGACCAAAGGAACATAGTCACCTGTTTCCTAACTTAAGAACTAAGAACTAAGATCACAGTTTACCCAGCTCTTAATTTTCAGTCAAAGCAAGAAACAGGTCAAAGCTAACCCATGAAGAACTCCCCTGACAGAGGTGGGAGGGGTGGAAAAAACATAATAATTATAAAACTACAATATAAACAATCAATAGATATAGAATGAGACACTCCACGGGGTATTTTAGAGATCTCCAAAGCTGTGTTTCCTCTCATTGTGTAAACATTCTGAAAGAACGGTGCAGACTATAAAAAAAAAAAAAAGTCAAGGAAAGGGACAGCAAGGAAGCCGGGCCAGAAGGGAGGGCACTGTAAGTGACCTGCTCAGGGTGACTGCCAAGGTATGGCGGCAACAGTACTTTTCAGGCTACTATGACAGAACTCCCCAAAATATTACTTCTGGCAACACTACCAGATGTGTTAGAGTAAGAAGGCCTCCAGAAGGCAGCTGGATCTCCATCCATCCTTCCTGCTTTCCTTCTGGGCTAACTCCAGCACTGACTCAGGCTCCAGGTATTATTAGCCAGTTAAAAATGTACATGTGAAGTGAATTGGGTTGCTAGGAGATAGGCGTACAGAGAAGAAAAAATAATTACAAGCTGAAAGGGTTCATGAAACCATACCATACTGACATTCAGAAAACTTTCAGGTAAAAGTCTAAATAATAAATATCGTGAGTTTTGAGGACAGTAGTCTCAAACACAGCTACTCAGTTCTTTACTTAACCTGTGAAAACAAAATAAGTGTGCCTATGTCCCAATATAATATATAAGCATCTGGCAGAACCCTCATCTTGAGAACAGCTCTCAGGAAGTTAGGGTTAGAGGAAAACTAATACAAACTAATAAGTAGCACCTGTAAAAAATACCTAGAGCTGACATCATATTTAATGACAGTTGTAGGGGAAAAAAAAAAAAAACAATGTGTTTGCCCTGAGATTGGGAACAAGAAACGGTATGTGTTCCCAACTTGTGACTGTTGAAGAGATTGTGTCGACTTGAGGAAATTAGGAACCACACATCCATTAGGATTAGGCGTTGTGAGCCACCCCTAGATTGGGGATCAAGAAATGGTCTGGATTAGAGTGAGTGATTTGTGGGCTGGCCAATGAGAGAAGCACACCCACCCAGATGTGGGAGGGCCAAATGGAACTCCAACAGCATAAAAAGAAGGAAGAGGGAAGATTGTCACAGCTGCTTCCCCTGCCAAAGCTCTCGCCTTGGCGATTGTCTACAGACGCGGACTTGCTACTCATCACAGATCATCAGCACAGATTCGCTCCAGTCTTGACTTGTGCCTGTCTGCCCGTCGCTGCTCTTCAGTCGCCAATCTTCAGGCTTCAGTCTTCACCCAAGATCTGCAGCAGACTCTCACCTCAAGGGGCGCCTGCCGTCCCAGACAGGAGATTACTTCACGGCTGAGCAGCCATCTTGGACCATCTGTATCCTCGTATTTGTAAGCCTTCCTAATAGACCCTTTCATGATAAAATCTGAAATTCTGTCTTTTAAAAGAACCCAAACTAATACAGAATTCTGGTACCGGGAGTAGTTCTCAAAGGACTGAATTACGACAATGGCCTTCCCTAAGATATTTTGTGATTTCTGGGGTTGGTTACCTAGTTTTATAAGACCTGAAGTTGCTGAGGTCCCTCCTTGTAATAATGAAGAGAGAGCCAATGGCCCATGGCGTGAACTGATTTGAATGATACAATAAGTGCATCCTTTGATTATCCTGACTCCCCAATTGTGAGGAGTGATGCATTTGGTGATTCTATATATACTTGAGAATTTCTGGAGAAGTAGAAAATATGATGATGATGGCCGGCTATTCTTCACATCTTTGAACAAACTAATGAAGAAGAACAAGGAGCTCGGAGATTCGGTCTTCTGACACCAGACCCACGTACACTCCTTGAATTCATCTAAGCATGTTCAGGAGAAAAACCTTCTCTCCTTTAGCCATTGAGCCGAGGTTGTTGAAAATCAAGCCCAAGCCCTCATAATCAGATTAGCTGAACTACAGTGCCAGGTCGATTCACAGCCTAGAAGGGTGTCTGAATTTAAAGTGAGGGCACTAATTGGGAAAGAATGGGACCCACCAGCTGGGATGCAGATGTGTGGGAAGAGGAGGGAGAGAGTGAGGAACTCATAAATCCCAAAGAGGTTATTTTGCCAGAAGAAGGGATTCCCCACCCGCAGCAGCCCCATCCGCAGCAGCAGAGGCGTTCCCACCCCTGCCCTCTGGGCTCTTGACTTCCCCACTCCTTAATGAGGACACTAATCCTATGTTGCCCATGGAGACAGTCAGGAAGCTCCCGGATAGGATGGCCAGGCAGCACAATGCTGGTGCTCTTCGGGACCTGTCTGAGGACCCACCAATCTTTTCTTCTAGGCCAATAAACAGGGTTTTAAGTCTCAGAAAGCCCCTAAGGGCGAGGTCCACAGTACCACCCATGAGGTAGTGCAATACACCTCCAAGGAACTTCTTGAATTTTCCAATTCTCACAAGCAGAGGTCTGGGGAACAAGTATGGGAGTGGATTCTAAGGGTGTGGGACAATGGTGGAAGGAATATACACCTGGATCAGTCTTAATTTCTTGACATGGGTCCACTGAGCAGGGATTCAGGATTTAATGTTATAGCTCGTGAAGTTAGAAGAGGTACTAATAGTTTATTCAGTTGGTTGGCAGAAATATGGATTAAAAGATGGCTTGCTGTGAGTGAGCTGGAAATAGCTGATGTTCCTTGGTTCACTGTTGAGGAGGGTATTCGAAGGCTTAGGGGAAGAGGAATGCTGGAGTGGGTCTGCCAGATGAATTCAACTCATTCAGATTGGGAGGGTCTAGACCAGGTGCCCCTCACCATGTCTTTAAGAAACTGTTTGTTAAGGGGAGCACCAGCACCTTTGAAGTGCCCTGTTGTTGCTCTTCTCTGTATGCCAAACCTTACAGTGGGAATGGCAGCCACACAACTACAACAACTAAGTGGTATGGGTTTTATTGCATCTACGGGTGGCAGGGGCCAAGTGGCAGCAGTTAACGGCCAAAGGCAGGGCGGACGTACTTATCGTAATGTACAGCAGAGGCAAAGCAGTGATCAGAATAGGCTGACACGTGTGGACCTGTGACACTGGCTCATCAGTCATGGTGTACCAAGAAGTAAAATAGATGGAAAACCTACTAAATTTTTGTTAATTTTATATAGGAAAAAGATTTCTAGGGCAACTGAGCAAACAGCTGCCTCAAATAGTAGCAACAGAGAAGCAGGTTCCCTCAATCAATTTCCAGACTTGAGCCAGTTTACAGACCCAGTACCCCTTGAATGAAGGAGAGGCCAGGTCCCCTTGAGGAAGGACCCTGATACACTATCGAAGAGTTATAATGTCAATATTTCTCCTATCCTTCCCCAAAGGAACCTGCGACCCTTCACAAGAGTAACTGTGCATTGGGGAAGGGGAAATGATCAGACATTTTGGGGACTACTAGACACTGATTCTGAGTTAACACTAATTCCAGGAAATCCAAGACATCATTGAGGACCTTCAGTTAAAGTAGGAGCCAATGGAGGCCAGGTGATCAATGGAGTATTAGCTAAGGTCCGACTCAAAGTGGGCCCCATAAGTCCCCAAGTTCATCCTGTAGTCATTTCCCCAGTTCCAGGATGTATATTTGGGACAGACATCCTTAGTACTTGGCAGAATCTCCACAATGGTTCCCTAACCTGTGGTGTGAGGGCCAATATGGTAGGAAAGGTCAAATGGAAGCTGTTGGAATTGCCTATTCTAAGAAAAATAGTAAACCAGAAACAGTATCACATCCCTGGGGGGATTGCAGAGATTAGTGCCACCATCAAGGACTTGAAGGATGCAGGGGTGGTAGTTCCCACCACATCCCATTCAACTCCCCTATACGGCCAGTGCAGAAAATGGATGGATCTTGGAGGATGACAGTGGATTATCGTAAACTTAATTGGGAGGTGACACCAATTGCAGCTGCTGTACCAGATGTGGTCTCCTTACTTGAACAGATTAACACGTTTCCTAGTACCTAGTATGCAGCTATAGACTTGGCTAATGCGTTCTTCTCCATACCTATCTATAAGGACCATCAGAAGCAATTTGCTTTTAGCTGGCAAGGTCAACAGTATACCTTACTGTGTTTCCTCAAGGCTATATCAGCTCTCCGGCCCTGGGTCACAACATAGTCCAAAGGGATCTGGATCGTCTTGCCCTTCCACAGGGTATAACACTGGTCCACTATATTGGCAATATTATGCTAATTTGGCCCAATGAGCAAGAGGTGGCGACCATTCTAGACTTGTTGGTGAATCATTTGCATGTCCGAGGCTGGGAAATAAATCCCACCAAAATTCAAGGGCCCTCAACCTCCGTAAAATTCTTAGGAGTACAGTGGTGTGGGGCATGCGAAGAAACATTTTCTAAGGTAAAGGATAAATTATTACATCTGGCACCTCCTACATCCAAGAAAGAGGCTCAATGCCTAGTAGGCCTATTTGGATTTTGGGTGTGTTACTCTGACCAATTTACCGAGTAACGCGAAAAGCCGCTACTTTTGAGTGGGGCCCGGAACAGGAGAAGGCCCTGCAGCAGGTCTGGGCTGCTGTTCAGGCTGCTCAGCCACTGGGCCATATGACCCAGCAGACCCCATGGTGCTTGAGGTGTCAGTGGCAGACAGGGATGCTGTTTGGAGCCTCTGGCAGGCTCCCATAGGTGAAACGCAATGGAGACCCTTGGGATTTTGGAGCAAGACCCTGCCATCATCTGCAGATAACTACTCTCCTTTTGAAAAACAGCTTCTGGTGTACTACTGGGCCTTAGTGGAAACTGAACGTTTGGCCATGGGACACCAGGTTACCTTGAGACCTGAGCTGCCCATAATGAACTGGGTGCTGTCTGACCCTTCAACTCATGAAGTGGGATGTGTGCAGCAACAGTCCACCATTAAATGGAAGTAGTATACATGTAACCAGGCCTAAGCAGGTTCAGAAGGCACAAGTAAATTGCATGAAGAAGTGGCTCACATGCCCACGGTGCCTACTACTGTGATATTGCCCTCTGTCCCCCAGCATGCACCTATGGCTTCATGGGGTATACCTGTTATCAGCTAACAGAGGAAGAGAAGAGCTGGGCCTGGTTCACAGATGGCTCTGCATGTTATGCAGGCACCACACGGAAGTGGACAGCTGCTGCACTGCAGCCCCTCTCTGGGACGTCCCTGGAGGACAGTGGTGAAGGAAAATCTCACAATGGGCAGAACTTCAAGCAGTACATCTGGTCGTGCATTTTGCTTGGAAGAACAAACGGCCAGATATGCGAATATATACGGATTAGTGGGCTGTAATAAATGGTCTGGCTGGCTGGTCTGGGACATGGAAGGAACACAACTAGAAGATTGGTGAGAAAGATATGTGGGGACAAGGAATGTTGACAGAACTCTCCATGTGGGCAGAAGATACAAAGATATTTGTGTCCCATGTAAATGCTCACCAAAAAGTAGTGTCAGCAGAAGATGACCGTAACAATCAAGTGGACAGGATGACTCATTCTGTCGAGAGCAGTCAACCTCTGTCCTCAGCTACCCCTGTTATTATTGCCCAGTGGGCCATGAACAGAGTGGCCACGGTGGCAGAGAGGGAGGTTATGCATGGGCTCAACAGCATGGACCTCCCCTCACCACAGCCGACCTGGCTACAGCTACTGCTGAATGCCCACTCTGCCAACTGCAGAGAACAACACTGAGTCCCCAATATGGCGCCATTCCTCAGGGTAACCAGCCTGCAACCTGGTGGCAGGTTGATTATATTGGGCCACTTCCACCATGGAAAGGACAGTGTTTTGTCCTTACTGGGACAGATACTTACTCAGGCTATTGACTTGCTTTTCCTGCACATAATGCTTCTGCCAGAACCACCTTTTGTGGACTTACAGAATGCCTCATCCATTGCCATGGTATTCTGCACAGCATTACATTTGACCAGTGAACACATTTTACAGCTAAAGTAGTGCGTCAGTGGGCTCAAGTCCATGGAATTCACTGGTCTTACCATCTTCCCCATCATATAGAAGCAGCTGGACTGATAGAACGATGGAATGGCCTTCTGAAGACATAATTACGGCGTCAGCTAGGTAGTAATACCTTGCAGGGTTGCAGCAAGGTTCTTCACGTGGCTGTGTATGCTGAGTCAGCAATCGATATAGGGTACTGTCTCTCTCATAGCCAGGATTCATGGGTCCAGGAATCAAGGGGCAGAGACAGAGATGGAACCACTCACCGTCACCCCCATTAATGACATTTCCGCTTCCTGTCCCTGCAACCTCATGCTCTGCTGGTCTAGATGTCTCAGGTCCAGAAGTGGGAAGGCTTGTACCAGGAGGCACAGCAACAATTCCACTAAACTGGAAGCTGAGACTTCCCCCTGGTCATTTTGGCCTCCTTGTATCACAGAACCAGCAAACAAAATAGGGAGTTACAGTGTTAGCAGGGGTGACTGATCCAGACTACCAAGGGGAAGTTGGATTGATACTACATAACGGAGGCAAGGAAGATTATGTTCAGACAGCAGGTGATCCTTTAGGACGCCTCCTAGTCTTACCATGTTCTGTTATTAAAGTCAATGCGAAACTGAGACAACCCAATCTAGACAAGATGACAAATGGCTCAAAACCTTCAGGAATGAAGGTAGGGTCACCCTGCCAGAAAAAGACCCAAGACCTGCTGAGGTACTTGCTGAGGATCAAGAAAAATACAGAATCGGCAGTAGTAGAAGGCAGTTATAAATACCAGCTACAACCACGTGACCAGTTGCTGAAATGAGGACTGCAATCAGATTTTCTTTCATTATGCTTCTACATGTACATATATATATATATATATATATATATCTTTATTATTGAAATTTGTTAAGTTACACTCTAATGTTGACTGAATGTCAAGAGAATAGGTAATTCTCCAAAGAGGAACTCTGTTCTTTATTGTGGGGAGGAACTCATTGCATTTCCGTTTGTACGCAGTGCCGTTGTGCTATGTTAGGCGTAATTACTACCTTGGCTATTGTAGTTGGGAATGAAGTATGGTTCAAAGAGGTGTGTCTGACTGTCAAGATGACAAGGGGTGGACTGTGATCACTGAAGGGTTTATGTCAACTTGAGGGAATTAGGAATCACACCTTCATTAGGAATAGGATTTATGAACCACCCCTAGATTGGGGATCAAGAACTCGGCTGGATTAGAATGTGAGTGATTTATGGGCTGGCCAATGAGAGAAGCACACCCACCCAGATGTGGGAGGGCCAAATGGAACTCCAACAGTATAAAAGGAAGGAAGAGGGAAGATTGTTACAGCTTCTGCCTCTGGGAAAGCTCTTGCGTTCGCCATTGTCTACAGATGCCGACTAGCTACACATCGCAGATCGTCAGCACAGATTCACTCCAGTCTCAACTTGTGCCTGTCTGCCCGTCGCTGCTCTTCAGTTGCCAATCTTCAGGCTTCAGTCTTCACCCAAGATCTACAGCAGACTCTCACCTCACAGGCTGTCCTGCAGTCCTGGATGGGAGATCTACTTCACGGCTGAGTAGCCATCTTGGACCATCTATCTCTATTCTTGGATTTGTAAGCCTTCCTAATAGGCCCTTTTGTGATAAAATTTGTAAATTCTGTCTTTTGAAAGAACCCAAACTAATACATAAGTCTTACTAGTATAGTTTTAGCCACTGCAATAAGGCAAGAAAAAGAAATAAAAAGCATATAGATTCAAAATGTATTTCCAGGCAATAGGATGTCTATGTACAAAATCTTAAGAGGTGTACAAAAAATTTCCTAGAACTAAGAAATGAGTTTAGAAAGGTTAAAAGATATAAGATCTGCATCCAAAAACTCAAATGTATTTTTATACATTAATAATGAGCATCTAGAAGACAAAATTAGATATAATACTATTTGTAATAAGATGTAAAACTAAAGTATCAATACAAATTTATCAAGTAATGTTATAGATATGTACAGTGAAATTTTTAAAATGATGACAAAGAAACCAAACAACACCTGAGGAGACATGCTGTGTGGGCAGACTAGAAGACTCAATATGGTAAAGACATCAATTCTCAAATTGATCTGCAGATCTAATACAGTTCCTATCAAAACCCTAGCAAGATTTTTATGTAGGCATAGATAAGTTTATTCTGAAATTTATATGGAAAGGCACAGGCCTTAGACAACTAAAACAGACATAAGAAGGAAGAATGACTGTACTCAGTATGAAGACCAATATATGTAGTTTAGCAAGAGTAACCAAGACAGTGCAGCGCTAACAGAGAGGCCCAAAGACCAATGGAAGAGAATAAAAATTTAGTAAGAGACCCTCACAACTAAGGCCTCATCATTTTGACAAGGTACAAAAGCAAATCAGAGGAACAATTTCAATAAATACTGCAATATCAATTGAATATTCAAAGGCCACACAAAATTATTGGAAAGGCAGCCTCATGCAGTCTTTTGGACCCACTCAGCTACTTAAGGATGGATAGTGTGCCTGAAACACTTCTTATCACAGCTGAAGAGCCCCCATAACTAGACCAGGCAGATGCCCTATGTGGGAATAGCCTTCCCTGTGGTGAGCTCAGTGTCGGACCTTTTGTTTTGCTTCAGGAAGCATGTCCCATGGCACCTGGCCACACACTACCATATCTATTCCCTGCCAGGGTCCTTCCAGGCAACATGAGAAGGGTATTCATAAGCGAACTGTCCTGTGTAGACAATCAAGAGGTACCTGAAACCTTGTAGAACCTATGTACATTACCAACTCTGACCCTGCTCTGTATTTTCTCTGTGTAACAGGATGTTGTTCTCTCTAGGATTTATATGTGTTTTGTGTTCCTTGATGACTCTGATAACAAGTGACTATGGGCAAAAGTGTCTGGACTTGTGTTCCTGGTGATCAGCATGGTAATAATCTTTGCTGGCCTCCAGGTAGCTGAGATCCTACCTAGTACTAACAATCTGCCTATGGAAAATGGACTAATGTCTTAAGTGTAAAATGTAAAACCATAGAACTTTTAGGAAAAATGCACACGAGAAAAATTTCAGGGTCATGCTAAGGCAGACCTTATGTGTATGTATATGTCTTATGTGTATGTGTATGTATATGTGTATGTCTTATCCAAGACATACACAAAAAAAAGAGCATGATCCAGGCTGGGGGTATAGCTCAGTGATCAGAGAACTTGCCCAGAAGTGTGGTACCCTACGTTCAATCTCCCAGTTCCACATAATAACTGGGCATGGTGCCACATACCTACAATCTCAGCACTCCCAAGGCAGGAGGAGTACCCTGAATTCTAGGCCAGCCTGGTCTCCATAGTGAGTTCAGGACCAGCCTGGACTATAGAGTGAGACCCTGACTCAGGGGGAAAAAAAATTACCCATGATAGGAAAACTGATAAAATGGAATACTTCAAAAATAAAATTTTATAGCTATCAATGAAATGGGGTGGGGGGGCAACTAAAAAGTTATTCTGCAAAAGGCCTTATGATAAAGAAAAAAAGACAAGCCATAATCTAGGAGAAAACATATACAAACAAAATATCTGACAAAGTCATAGAATATATAAACAACTAAACTGTAAAAATAATCATCATCCAATTTTTTATTAGATATGTCCATCATTTTGCCAAAGACATTTCCCCATGGGCTGGAGGAACAACATAGCAGTTAGAGCTCTGGCCTAGCAAGTTCAAGGACCTGAGTTTGATTCCCCAGCACCACATAAGTTGGGTGTAGTGGCAAATGCCTGTAAACCCAGGCTGAAGCAGGAAGATTGCTGGGAGTTTAAGCCAGTCTGGGCTCCATAATGAGTTCAGGACCAGCCAGGCCTACAGATCAAGATCCTGGCTCAAGAAAAGAAAAATAAAAGAAAAAAAGGATATTTCACCAAAGAGAATTTACAAGTGACCAGCACATTTGTCCAACTCCTTACCTTAACTGGGAAATAATATTCCCTTTTCTCCCACATACAAAAACAAACTGAAATGAAACAAATCCACACAGTATTCCACAAGGCACATAATCCTGAAGAAAAACAAACCTTCATGCTTTGAATATTTATTTGAAATTGTAACCTCAAAGTATTTTATTTCATTTCATTTCATTTTAAAACAGGGCCTCACCACGTCGCCCAGGCCAGGGTTGAATCTGACATCCGTCTGTCTCTTACACTAGTGGACTGGCATTCAGTTCATTGAAGCTTCCACTTTTGGAGACCAGAGTTGCCCAGCCACCTCAACGGGGCAGAGGCCACCTACCTGCGCCATGGTCAGTAGCCCACCTCAGTCCACAAGTGGGCCTAGGAGCCCCGGCATAGCTGCTTGGTGCAGCTGCTACAATACTTCCGTGAGTGGTGTGCATCGGGTGCAGAGGACAAGCAGAAGCTCCAGGACGAAGCAGGCTCCTGCACAGGCTGCCTGCTAGACAGCCCAGCGCTACAGAACTGGGTCTTAGGAGGCAGAGGGCAAGGCAGGCTGGCTTCACCTGAAGTGCTTCCTGGTGGGCCTACTTGACAGCTGGCTACTCCGTTCTGCAAACTCTCACTTTCTTTTCATATGCTAACTAAAACACACTCAAAATTCCCAACTTTCGGTTTCATTTTCTCCAGCTGGAAAGCCATGAATTCCCTCTAAGTATTTCATCCCATGCCTCTTCCCTTTGGGGTACAATCTGTCAAAATATGGAAGTCTTTCGGTGAGCCAAAAAATAATTTGTGGTCTAATTTTTCACATTTTTTGTCCTAAGCAAACAATAATTGTCTAACAGTAGACTACAATCTTTAAAAAAGATCAAGGATAAAATACAAAAAGTTTTAAGAAATAAAGCGGTACTAATAGTATTACTTTGTTACTATAATATTTTCAAAAGACTTCATTTTATATACATGCTCTGGGAAGACATTCAATGTTCCTAAGTTTTATTCTTCATTTATTTTAAATGTAATGGTAATATACTCACAGAACAGACTGTCACTCTACATTTCCTCCAGTTTCACTATCACCAATCTTTGTGATATTATAATGCAAATCTAATACGTTTATTCAACAAGGTGATGAATCAGAAGTGTACCCTGCCATGACATACTGCAGAAACACTGACAAAAAATGGCACATGAATCCTATGGAAATAGAAGGGGTCATGTCTTTCTCAAGCTGGGCCATAACCTCATGTCACCTTCATGACAGACCCTGCTTACAGGAGAGATTCCAGTTGACCCAGATGATATGGAGGGCTCTGTTCCAGGAAAATCAAGCATCTGGCACTATGACTCAGTGCAGGCAAGTACCCCACAATTGGGAGGAGGGACTGGCTAGGACATCAGGAGGAAGTCAGCAAGTGGAATATGAGAGTGGGGTCACACCCGCAGGGTGTCGTAACCAGGCTAAGAGCTCTGAAAACACAAGAAGGGGGTAGCTATGGCTGAGCTCAAGTATAGGAAAGAAATCTACCTTCTTCTCCCTAAAGAGAGACAGAACCAGCACCATTGACCCATATGGCAACATGGTTAGTCGTGAGAAGGGGAAATGGCACATCAGGTTTGGGAAATGGGTTTGGGGTTACAGCAAAATCTACACATCCTGTTAATATGTGGAAATGGAGAAGACTTCGCAAGACAATATACACATTGCGGGAGCAGAAATCAGAGTGGCCAGAACCATGAAAGAAGCTAGCCACCCACGAGGAAACGGAAGGACAGGGGGAAGCAGCAAGAAGAGCGGTGCCAAAGGCAAGGCCAAGGTCACACCCCCCAGCCTCTCAGCATCTTTTAGCATGAAGTGTGGCAAGGAGATGTAGAAGTAGAAAGCACAGAATACGACGACAATTCCACACACACTGGAAATCTCACGTTGCCAAAGGTCTGGGCAACATAACAAAGCTTATCCCTGTGCAGTCAGTGTCAGGCTGGCTCTCTGAGCTACAGGAAGTAAAAGGGAGGCGGAAGGTACATATAGCCTCTCACTGTGTCACAGGGCAAGTGACAAGGACCCATTCTTATATTCATTCCACTCAGATGAGGAAATTCTACTTAGATAATGATGTTTTCTAGTGACAAAAAAAGCAGTCATGAACAGAATGTTTTCTGATGTGATGGGAACACACAATGACAACCCACGCCCCCTGCCTCTGCGAGTCCAGTGTTCTTCAGGGCAGTGTTCTCCCCACTGCTCATCCCTGACTACGTGTGATGCGTGATACGTGTGTGTGATATGTATACACTACTGCTCATAAGAATGACAGGGAAAAGTCAGAAGAAATTGGCACAAATCCATTGCACTACTGGCACAACTCTTTTCAGGCTTCAATCACACTCTGTCCAATATCCACAGATCACTATTAAGTACGAGTAGGGCAGCACCCTTTGTGAAGTGCTGCCCATAGCCCGGAGGATAAACCGCAGCAAGAGAAGGGCTCCGCACAAGGAGCAGAGCATGGCTTTCCCCCTCAGGAGATAAGACGCAGGTCTGATAAGCTGCCAGCAAAGCATCTACTTAGCAACACAAGCACTGACCAAAAGGAGTCATCATGTCACACACAGGTGCTTGTCCAGGAGAGAAGAAAGGGCTCAGTGAGATGTGACAGAAAGACAGGTTTACGGAAGAAACAGAATTCAAGGCTGACAAACTCAGAGAAGGACTAAGGCAAGGATACGTGGGAAAACAACACCTGAGTGGGCATTTAGTAGGCATGCAATGAAGGAGTAAACAAAAAGGCCACAGTGTGCAATGCACATAGGTGCGATCACAGGAGCAGCTGCAGAGGCGGGCACTATATCAGGTCAGGCAGAAGATGGTGTTCACAATGGCATGATGGGAAGTAAGCTGGGCAGGGAGGTAAGATGGTCAGATGGTGGGAAAGATGGAACATTTTCTCCCACGGACAGCAGGAAAACAGATGGTTCTGGAGCAAAGAATAAAGCAACCTAAGCGCTTTGGGCAGAATGTAAATGGGAAAAATAATAGTACTGTGTCCTACAATTTAGAAATTAATCACACATTGGGGAAAATTTTTATGAAAGGAAAACCGTTTCCTATCATTTTCTTTTAAAAATCTATGTACATCACTCACCATAAAAGAAACACACATAATGCCTTCTACATAATAGTAGAAGGAATGTGTCCCCAAAGATCTTTTCTTTGTATAAATGATGCCACCACAATTGATGCTTCAATAAAAATGAATATTTATGAAATGTAAAATGACTCGGATTAAGTTATTCCAATTTCACCTCTAAATTTAGATTTTTAAATCATGCCAAAATGTAGATTTTGATGACAAAAGCAAGATGGGGGGAAAAAAGAGATGTACTTGACAAGAAAAAGAGAGCAAAATTTAGGAAAAAAACTGGAAATGAGTATGACAAAAGATGATAGAAAGGTGGTCAATTAGACAAAAGCAGCAAAGAGATCATCTGCAATGTAGAGTTATTTAATTCAAGCGTGCAGTCACACTAAAAGAATCAAAAGTTATTTTTTAAAAGCCTAAAATAAAAAGCCTACATATGCCATTCTCATCTCGTCACACAGCCCTCCCCTAGTGTTAGTCTCCTAGCTGTCCCTTCAAAGTTCCTTTATACATACCTATTACTGGCTTCCTCCTTGTTCATACAGAAGTTAGCATAGCATCTATATTCTTCTGACCTTGCCGTTTCACTTAACTTGGTATTTTGGCCGTCTCTTCACAGCCATTCATACAGACATCAACATCCTTCTTACAGCTGCACATTCCATTGTGGGAATGAACCATAATTTATGTAACTAGCCCTCTACTGATGGGCATTTGGGTTGTTTCCAATCTCTAGTCATTACAAAGCTGCAGTGAATGACCTGGTACAGTCATCAGCTGGCATCTGTGCAAGTGTTATCTGTAGGGCAAATTCCCAGAAACTGAATTGCTGGGTCGAAAGGTAGATGCATCTAAGGTTCTGATAGATGCTGCCAAACTGCCGTCCACGAGAGTGGAGTAGCTGTACACTCTCGCTGGCAGTGTACGGGAGCGAGTGTGTCCTTAAGGATTTACCAACAGGGTGTATTATCAAAGCTCTGGATTGTCGCCAATCTGAAACATGAAAAATGGTATCTGTATTCTCATCTGAGTGAAGCTAAGCATCTTTTTTACTATGTTTTAAAAAGCCAAGTGTACCTGATTTTCTGTAAATTATCTGTCCAAAACTGTTGCTCTATTTTTCTAACGGATATTGGTGCTTTCCTTAGTAATTCCAGAAGCTTCATAGGGAGTTCAGGCCTTCATTTGTGACACGTGTTGTATATACGCATCCTTTTATGGTTTGGATGGGGAGTGTCCCCCAAATGACTCATGTACCTATGGATACTGCAGACAGACTCCTGGGAGGCAGGGCCTGTCTGCAAGGGGCATATTGGTTGAGGCTTGAGCTGGAATGGTAGCTCTGCCCTTCCTCTCTGACTTGGCTCTGTTCTGCCATGCCACGAAGAGCTTTTCTCCCACTGTGGCTCTGCCATGCATTCCCACCATCACCTGCTGCCCATACATGAACTGAGACTTTCGGAAATTCTGAGCTAAAATAAATCCTTCTGCCATTAAGTTGTGGATGTTGGGTATTCTGTTTTAGCAATGAGAAAGTAACTAAGCCAGAAGTTGCATTATTGTTGTGACGACTTTACCTGACCATGTAGTTTGGAAGCCTTTGGAACTGGTTTGCAGGAGTTGGCAAAGGTTTGAGGATGCCAACTCCAGAAGCCTTGAAATACTCTGAGCCAAGTTGAGAAAAGACTCTGGTCAGAGCACAGAAAACCAGAATACTGATAAAAGTATGTATTGGCAAGGCCATGCTCAAGACGTTTCAAGTGGGAACAGGAACTGTATTGGTAAATGGTCTAAAAGCTATGCATGCTACACTCTAGCAAAAAATGTATCGGTATTTTCCTTGTTCAAAGACTTTCCCTGAAACTGAGATTAAGGACAGTGGACTACTTAATCTGGCAGAGGAAATCTCAAGAAAGCCCAATGTTCAGGCTTTTAGCCAACTCTCAGGTGAAAGCATGAAAAAAATGGAAGACAAAAATGATATAAAAAGTTTGCAGTTTTCCATACTGAAAGGGCCTGCAGTGGTGAGGCAGATGAGCACAGGAAAGTTAAAAATATTAACATCGAAAAGGAGCCAAGTACTCACAATCAGGACTATAAGAAATAAGACTTGAAGGCATCTCAAAAATCACCAAAACCCTACCCTTTACCAACTCGAGGATGGAAAGACAAAGATTTTGTTCTGAGAAGTGTACTGCTAGGCCAAAGAGAAAAACGTTTGCCAAAGCTCAGACACTTGAAGTTCAACCATCTAAGAACTCAAAAACCTCTACAGTATTTGTCCAAGGGGGCCATGCTATTGCTCAAGCCAGGGGTGGACCTTGGTGATATCCACATGGTCCTGGCTTTACAGGATTGCAGAATCCAAGAGTTGTAGGTTCATAGAGGCTTTCACCTAGATTTCAGAGGAAAGCTGTGGAGGCCAAGACATAGCCCAAGCTGTCCTTTGACTTTGCTTACAGTGTTTTCTAATTTATCTAATTTATCTGTCTGTTTTATTGTCTTTGATTTTCAAGTTATAAAGGCTACCCCTCACACCAAAGCTATAAAGAAACTCCCCTTTTCTCATGCTTAAATTGCTTCTTTTTTTTTACAATAGCTAAAGGGAAACTGAGTGGTTATATCTGGAACGAAGGTGTGTAGGTAAATATCCCATATCTCATTATCTTTGTGACTTTGGCTGAGTCACCTAACCATACTAAGGCCTCTGGGCCTCAGTTTCCATATCCGTAAATGGAGACAATAATAGTTAATACTTTATCAGATTATGAAAAGATTAAAGTGTTATTACTAAATGTGACTATTGCAGTGCCTAGTATATAGTACATTCATTAAGTATCAGCTATTATCATGAATCTTTTTGAAATTTATCATGGTTTATGATGCACAATATAGATCCAATGTTTTTTGTCCCCTCATGGCTATTCAGTTGCTCCAACCCCATTTACTGAAGATTCATTCCCTCTCATCCTCACTGACTTATCACTTTATCCTAGGCTATATTCCCATATGCACTGAAGAACATCTGATCTTTTTCTTTTTTTTGGGGGGGGGGGATGTGGAATGTTTTAATCATTGAGGTATCATTTTTATTACAGCTCATACAGGAGCTGGTGTTAAACTATGGATCTTCTCAACTGGAATCTTTTTCCTTCTTTTATAAATCTCTAATCACCTAAATATCTGGGCACACTAGCTAGTACCTACAATACAATGTAAAATAATAACCAATCACTCAAGTATAGGCCTATTCCTCTTATGATCCAATTTAGGTAGCCTGGGATAATACACATTAAAAAGTTTAAAGGTTTAATTTTTACCTTCTAGTAGAGCATAAATCTAATACTAAATTACACATAATAAAAGGAGGAAGTTTCTTTAAGGATTTAAAGCAATAGGATTCTTCTTTTAAAAAGGCAAGATAAAAGCTAAGATGATAACACCAAAAGCTTGCTGTACTATTGCATACCACATACTAGATACTAGCTTAGCCCAGATCCTTGTCTTAACTGTAGTAGGAATCTCTAATTTTCTTAATTAAGAATAAAATAGGTATTAGTTTATCATATTAGGGAGGTGGTCATCTATTTCTACCCTGTTGAGTAATACTACCAGGAGTACTCATTAAATTTGGTCAAATAGCTTTTCAGCACCTATAGCTATTTTATTTGTATTCATAGACTAAAAGATTAGCTGTAGTAATATTTTTACTATTATTAGTTCATGGTCTTTGTATTCCATGGTAAACCCCCTTGCTGGATTTTATTTTCTCTTGTTTCCTTAGGGTCTCATGTCAATACTTACAGGTGAGGCTGATTTCTATATGTCTCCTTTGTGGGCCCTTTTATCAGGTTGTGTACCAATGTTTGACTTGCTTTTTATTTTTTTAAAAAATCTGGATGCTTCTTTCTGTAGTAGTGGAATTATCTGATCTTCGAATATTCAATAGACATTCTCTGTAAAACTGAACACTGCTTTAGGAGGACGTGACTCTGTGATGATTTTATTTCTTCTATAACAACTGAGCTGTTTAGATTTAACACTCCAAAAAACCCAAAAATCTTTGAAAGGGCTGGAATAGCTCAGCAGTTAAAGCACTTGCCTAGCAAGCACGAAGTAACCGTGTTTGATTCTGTAGCACCACATAAGCTGGATACAGTGGCGCACACCAGTAATGCTAGAGCTCAGGAGGCTGAGGCAGGAGGACTGTGAGTTTGAGGCCATTTTGGGCTACACAGTGAGCTCAGTACCAGCCTGGACTATGAAGTGAGACCCTGTCTCAAAAAACAAACAAACAAAAATAAAACACTTTAGATTTAACTCCTCCCGGGAGCCAGTGTGAGACAATTATATTTATTATATTTTCTTTAAAATTATCAACAGTGGGCTGCAGGTATAGCTCAGCAGTAGAGCATGTGTCAAGCATGTGTGAGGACCTGAGTTCAATCCATAGGCATCACAAAAAAATAAAATAGAAGTCAATTCTGTCCAACTTTTCAAATGGAGTAAATAGTAGCTTATAAATTTATAGATTGTCTATGATTATTCCTTCCAGCTCTTTGAATATTTGAATATTTCTTTTTTTTACTAGCTCATCTAATCATTTATACATTTTGTTGTGACAGTTCAATTTTTCTATTTATACCTACAGTTCATACAAGAAGATACCTGTAGCGAGTATTCTTCCCCCTCCTCCCTCCAAAACAGCATCACGGCAAAAAAAAAAAAAAATTACAGTGAACGACAGTGAACACTACCAGAGAATATAAAAGCCAGGAAGCAGAGATTGCATACTATCTTCAAAGCTATTCTAATGACAGTTTCAAATCCCAAACATCTGATCAAGAAATCAGATTAGGAACATTTCCAATATGAAAAAAGTTCCATATAAATAAAACCTGGGCTGTTACAATAATGAATTCCTTGGAAATAAAATCGATTCTCTCAGTACAATAATGAACTCACATTTTCACAAATAGGAGGCATTCTAAGCTTTTAATTATAATCCTTTCACCTCCTGCCTATCTAGCCAACGACCCACCAACGCCGTTCAGCAAGCGTGACTTTCCCACTTCCCTTTGCCCTCTGTCCCAAAGTCCTGAGTACTGTTTGGCCACCAGGCACTGAAGCAGAACAAGATCAACCTTGTACTGAGAGTTTCAGACAAACATTCCTTAAGTGATTAACGAGGGCTGTGGGTTCAGGGAGGCTCAGTTTTTTTGTTTTTGTTTTTGTTTTTTGTTTTTTTTTAAGCAAAGAATGGAACTATGGTTAAATGCAACATGCGGGCCCATGTTGCCCAGCCCCAGCGTAGCATGCTACAAGTGGGCGGTCCAGTCCAGAATTAGGTTGAGCCAACTACCCAAGTCAGTCTACTCATGCTTTGATACATTTTAGGCAGTCAGATGTTTAAAAATATGGAGCTCTGAATCTTATCTTCTTGCAAAGTGGAAATCGACTACTGGAGTATAATTATGAGAATGATGGAAGTTTCCTTAAGAATGGAAAAGAATGAAGGACTAAAGCTAAGATGACAACCCTCAGCACCAAAAGCATTTAGTAACAGCTCATAGCTGGTACCCAGGTAAGTAATGTTGCCAAATAGGTAGCCTTGTCTTCCTGAAAGTGACTCTCCTGGGTAGAAATTTTTTCCCCCACAACATCTTATTATTTATTTTATAAAGAAGCAGGATTCTGAGGCTTCCAAAGACAAAGATCAGCTTTAAGAAGAAGGAAATGCTAATTACCCTGATTGGGTCATTATTCATTATATACACATACCGAACTTCCACACGGTTCCCCATAAACATGTGCAATTATTTAGTTCAGTAATTGACAAACTACAAAATTTTTGGCATTTTTTGAGACCTTGCTTTAGTCTGTACATATACTCCTTCCACATGTATGAGGCCCACCTGCCGCACAACACCTTCCATGTTGTTTGCCGCGACTTTCAACGATAAGGTAAGGAACTCCTTAAACTTCAGAATGAAACTTTCTTTCTTGAGCCCCATCAGTCCCAGGGCTTTCATCTGCTGCTACAATGGTGCTGGTTAACATCAGTGTACAATTATTCTTAGGTTTTTAATTTGTTAATCATTTCTTTTTCTTGTAATTGCTGCACTGTTGCCACTTTAATACTTTATTCTGTCCCTTCACAATTCTGTTATTATTGGGCTCTTTTACCATCAAAAAAATAGAAGACACAGTATAGAAAGGTTGTGAGATCTCAGTTTTGCTCCGTCCCAAAATTTTAGAAAGCATCACCCTAGAGAAACTCTTTTGTCTCACCAGGTGACCCAATTAATGATGTCTTTAAAGTACCCTATGTCCAGAGGCTATCTCAGAGCTTCTGCTTAAACCATTCTCTTTCTACCGTCTTGAAACAGGCACAGAGCTTTTGAGAGAGTTGGGCGCAAGTAACAGACAAAGGCAAACGAAGAAGCGAGGAGCTGGTAGGGCAGAATATGGAGTGAAGAAGAATTCAACTTTCGAATAGTAATACGAAGCCCATAACTTTCAACTGTTTATTCACTGAAACCCATTAAAAAGATAAGTTAGGCCCATTTCTGGGGCTGAAACCAGGGAAAATCTAAATAAATCCTCTTGCTTCACTTGCTTTTAGTTGACTTCAAAAATCACTAATTCTGGAGGTCATGAAGCAAAGCTATGTATTAATCAGTCTCCCTCTAGCTTTGCTATAGACAACTCCTCTGATGTGGGGGTTTTGGTTACAGCCACATTTATGGTTCAAAGAAAACTTTGCCCCATGTCCTAACTGCACTTTCATCGTTAGCCTTCGCTAGTCACCTAAGGAATGTTAGTCGGAAAACTAGCAGCACACGGTTCATTTATCCTAATCTTTCCTAATCTCACTCCTCCCCTTTTTATGGCCGATAGCACCAAAGTAAGAATAACTAAAATTTTTCAAGATTTACAGGGGCGTGATGACCTTGGGACTACATGTCAGATCAACAGATTATCAGTCACCAGGGTTGCAACATCTGGTTCCAGACCATTGGAGACAAGCCTAGAAATCGGCAGTCATCAGTCATTGCCTAGCCCATGCGCCTTTCACCCTTGCCTAAAGACAAAAGGAGCTGGAACTTGGGTCTTTCAGGATACTAGTGCACCATCTTGGCTTTGCTGGCTTTCCAGTGTTAACATTTCATCAGTGTTAGAACTAGTGAAAGGAAAGTGACAGCACTTAACAGTAGGACTGGCCTCACTCTAAAGCAAGCATGGCCAGGTCGGGTGACACAAGTCTGTAATCCCAGCACTCTGGGAGTCTCAGGCAGGAGGAAAAGGACTAGTAATTCTAGCCTAACCTGGGCAATTTAGCAATTTCGCAAGACTGTCTCAAATATAGCTCAGTGCACATAGCCTAGACTTAATCTCCTGTTAAAAACAAAACAAAACACTGAGTTTAGTTCTAAGTGTTGTGCAGATAAAAGGAAATTCTTGTCTCTCTCCCACAGGTTTGTTATTATTTTAGCAAAGGTAACATTTATATGTTAAGTAACTGATTGGAAAGACTTGGCCAAGACAAAGCTAAACTAAAGTTTGGCCAACTTTGATCCTGAACTACCAAGTTTGGTGATCTGATCCAGAATTACTTCTTTCCCTGGTGTCCCAGGGCAAGCGAAGTGGTGTACTAGAAGGAGTACTAAAACAAGCTGAGGGCGGGTCAGCATCTACGGAGCACTGCCTTTCAATGTTCACTTACGATTTCTGCTTTGTGGGAGAGAATTTTAAAGATGAATTTTTAAAGCTTAAACTAGTTATGTAATTTATATTTTTAAATAATTAACTTTTTTCCTTTAATGATCAACCTCTGAATTAGAGTCAAGAGCTGAGAATGACTGGATGAAAAGATGAAGAGGGGCAGACGGACAGGGAACAGAAACTACTAATTAGGCGAATGACAAAAAGGTCACACAATTTCCAGACGGCCTCCAATCCCTCGACCTTTTCTAATCTCACACTGCATTCCTGTATGACAAACTCTCGAAAGGACCTCCTCCTACCCTCAATGATGTTGCGAGAGCTCCACCACTTTGGATTCTCCCTGTCAGACTTTCACCCATCACTCCCTGACATACGCAACTAGCAGCCCCATACAGCTGCCTCAGGACCCTGGTGACTCAACCTCTGTTGACCTCTTGCCTCCTAGGGTGTTTATCAGAAATCTTGCCCAAACTCAGGTACAAGGCATAAATCTTGAATAGCTGCTAGTTTACGATGATTGTGGCCCTTCCCCTTTACACACGTTATCTTCCTCTATCAAATTCTTGTGAGCCTTCCCATTTTTGTGGGGTTTGCCTTTATAAACCCCACCAGGGGTTTTATAAGCTATAAGCTTCTGGACTGAGAATTCTTTGGGGCATGAGCCCATTCTCAGTCACTGGCTAATAAAGGACTCCTAACCTCTCCTCGGTGAGTGGTGCTTCTCTTGTGCTCCTTCTTTGTGTTACTGCCCCACTCAGATACATCCATAATTCTTCAAGACAAGAAAAACAGAAGAAGCTGGGTGCAGGGCACATGCCTATAATCCCAGCACTGAAGGAGGCTGAGGCAGGAGGACGGCAAGTTCTAGTACTACTGGAGTGACTCTTTCTCATAATGGAAAAAAAAAATAAAGTTGAGGATCCAGTTCAATGACAAAGTTCCCTTAAGGTGAATCTCCAGAACCAGAGAGAGAGAGAGAGAGAGAGAGAGAGAGAGAGAGAGAGGGAGAGAGAGAGAGAGAGAGAGAGAAGAGGTCAAATTTTAATACAGGATTTCTTTTGGCACTGAACCACATATAAAATATTTAAACAACCCTTAATATTCCAATAAGTCTACATCTATAGTGTGGGTGACAAACTGCAGCAGGCATTAGAGTCACCCAGGGGACTTGTTTTTAAATCTGTTGGGCTCCACTTGAGTGTACAAAGCAGTAGTCAGGCTGTGGACTTACCACGACCCAGCGTCCCACCAAGTAATGTTCATGCTGGAAGGAGCTACTTAAGATTTTGGTTTTGTTCAAATTTTGGAATATTAGCATATACACCATGGGGCACTTTGGGCATAGGACCCAAGTCTTAATACAAAATTCATTTGTTTCCTATATACCTTTCACACGCAGGCAATTTTATAAATACTGTTAGTGCACCTGGGTTTATTGTGACAGATCACATAAGGTCTGGTTTGGAATTTTCCACATACGGTGTCACGTGGTGCTCAAAGCGGTGGATCTGGGGGTATTCCAGATTTCCTATTTTCAGATTAGGGATGGTCAATATTGTTCGAAGCATGGTCCCGTGCTGTCCGCTATAGAAATGTAAAGGTCTGGAAAATCTTACGGCCCGCTAAGATCAGTGAGTGTGGAAGCACGTGATCATTTTCCTAGTTTCCCCCTTTATGGAGTTTCACGAAAGTATGAGAATGACTAGAAGATCCAAAAGTACTACCCTAAAACGACACGTCCACCCAACTGACCACCCAAGCCCGGGCGGACTGCGGGGTACGGTTCTTGAACAAGAACACAGGCCTGAGTCTCAGTTCCAGAACTGAAGTTTGTAGCAGGCCGCTCGGGGGCACAGACCTGGGATCCTGGCAGGCCAGGACGCTGAGGCAGGAGAATTCCAAATTTGAGGCCAGCGCGGGCAACTCAGCGACTCAGACCTCGTCTCAAAAACAACGCTGGGCCGTGGCTCGGCGTGAAGGACCTAGGATAGACCCCCAGGACCACCGCCACCTCCAAAACAAGCGAATAAATGAACAACCTCGCTTTGCATTCTTGGGACGAAGTCTCGTTCCACCGCTGCCCGAGGCGACGCTGCGGGGAGCCCCCGCGGGGCAGCGCTGCCGCCCCTTCCCGCCCGGCGGCAGAGCCACCCAGGCACTGCAGCCCAGCGAGTTGGGCCGACGCACGAAACTCTCTTATAGTGCTGCTTTGTTCGAACGCGAGAAAGAAGCTAAACGAAGAGGGGCTCCGGCCCGGCCCACCCCGCGGGAGCCGGAGCAGCAGGCGGCGCGTGCGCACAGCGGCCGCGGGGCCGCGCGCAGGCGCAGCGGCGACGCCCGGCCTTACCCGCGACGGAGATCGGCTCCTTCCGGCCTGGCAGGGCTTCGTGGGGGCCGACCGGCGCGGAGGCGGCGTCGCCCATGGCCGTGACGAGAGCGACGCGGTGCAGGAGCTGGCGAGCCCTTCTGGGGGCCGCGAGCATCGGCGGACGCTGGCCGAGCGGCGTCCGAGCGGGATGGCGCCCGGAGCGCGAGGCGGGCGGCGGGTCCGCGGACACTGGCGAGCGCCGCCGCCCCGGAACCCGGGTCGCCCGAGGTGGGGCCGCCGCGGGCGCTCAGCGAGGGCGTGGTCCTGCCCGAGGGCGCGTGGCCGGCGCCGCGACGGGCGGGCTCTGGCTCCGCGCGGAGGGACAAAGTTCTCAGGTCGGGAACGGGTGTCCTAGGCGCCGCGAAAGTACGTGACGCGGTAGGGGCCAAAAAGCGCCTGGTGGTACAGTCCGTACGGTTCCTCCTGGGCGGTTCGCTATGACCAGTGCAGTGTAAGAGGGTCTGCCTTCCGGACAGCTGGGACATTAGGTCTGTCTGTACTGGAGCTGTCGTGGTGACAGATCGTCAGATTGCTAATGATCGAAAGTGAAAAAGCACAATTCTGAAGTGCCGAATGAGAATAATGTATTCAACATAACTATATATTAATATATGTGTGTGTACACATGCACATATACATATATACATATACACCTGTATACATACATATACGCATATGTATACGTATATGTATGTATACATACATACACTTCCACATGTGTATACATGTATACATACACATGCACACGTGTATACATATATACATGTACACATTCCCCCGGGAAATGTGTGATATATATATATATATATTCCTCCCCCCCAGCCTTGGCACTGATAGGGTCTCCTAAATTGCCCAGGCTAGGCTGGAATTTGTGACTTTCCTGCCTCTGTCTTCCAGATTGCTAGGATTACAATGGATGCCGCCACGCCCAGTTTGGGGAGAGAGAGATTTTACCATGTGGCCCAAGATGCACCCCCCGCCCCCAGCTCATAGCAATCCGCCTGCCTCAGTCTCTGGAGTTGGGAGGACCACAGGCATGTGCCACCACACCCAGCTAATCTGGAAATTGAACCCAGAGCTCTTCAGGCAAGCTCCAAGTACTTAATTTACTGTTAAACTCATAGGCCATAAAACCAACAAGAGGCAAACACAAATACCATCTTTAACATGGTCTAGGTGACGTTGATAGTGCTGCTGGTTCACTCTTGTCTCCAAATGACGAGACAACATTTGCTTCTGTGACAGATTGTCAGCATAAATGTAAAGTAGCTGGAGCCAGAAGATTAGCTTAGGAATCTCCTATGTGAAATTTTGGTTTCACAAATAATCTGCCAAAATGGGTGGATAGTCTCCTAAGAAGGAAGGAACTTGAGGTTGACACCCACAGATATGGGATGCTTTAATCTAACTACCCGCCAGGGTACCTGTGTTCATGTGGGACTGTAATACTAGAAGAGAGGGATTAGCCTACTACAGAGAAAGTTGCCAAACATACAACATTAAACAGATTAAATTATTTTGTAATGTAGATTTCCCCTGGGTTAAATCAGTTTTTAATTTTGGTTTAGTTTTGCTTTGAGAGTATGCCAAGCAAGTTTTGTAAGCCCTTACCTGAAAATCCCAGCGGTGCTCCTTTTGAGCTCGAAACAACCTAGTCACTCTCAAGCATTTGAGAAAAAAAAAATCATTCTGTCAAAAGAAACGATTTGCATTTTTTATGTAATACTGCTTTTTAATAAATGCTGATTTGCTTTTTCTACATTTTTGTTGTTGCTATGGATAAACCCCTTCTCACCCCAAGCAGTGAACCAAAACCTCTTCTTTTTAAAGTTGTGGGTGTCAGGTATTTTGTCCAGCAGCAGCAAAACTGACTAACATAGATCCTGGATCTAAATACTGGGTGTATTAAATATACTTTTAAAAACTGCAAATTTGTAGTGGTATGTTAAATGAAAAAGCATACCAGAACTACTGTATATATAATATATATTTTTATATGAAAATATATATACTCCCACTTGCCCACTGTAGAAAAAGTAAGAAAATTAAAGGCAATATTTGCAATTTTGCTGTGCGCAGCAATAGTGTTCTAATAAATTTTCTTTTCTGTAAATATCCTACATACGTTGTTAAAATGTTCTCAAGCATTCCAATGGCTGTTATGTTTATAAAATAAACATTTTTAAAGAAAAATATACCTTATTTTAAATGTTATTGTCATATAAGAAAGGTTTCTTATCTCATTTGCCAGAACAGTTGTAGAGGAGGGACAGTGGCTAAGTTCCAGACAGAGGCCAGTGGACCTCTGGGTTGCTTCCCAGAGTGACCTGTACAAATCTCACGTATATGGGCATCACTCCTATGACCTCGTTACATTGCCAAAGGCCCCACCTCCAAATACCACTGCAGCAGGAGTTGGAGTAGCACTTCAAGATAGAAATTTGGGGAAGGTGACACAAATAGCCCATAACAAAGAATGACCAGTGGGTGCGCAATGAAATCGGTCTGCTTGATTGAATCACCATGGCTTAGACAAGAACAGCAAATGTCAGGGTACATCCACAGCAGTAAGGGGAAATATAGCTGAGAATTTCCTTCTCTTATATGTGCATGCATGATGCATGTGCATTATATGCAGACATATATCCCTTCTTATAGCTTCTGGTTAAAAAAAAAAAAGGTTTCAAAGCCAAGGTCCAGAAAGACTGGGCCTTTCCAGAGAGCCTTACACCGCTAGGACATGCAGTGTGGAATGTGAGCCGGGGCGGGACAGTGGGCCTGTAGGCCGCCTCACAGGATCCTGCATTGTCTTAGTTACTTTCCTTTGCTGTGACTCAATACCTGACATCCACAAGTTTAGGGGAGGAAAGGTTTATTTTAGCTCACAGTTTCAGAAGGTCACAGTCCACTCAGGGGCGGCTGGCAGCAGTGAAGTACAGGGCAGAGGCAGAGGTGGAGGCAGCTTCTCACGACATCACACACAGGAAGCCAAGTGAAGGCAGGTTGGGACTAGTCCTCCACGGAAGGCAGGAAGCAGCTTATATATCCTTCCAGGTCTCATCCCAGTGATCAGCCCCTCCTGGATCCAGGTGTGGAAGGTGTGGTAAGTACCCACTACATGACTGTAATCCAATTTGCATGCCTGTAATCTCCCCCTTTAGACTAGGACCCCATCTCCCAACAACACGTGAGTCCATAGACAATCTATAACATTCAAATACATGAGACTCTTGGGGGACATTCTAGGTCCAAACCACAATACTACACAAGTGTGTTCTGTGTAGAGAAAGCAGGAGAGCACTCCCAGACCTTCCATGCAGTTTGGTGACATGGAATGTCTGAGAAAATCATTGAGCCCAATAAAGCCGAGAGTTTGGGCAAGAAACCCCAGTACTTTTAACTCTGTGACCTATGTTAGTCAGCTTTGCTGTTGCCGGACATAGTACCTGACACCCACAACTAGAAAAAGGAGAGGTTTCAGTTCACAGTTCGGGGGGAGTCAGAACATCGTGGTGGAAGGGCAAGAGCGAGGTGTGGCAGAATGCTTAGCTCCTGGTAGCCAGGGTGCAGAGCTGTGGAAGAGTGCCAGAGAGGGAGGGGTAAGGGAATCCGCACTGCCCGAGGGAACGCCCCCAGGAGCCACCCAGATGCACAAGAAGCAGGCTCTCCTAATCTGCTAGGTGTTTCTTACTCCGGTAGAGCTGACATAAGATTAATGGTCACAGTCCAGACGCAACAACCCAAGTCTCCAGTCTTCAGTATTAGGAGCAGCACGATAGCCTAAGGCAGTGATCCCCAACCTTCTTGACACCAGGGACTGGTTTGTTTGAAGACCCTTCGCCCAACATGGGGAGGAGTACCTTTTTTGCAGTAGATTGTTGGAGGGTAGATTTGCAGCGGTGAGAAGCAGCCAGAGAGGGACGGAGAGTGAAGCTCTGCCTCCTGTCAGGGCAGCAGCAACATTAAGCCCTAATAGGAGCAGGCTGACAAGAGGAAGAGCTTTGCACCCCGTGAGCCTCCTGCTCGCTGCTCCTCTCTTCCCGAGGCCTAGTCCTTTCAAAGCCACACGGGTTAGAGACCCCAGGCCCTGGGACTGAGCAGGAGCCTGGCGGTCAAGAGCTCAAGCTGTATCAGTGAAGATATGGTAAGAACAGGGCCAGGGCTGAAAGAGTTCAGGAGACGGAGAGCTATTCCCAGGCCACAGAGGCCATCTTGGAAGAGAGAGAAGGGAAGAGACAGTCCCTAGAAAAAAGTGGCCAGTGGGTGCATAGCGAAATCAGTCTACTCGATGGAATCACTATGGCTCAGACTGGAATAGCAAACGTCAGGGTGTGTACACAAGCAGTAAGGGTAGATACAATAATAATATAAGAATCCCGAAAGTCTAGCGGTTACCAAAGAAGTCTTTATTTTGAAGTGAAAGAGGAAAAAAAAGTCATTTTTTACTTAGCAAATTCAAATATCTTCCTCCAAGAAATGAGGGCCAAAGAGCAAGATGGTAGCATCTCAGTTTCTAATCTCTCTCATAATATCAAATTGTACATACACATCATTGATCAGATGAGTGTAATCGCATATCGAAACATCTCTGCAAACTTAGAAACTTCAGTGCCAATTTATCTTGTCAATTACTTTTACCATAAAACCATTTATATGCCAAAGCTACAAAAAAATGCTAGGAAAGGAAAACATTGTCTGTGAAGTCAAATAATACGTGAAGACATTTCCATTCGGTAAGAATTGGGACATCAGTTATTACATTAGGAGGGAATAGAGCACTTAACAGAACTGATAAAAACATATTTGCTTTTCCATTACAAATGCTAAACAATGCTTTGTGTTACTTTAATGTGTTAATTGGCCCTACATGTGGATTCTACTGAGACTATTCACTTAGGAGATAATTATTGATTCCTACTGCATGCCAGGCAGCCATGGGAAGGCTCACAGGGAAGAGCCCCAGTTCAGAGGAGACACCTCCACACCAAGCCAGCCACAGCAGGACACAGAATGGCCGGGAGACCTCTCCTTTCACAATTCTGGACAAGAGACCACAGAGTAAAGGGGGTTCCCTGGCACACTGAAATGGGGATAAGCCCTTAAATGGAGATAAGCCTTTTTGGTTTTTTGGCCTTTTTCATAAAAAGCCACTTAGCTACATAGAAAGACACTCTTATAAATGAATAAAGGAAAGACTTAATGTGGCACTTTACATTTGCATACTTAAAATCAAGTGGCTTTCTATATAACCTGTCTGTAGAAGATACAAAATTGTCTAGAGCATTTTAAATAATTGCATGGATTATTTTACAAGGAAAACAGAAATAAGAATAACCATCATTACTGGTTGCTGAGCACCTCTTTGCTTTGTACGCATTATTTCTAACCTTCACTTCAACCCATCTCCACAGTTTTATAGATGAGGAAACTAGGCTCAGAAAGGTACTCAAACAAAGGTTACTAATGAGACTGGTTTAAATTTGAGACTTCTTAACTCCCAACTTTAAGATCATTCCTTCGAGAAAAAAAAAAAAGCTAAATCTCACTCTGATAAATTCCTCTGCTTTTATACACATAGTAATTTGGAGCTGAATGGAAACAGAATAGAATGATTTGGACATTAGGTAAAACTGTCCCCATGCAGGGTTCCTCCTAAGAGATGACCAGTTGTCCCCCAGTGTCCACCTGGTTTACTGTGCCCATGCTCCAGGTAAAGATTACCAGCTGTGGCCACACAGTGAGGGGACAGCAAATGGACTGGAACAGTAGCACTGTATGCAGTTCCCAGATCATGACCTTAGAAGCAAGGGCACACTCTCCTCTTTTTCCGCAAGGTTACTCTTTTGTATTAGTATGTACTTGCAATACATAATTACATTCAACTTGGGGAACTTGTGCATATACCTGTGCATATCCCTTTCTCCTTCCCACCCTCTCATCCCCCCATCCCTCCTGACCTTGCTTCTGTCCCACTAGCTGACACACAGCAGTAAGAGCCAAACCCAGTAACCACTGCCGGCCATGAGAGGGCAGTCCCATTTTGAAGGTAGCAGAGGGGCTGGGTGGAGGGTCCGTCCAGCATAGAGTTTCTGCCTCGCCCCTGTGTGTGGTGGACTAATGCCTTAGTGCTGCAGGCTGAGTGTTCATGGCTTCCCAAGGTTCACATATTGAAATCCCAACCCTCAAGGAGATGGCACTAGCAGGTGCAGTCACTGGGAGGTGATTAGGTCATGAAGGTCATGACCTTTATGGATGAGACTACTACCTTCATGAAAAAGGACCCAGAGAGCTACCCCATCCCTTCCACCACTTACAAATCAGGAAGCAGTACCTTAGCACACACCAAATCTGACTGATCTGCCATCTTGACTTTCCAGCCACCAAAACTGTGAGAAATAAATTTCTGCTGTTTATATCCTTCGCAGTCTATATTCTGCTATAGCAGCCCAAATGGACTAGGACGATTGGTGAGAAATAAGCACTTAGCTGAGTGGTTCTCCAACCCCAGCATCAGAATCATGAGAAGGACTTGTTACAACATTGGGTGGTGGGCCTCAACCCAGGATTCCGATTCAGTGACAGGATGAGGCCTGAGAGAGCATTTGCACCAAATTCTCAGTAGCGCCACTGTTGCTGGTCCAGGCAGCAAACTTTGAGCACCACCAGTCCAACAGAAGGTACATCTACTCTCCCGTCCCTCCACAAACGGGCCTCCAGAGCTGTTGGAAGAAAACATGGCTCCCAACTGCTTTCACTCATACCAGCTGGTACACTGGATCCAAAACAAGACCTCACCTCACCATTAACTCCTCTGATGCTATCATTACTGAGCATAAAGAGAATTTGAACATACTGGGAGCCACGCAGTGACCCGTAAAATACAGTTCCAGAATTGCCAGACACCACGGATACTCAAGTTCCTGGTATACAGGGGAACGGTGCGTGCAGATAATCTATACACATTGTCCCATTAACATAGTGTCCTTAAAGCTTGCTCATTTTTCCTACGTATGGTGACTTTTGGGACACCTTCTACATTGAATAATTTGGCGCTCGAATAATTTTTCTCAGACCCTTAGTTTTATTTCAAGTGTTATGACAAAATAATCCTGAGCAAACACATTTTTATATTATTATATTTATGGTTTTTAATATCTTTATATGTATGGCAGGCAACCTTTGGGACGCTCTAAACTTTAAATCACCTCTTTTTTACTAATAAAACAAAATGAAATATAAATGCTACATAAATAGTTACAGCATCGTGTTACTCAGGGAATAACGACAGGAACAAAAACCTGTGCACATTCAGTGCGCACACACTCTTTTCAAATATTTTCAATCCGAGCTTGGTTGCGCCAACAGATATGAAGGGCCAACTACATGTTCCTGATAGAATCTGACAGGTCCTCAAAATCCAGATGCCAGAACTTAAAAAATCTAAAGCCGTTCTGCAATAATTTATCATTTTCAGCAATCACAACTAAACCTTTAAAAATATATATTTCTTCACATCTGCATGTGCTTATTATATGTCAGATTAAATTATGCCCTGATCTCCAGCAGTTCCCTTTTTTAAACCAAGCACATGACTGAATCTGATCAAAGCTGCAGAGAGGGAAAGGCACAGGAAGTGACAGCCCAATGGCTGCGAATGGAAGACGGAAATCCCAAAGGGGAATCTTGCAGTTCAGAATGGCAGCAGTGCTCAGCAGGTGACATGGGCAGTGGCGATCTGAATATCTGAAAACCAGAAATCATGCAAGAATGTGCAAGGAAACTCTCCCATGCATAACTCACATGTCCCCAAGCCAGGGAGGTACCTGGGAAGACAGTTTTGCCCTTTCTCCCTGGCAGGATTCTAGGTAACCTCTCAGTAGCCTTGGCTGTCACTGACATCTCTCCCACTGACACCACAGATGCCACACTCTATTGTCACCATCAGAACATCTGACGATACTGACCTCGCGTTGCCGCCACACTGGGCTCAGGGCTCCCCTGGCTTTAATCAAGTAGCCTAAGGTATTTTGTCTCTGAATCCCCTGCTGAAAGGACTCAGGGTCAGAACCCTTATGTCACCACTGAATAGAGAACAACTCAAGGACAGCACAGACTTTGACATGTAGGAGGCGGTATGTACCTAATGAACATCATTCAATCCTTGCCCCCTGCTAACAACCTGCTACTATCCCCAACCACTCACTTAGAACACTTCTACCGCCTGGTTGAGTACCCCCCTCACCTGCAACACAAGTAGCTTTGACAGCCTTCCTCCCTGTTTCAGAGGGACAAGTCTCCCTCCACCTCTGTCACCCTGTATCCCATGCTAGGTTAGGTCCCAGTACACAATCTCGTGTCACGTGAACCCTTCCTTCAGAGCTCCAACCAGAACTATAACTGGAGATAAAACCATCAGCACCAATCTCAGAGGGGTTGTTTTTCCTCCTTTTTCTTGTTGGTTTGCATGCAGATTAAATAAGTTAATACAAGAAAGTGCCTAGAAAGGCTCCTGACACACAGGAAGCCCTTACAAATATTAACTATGTTTATAATATATATTTGTTTGTATAAACATTGGAAATCTGTCTCCACCTCCAGACAATGAGCTCTCTGAAGGCTGGGATTGTGTCTTTATTTGGCTTATTATTACGTCCTAAGTGTCCACATAATGTCAAGTACATGGCAGGTATCCAATCAGCATTGCTACATGGTTATACACAGCACAGCACATGGCCACACACAGAATCTCCTAACACTGGGAACATCCAACCCATGGGCCCAGATAAGGCAACCATTACATTAGAGGTGAGCTAATTAAATGTTTTACCAAATATAGCAAACCAGTTGTTAAGCTGATGATTTTGTATAGCTCATAAATGATGTCATAAATATCCAAATGGCCCTTGGAAGAAAAGGATTTCCTTGTCCAGCGAGCCAGTCACATGTATCCCTCAGTCTTCCTCATCACTGCTCTGGCATGTTCTGTGGGCTTGACATAAATATGACTTTCTGCTCTTATTTTGTTATCTGAATGCCCTAGGATTAGTGTATAAATGTAACTTGTCACATATACACACAGTCACATAGGCCCCCCCACAAAGAGCACAGGTAGAATCTATTTCTTTAAAACTGTAATTTGTCATCGCTGTCTTTTTCTTCGTTACTAGAAATGTCTGACCATGAACAAGATAATGCAAATGAAGGTCCTCACCAGCCCTTACAGCTAGAATCGTTATAATCGAGATAGTAAAGCTGCTCATTTATGAAGTAGGCCGAGCTTGGCACAGGTAACAAATTCCTTCACTGTCTAACTGTAAGAGTCAATATTCTTTGAGCAAGTCTGAAGTAATGGGTAGACAGCATAAACTGCCTTCTACTGAAGTAGGCTACATCTCCCTTCCCACCCTTATCACACCCAGAAAGTTCCCTGTGCTGTCTGTCCATGCCAGCTATGAAAACTCAGCCAGCTTTCTCTGTACTAAGAGACTTCATTCATTACTTCCGTGGTACTCACTCCTTCCCCTCTCCCAGGCCAGCCCAGGTCCAGCTTCCCTAAAACAGAGAAGGAGAGGACTCGCTTGTCCTTCCTTCTCCTTTTTTCGGAGTCAACCCTTTATAAGGATTACAGGTGGAAGAAGTGTGAAGAAATGGCCCAGCACTTCATAGAGTTCCCCAGTGGCTTCCCCCAGGGTCTTGGCAACGTGCACAGGCACCATGACGACAGGTTCCACTTGCAGACTCTGGGCTGAAGGCTCCAGCAAGCTTCTCCCACATCAAGTTTCCGTGTCTGGTAACGTGGGAGTTCCACCACCAGAAAACCCACTCTGGCTGCTAGCACCCTTCTGTCCCTGCAAACCCTATGCCTAAGAGTGTCATTAGGTCAAGCAGAATCCAGCCAAGCTCCATTTCATGATATCCCTCAGTCTGAGGAGGATAGACATTGGACCAAAAGCTAAGGTGAAAGTTCAAAAAAAAAAAAAAAACTTTACATGAAGTTAGTAAAAGACACATTGCCAGTGATCCCTCTCAAAATCCTTCCCCTCGCTCTGAGCACACGTAGCTCGTCCTTCTTGCCACTTCCTGAAGTATTTCTGAGGTCTTCCGTCTTGAGTACCTTCAGCTGTGTTTTGTGGCTATCTCAGTGTCCTCCATCGCTTCATGAAAGCATGGTCATTCCGATTCTGGAGTCATACAGTGCCAGATCTGACAAGTAAGGTAAACGAGGGCACATCATCATGTTTTTTTTTTTTTTTTTTTTTTTTTGCAAGCCTGTCTTTGCTCGTTGGATGGCACTTGGCAGCAACATCCACCAGATTTTTTATCTCACCTCATAAAGAAATGAGAGCAGGCACCCAGAACTGCTTCCAGAACTGGCGAGAACAATGGAATCAGTGTGTTTGAAGTGGAGGGCAAGACCCGTGGTAATGTGTCATTTACTGCAATACATTTTTTAAAAATTTAAATTCACGGTATATTATGATCACACCTCGTACATCCTCACCATGCCCAACAGTGGGATGGTACCTCCTTCCACCTTGTCCATCCTCTGGTTTTCTCCTCCTTGCTGGGAAAAGGACAAAGCTGGCCCACAGGTGTGGGAGGCAGCTGACGCTTCCCCTTTTGCTGACCCACCTCGGCCTTGTGCAAACCTAGTCTCTTCTGCTTTGGAAGTGGACAAGGGAACCTGGAGGTCTCCCCGGGCCGTCTGCTCAGGTGTAGTGATGAGGGTCGAACACTTCGTGACAAACACTAAGCAGCCGGACTCCTGTTGGTCAGAGGCTTTTTTTTTTTTTTTTTTTTTTTTTTTTTTTTTTTTTTTTTTTTTTTTTTTTTTTTTTTTTTTTTTTTTTTTTTTTTTTTTTTTTTTTTTTTTTTTCCTGTACTGGTGGTTGAACCCAGTGTCCTGGCATTAAGTTACATCCTCAGACCTTTTTTAATATTTTCATTTTGAGGATAGGGCCTCACTAAGTCACTAAATTGCCTGGGATAGGCTCAGACTTACAGAGCTTCTGCCTCAGCCTCAGTGAAGGCCCTTTCTGACTATGGGGTACTTGATGGCTGGCTGCTCCCGGCTTTGGGTCCTGCTATGGTTTAGATCTAAAATGTCCCCTAGACGTCTCATGTGTTTAGGTGATTGGATCATGAGGGAGTTACACTCATTCGTGAGCTCATGCATCAGTGAGTTCGTAGCTGAAGATGTTCTTAGCAGGTGGAGCACGGTGGGAAATGGGCCTGTGTGTCCTGAATGGTCCTGTCTTTGGCTCCTCCCCTCCCTTGCTGCTTCGTGACTGCCACGGGGTAAGCAGCTCTCTCCTGTGAAGCCTTTCTGCCACGCTGAGCCAGCCTACCTTGGACTGTGTCCTGTAAAAACCAGGAGCCTAAATAAACACCTCCTCCTTCAAATAGGGGGTGTTAGGTAACTTGCCCATTCCATGGGGAGGAGACTAACACTAGTCCTCTTAGCTAACTCCAGAGAACTAGGTGAAATTCACCTCATCGTCCGGTTGCACCACATCATAACAGATCCACAGGGAAAAGAATGAGGCAAAAACATCCCTATATACAGTGGCTATCTCTTTCCAATGGGACTATAATTTTTATTTTTCCAGTGTACTTTTCTATTTTAAAATATCCTATAGTAAAAGAGTATTTTTCATGTGGTACTAGGTATTGAGCCCAGGACCTTCACACTGACCTACATCCCCAAACCATTTTTATTTTCAATTTTGAAACAAGGTCTCTCTTGAGTTGCTAAGCTGCTCAGCCTGGGCTGGACCTTGCAATCGTCCCACCTCGGCCTCCAAGAGGGCTGGGATTGCAGGCCTGAGCACCAGGCCTGGCTAAGTACTTTTATAAAATCAGGAAGTAATCACTCTATTTAACAAAAAATAATTTGTGTGGAGATGAATTGTAAATTAATTTTTAAAAAGTAAACAAACTATTTTAAATAATTGATTTTTTTCTTTTAATCACAACTATTAGGTTGCCTTGTTAATCTATTTTTATCTTGTTTATTCATAACCAGAAGATTATGATAAAATTTCTATTTTAGCAAGGAAAACTTTCTTACCTTCAGAAGAAAGCAATGCTATTAATAGTTAAACATCTATTTTTGGTTTATGCCTGAAAAATAGCTATTTTCCTACTATAGGAAATTAGCTGTTTCCTATTAAAAGGGGTTTTTTTTATTAAATATTCACCAGCAAATCAACATTTCTAAGTTGCAAATCAGTAATTATAAAATGTGTTATGCCCTCAACATTGTAAGAGAATCTTTTCTGAACGTCCTTATACCTGCTGCACTTTTGTTCAGACATTTGAAAACTATCTGATATTAAAGATTTCTAAGGGACCCTTTTTATGTGTTTTTAAAATCAAGCATTACTGATTGACTTAATTTTTAAATTTTCTCAGATTAACAAAGTTTACTATGTTGATGTTAGTAGAATTAGAAATTTGACTGATAGCCCTGTCTTTGAGCTCTATCCCCTTACCAAAATATATTTGTCCAACACATTAATGAAATTATCTTTAACTAGATGTGCATTTCATTTCTTACATACTAAAGTAACAAAGAAACATGGGCTTGTGTCCCAAAACTCTGCACAGTACCACAAAGCACAGGAAGAAAAGAGACTTTTGGACTTTTTTTTACCAAGTGTGTATCTTCCTACAACCTTATCCATATTGATTTATTTTTAAATGACTTCATTAACTCGTTAATAATTGCAGCTCTAGTGATATGTAAAACCACATAAAATGCATCGTAATTTATAAATATCACAGTCACGTGGGCTTTTCCTTTGCTTTGTTTTGTCTGTTATCATTCAGCCTAGAAAACAGCATGCTGAAATTTTCTGGGAAATAAGTATTTTTTTCTCCAGCACTTCTTGCAATGGTGACCAGCCCTTGCGTACACAAAGAGAACAGAAGCCCATCCTGGCCGAGGCCACCATACATTCGCCATGTCTGGTAGGCTGCGCTTCATGTGGCATGTGCTTCAGTAAGCCGCTCATAAGGTTTAATGGAGACTTAAGCACTCAATAAATATTTGTGGAACTGAATTGCATTTCAGTAATTATCCTGTAATTCTTAAAGCATGCTGGTCTTGGGAGGCAGGCGAATGACACGCTGGTGTTTTCTCCACGAAAGCTGCACGACGTCTACCGAGCCACGCTGATGTCACGGACTATCACAACGGCTTTTGTTAGTTACATGGGGTCTGCGGCACCGAGCCTTTGGATTCCTTGCCAATTACTGCTTGCTTCCTACCAGATTTCTACGCTAAAATTCTCGACTGGGAGTAAACTCATTTCCTTCAGCCATCTGGTGGCTCTCTCTTGTAACTACAACATCCACTATGGCCCGTCACAGAATTACCAGACATGCCCCATACACGGTCTGTCCTTTTCCATGTCTACTACAAGATACGTGGTGCTGAAGTGGCACCTACTTAATGTGTAAGTGTTACAAATCAAGGGGAATCACTGTGGTTCTACCTCAGGGCCACTTTAATACCAACAGCAAGATAGTAAAGGCAATGGGTGATGGGGTAAGAGGAAACGTGTATTTGCTATGTTTATATAATCAGACAAGACTTATTGAGCATGCTTTGATGTACTGGGGGGGAACGTAGACTTTGAGTCTACAAAAACTGCATGAGAAGATGTTGTCCTTCTGCACTATAGACAAAATGATAACAGAGCCGGGGCAGAGTCATAGGCGTGTCAAGGTACAGATGGGGAAACACTGCAAGGGATCTCTTTCACCCTACACTGACCTTTTGGGAATGGCTGCTATTTCTAGAACACACAATTCACCCAAAAATTAAATTTAAAAAGTCAGGTTCAATACACTAATGACAGAGCTGCAGGTATACTGTGTAACTCACCTTCTACAAAAACCAAGAAGACTATTCATGTTTTTGTATAATTTACAACCCTTGAGATCATGTGACCCCAACCGGGGTATGGCTAAAAGCAAGATTAATATTAGGGAGCCAAGAACTGGTGCAAAAGCTCCTATGTGCAAATCCAGCTCCGCCAAATGCCATCTACACCGCTTGGTCCACAGCTTGCTCACTAGGCTGCACACGTGCCCATTCTTGCTGCAACTCCTTCCCTGAAAACTCAAAGGTTGCTGAACAAAGAAAGAAGAGGTCATTCTGCCTTGTCAAGGCAGAGAAGGTGCCCGAGAGGCTGTGACGTGTGAACTGCACGAAGCAGTTCACAGGATAGAACAAGGGCATGGCCATTCCATTTAGTGGGAACGAGTGCCAGGTGTAAGACTCTGAGGCCCGTTGTTGGTAACCTTCAGAAAGGACGTGGAAAGTAGCAGAAGTTACAACTGGAAAGGTAGGCAAGAGCCCACCCAATGGGGAAGGGGGAGGAGGGTCCCTGGCACACCCAGGCAGTGAGCCTTCTGCTCTGCTGATAATGGGGACCTTGGGGAGTTTTAAATAGGACAATGATATATTCATTTGCATCTTAAGAAGAACATCCTGGAAGCAAGATTAATTTAGGTTGAAAGAACTAAAAGGCCTGCTAAGTGGCTGTAAATATACACCAGGCCGGGCATGATCAGGGTTCCTAGTGACAATAAAAATGGAGAAGCAGGTAAGATTGGAGAACTATCAAGCTGGAAGAATAAACAGGTCTTGGCGACTTTTAAGTATAGCTCAGAAACATAGCATGCGTGAGGCCCTGAGTTTCATTCCCAGCACTGCAGTGAGAAAGAGAAACCAGGTATTTGGAGGAGTGGAGGACGATTCCCAGATTTCTGGTCTGGACAGATGAGAGGATTCCATGGATCTTTCAGGGAGACAAAGGAGAGGGGAGAGCAGCTTAGGGAACAGGACAAGTTTGGGTTAGAAAGTGCTCGTGTCGGTGTTTCTACAGTACAGAATTGACACTCAGTAGGCACCGACCCCATACGTGTGGGTCTGAAACATCACAGGCGGTCAGGGCAGAAGATGTAACTTTGGTTTTGTGTGTGTACATATGTGTATGCATGTGCAATATTTTGTTTTGTTTGGATTTGACTTGTTTAGTTTGGTACTGGGGATTGACCAACAGTCTTCACGCTGAACAACATTCCCAGATCGTTTTTCAGTTTTGATTTCAAGGCAGGGCCCAGGCTGGGCTCTAATGTGCAATCCTCCTGCCTCAGCCTCCCAGAGTGCTAGAATTATAGGTCTGTGCCACTGGGCCCAGCAGCAGATGTGACTCTGGAACTGCTCGGAATCAATATAATAATCAATATAACGGAAAAGGAGGAGACCATTCCTGACCAAGATGTCGTGACACCCTCACCCGGAAGAGATGTGTTGAATAAGTATCAAGGGGATAAATGTGCATTTTAACGCACACTCAAGAATATTCAGGCACCTGAGCCTGACAGGACGCCTAGGAAGGAGGTGGCCCAGCATCTTCCCCAGAGCTTGAAAATGAGGGAGGCTCGAAGAGGGTGTGGACCTGGTACCCTAAAAATAAGTATTTTCACCAAGTATGCATCTAACTGCATGAGCACGTTGTAGCTGATGTCAGAGCTGTGGCACCTTTGTCCGGGGCTGGCTGTCACTCCTTATCTGCAGCCCTGATTGGGACACTGAGCCCTGAACCCAGCTAGCATCAGAGATGGCGGGTGAGAGAGGGGAAAGGAGTCCACAAGTGTGGAGCCGTGAAAAAGGCGCCCCGCCTCTTCTCGGCACTCTCAACCTGGGTGGAAATCCCAAGGCCACCTTGTGAAACGCCAGCATTAGTCATCTGCTGGAATTATAAGTTAAAAGACTACCTACTTCTTTGGGGGAAGGGATGTTTCCCATTCCATCAATAAGGCAATTCTACCCTCTCATCTGCCATCTTATTATGTTTTTGGAGAAACTCATTCCAGTTAATATGAAAATGAGAAGCCAGAAATGATGAAAAATGCTTATGAAAGCAGGGCTAGTGATTCAATGAATCTGTGTGTTACTGGAGGTATCGATAATATGCTTATTTTTTCTGTCATTCAAGTGCTCCCAGTATCCATCTGCTCTTGGAACCAATCTGAACATCCCAGCATTATAAGGAATACACTAATGGAAAGATACTGAGCCCCTCTGTTGTGATTAAAAGCTCCATCTCACGTTCAGGGAACCAGTAGGCACTCCTCCTAAAGGTCAGATGGTGTCCCCATAAGAAGAGCATTAGAACGAGCTTGATCTTCGTGGTGAAAAATTCTCAGCTCAACAAGAAGTCAGCTATGGTTTAAAAAAGGATATATATCGATATATGAATGAAACTGCATTATTGCTCAAATATTTATCATTGTTTTTACACAATAGTAGGGGGAATCATAAACAAAAAATACGAATTTCTCAAATGATTTTGGTTGTGGTGGTGCCTGCCTGTAATACCTGCATTCTGGAAGCCTGAGGCAAGAGGACCCCGAGTTCAAGTTTAGCCTCTGCAATTTAGTGACTTTGCAAGAGCTTTGTCTCAAAATTTAAAAATTCTAAGATCCTAAAAATGCTGGGGATGTACCTCAGCATAAATAAAGGTCACAGATTAAATCCCCAGTACAAAAAAAAAAAAAAAAAAAAGGAAAAGAAAGAAAGAAAGTTCCCAACGAAGACCAAGCACACCTTCTATAAAATGTTTAATATCTGATGAAGTAAGCATTGCTTCTTTTAAATTCTTTATCAAAATCGTTTTGTTTTTCTGTCTTGTTGTAAATCCTCTAGGGTTTTAATGAGAATTATTTTATACCTGTGTCATAACCTGGAAAAAACAGACACCTTTATTTAGTCTTCTATCTGTGAATGTGGTATGTCTCTCCACTTACTCAGGTCTTTGACCTCAGTGAATTCTAGCATTTCTCTTTAAATATTTACATATTTCATTGAGGTCCACTCATTATTATTTCCTAGCAGCTTGCTGCACTTAAAATGTATCCAAAAGTGCAAACCAGTGTGTTATATTTACCAGGACACTTAAGGAATGGAAATACCTCCATTATATTTTTAAGACAGCCTTTAAAATGTAATGATCACCTTTATTATGAAGAAACAGCTCATCTTATAAATTTAGTCTGGTTTCTTTATAGAAATTCCTATGAAATTGGTGTGTCCACAGCAGTTTTTTGAAGAGTACAGCCTTTTAGATCAATCTAATTTCCTTGTTTCCTTCTGAAACAAGATAGTTGACTTTTTAAAGTAAGGGCAAAGAATTCTTGGATTTCAAGAGTTCTTTATTCCACCACAGAGAGTATAGCAAACACAGTCTAAGCTGCCTCCATTGTTGGTGCCCATGTACTTGAAAGAAGGCTGTCTTTTCAACTCCATTTTTTAAAAAATTAAACAAAAGGAAAAACAGGGGCTGGGAGCATAGCTCAGCAGCCTAAGTGCTTCTCTAGGAAGCGCAAGACCCTAAATTGACTCCTAAGCAGCACACAAGCCAGTAGGGGTGTCCCACTCGGGAGTGGGAGGCAGGAGGACTGCTATGTGTTGGAGGCCAGCCTGGACTACATAGTGAGTTCAGGATCAGCTTGGACTACAGAGAGAGACCCTGTCTCAAAAACAAGAAGAAGGAGGAGGAGGAGGAGAAAGAAAAAGAAAGAAAGAAAGAAAGAAAGAAAGAAAGAAAGAAAGAGAAAAAGAGAAGAGAAAAAAGAAATAAGCATGCATCTTTTAAGAGAACTCAAATATAATAGCTTTTCTTGAATTTTTATTGGTCATAGATAAACGTAGTTCAATTTTCTTAATCTATTAGCTTTGAAAACATTGGCCCAAATTATCAATGTGTAACTGTGGATCGCAGACAACATGGTACTGTCACTTGAGAACAAAGAGACCAAGATTGTATTACATAACTTCGTGACTCATGAATTCTGTTATTTCTACTCTCAGCAGTTTATTTAGTCTCCTATGGACCATGGAGGCCAAAATCCAAAGGAGAAAAGGGAAGCAGTGAGAGGCGAGGAGGGCTTGTGCCTGGATAAGCATTAAGATCCTCTCAATTCACTAGCCCTTCCTCTACTTTTTGTGGAGGTTTTTTATTTGTTTTTATTTGTTGTGTTTCCAGCACTGGACATTGAACCTACGGTGCCATCTCCATCAGAGTACAATGGCCTTTGCACTGACTACATCATTAGCCCCATATTTTATTGCCCAGGCTGGGCTTGAACTTGTGACCCTTCTGCCTCAGCCTCTCAGAATGCTGAGATTACAGGTTTGCACCACCACTTCCAGTTGCCTTCTAGCTGTAAATGTTTGAAGAGATAACCCCAGAAGAAAGAAAGCAACAGACACTGAGAGGCTGTAACGCCACATGATCCTTCCTCACTGCAGGTGGGGAAGCAAAATAGTGCACCTACTTTCGCACGTCGCTCGTATCTTACAAAATTAAACATACTCTCACTTTACAATTCTACAATCCTATTCTAGGTATTTACCCAAGAATGGCTATGTAATAAGGGTGTCTAGCATAAGATGAAAATATGGACTCTCTTGCTCACAAACTATTAAGAATTTCAAGTCAGCAATATTAAACCCAGTGCGAGGTCTTTCTGGGAGCACGGCCTGATGCAACTGCATGTGTTGCACACTCGTGAAGTTGCCCTGTATTTACCCAAAAGAAGTGAAGACATACAACACGCCAAGATGTACACGTGAGCGTGTATCTGTTCTGAACGTCTGTGTCCCCCAAACTCATACTTTGTCATTTTAACCCCACAGAGGTGATTTTGGAAGGTGATGTCTTTCTTGGGTGATTGCGGTGGACAACAGAGCTTTCCCGGATTGTAATAGAGAGGTCCCTCCCACCATTTTCCAGACATCTGGGGAAATTAGCAGCTTTGTCCCTCCTCCATCACAGGCTCAGAGGGCAAGGTCCTTAGTGGGCAGAGCAGTTTCATGGCTCCTCTCGCAACACCCCAGTAGAGCAGGCTGGCCCACCTGTGCTCCAGGCTGGGGTGCATCTGCACGGTGCCATCTCTATCAGAGCAGTGTACACACAACACAGGCATACAGCTACTTCACCTAGCTCTCAAAGGATGATGTCCACCCAGAGCCTCAGGTGAAGCCAGAAAGTGGGACACTTGCAAGGCAGGTCTACCAGAGCCTCCCCAGTGGGGCAACATCTTGTATCACCATAGAGACAGGGTTTCCCCCGTATACTTAAAATGTTAGGACCAACGGCATGCAGTTCCAATCTGACGGCTACCAGCAAGAGAGCTGCCAGCCATGGGGAACAAACCCAGAAAACCCAAGAAGTCAAGCCAAGAGCCCTGAGGGCCCAAGCGCCACCCAGAAAGGGTGCAGAAGCAGGACCTCTGCTTCGCTGGGCCTGGAGAGCAGAGCTCCAAGTTTAAATTTATTCCTGAGCGGAAAGGTTTCAGCTCTGCTTGAGAACCGTGACCCCTTTCTTCTCTCCTATTTTTCTATTTAGAATGGGGACACCTGTCCTGGGCCTGTGCCACCGTGATGGTGGAGCTTGACTATGCCAATTTGACTGCCTTGGGGCCACCCAGGGGATTGACAGAGCACACATCTGGGTGTGTGGGGGTGGGTCGCAGAGATATGACAATGAATAAATACTATGCCTGGTCCCTCAGCTCTTTCCCTCGGGCACTGTTCCCCTGCTTGGCTTCCCAACTGCCTTGGGCCAAGCAGCTCTGCTCCACCACATCCTCCCACTGCACCGTTCCGACTTCGGAGCCAGCTGATTATGGACTGAATCCTCTTAAAACATGAGCCAAACTAAACCTGCCCCACACTTTTTGTTTTTGTCTGTCTGTCTGTTTTTGTTTGTTTTGATACAGGGTCTCACTCTCTAGTCCAGGCTGGTCCTGAGCTCAATATGTAGCCTAGGCTGGCCTTGAGCTAAGAGCAATCCTCCTGCCTCCACCTCCCAATAGCTGAGATTACAGGCATGTGTCACCACACTCCCAGCTAATCTTTAGGTGGTGCTGGGGAATTGAACCCAGGGACTTGAGTATGCTACACAAGTGCTTTAGCCACTGAGCTATATACCCCTAGCTCTAACCCTCTCCTTCATTTATGAATATCAGATATCATGTCTACCAAAGGGAAAACTGACACAGCCACCAATGGAGTCTAGAAGCCTAGAACATGTTTGATTTCACAGTATTACAGGTGTAGGAGATTTGCTTCAGAAGGAAGTGTACCTTGAGACTTACTCATGTCTTATTTAAATGATACTTAGGTGAGACTCTGGACTTCAGACTTTTGAGTTGATTCTGAGACAAATTAGGAGTTTCAGGGCTCCTGAGATAACATGAATGTATGTGACATGCATGTGACAAGGGCAGGAAGTTTGGGAGGCTATGGACAGAATTCCTTAGTCCAAATTCCCAAGGTGATGGTATTGGGAGTCAAAGCCTTTGGGAGGTGATCGGGTCAGTCAAGTGGAGTCCCCTTAAATGGGATTAGTGCCCTGACAAAAAAGGCTCAAGAGGTCTCTTTCACCCCTCCCATTAGGTGAGGACATATCAAGAACATGTCACCTAGGAACCAGAAAGCAAACCCTCACCAGAAACCAAGTCTCTTGTTTCCTGATCTTGAACTTTCCAGCCCCCATAACCCTGAGAAATTTCTATTGTGTATAAGCCACTTGTCAGTGTTTCAGCCTTACAACGACCCAACCAGATTAAGACAATGTGTATATCTGTCCTACTCATAGTAGCTAAATACTAGAAATAACACAAACATCCTTATATAAATATATTGCGATACATCCATAAAACAGACTGCTACTTGGCAATAAAAAAAGAACATAAAGTCAAATCATATGACATGAATGAGTCTTAAAAGCTTTCTACTCAATAAAATGAGACACAAAGACTAAATATTGTATGACTCTATGCGAAGTATTAGAAAAAGCAAAATAAATTTTTGTTGTTGGTGGTAGTGATTTCTTTTCTTTTATCTTGTTTTGTCTTGTTTTTTGAGGGGGGTGAAGGGCAGGATCTCACTCTGCAGTCTAGGTTGGTTCTGAACTCACTGTGCAGCCCACAGTGGCCTCAAACTCACAGCAATCCTCCTGCCTCTGCCACTCGAGTGTTCAGATTACAGGCACACACCACCACACATGGCAGAAAACTGATTAATGGTGGCCTTATCCTATGGGGCTGGGGAAGTGGCTTAAACACAAAGGGACCAGAGGAAACAATCTAGATAAGAAATATGCTTTCTACATTGAAGAATATTATTACATGTAAGTTATACTTCAGTGAACCTAGAAAAATATTAAATGGCAATAGAAAGTCAAATGAACATATATAAAGCCTAAATCATATTATTCTAAAATGCTTTAAAATACATGTTATGCTGTATATCGCAGGGTCTTAACTAGAATGATATTCATGTAAATAGCTATATGTAGGGTTTTCCCCAATCAGCATACATTTTAATAATTGTCATGTCCTTCCTTTATTGCGATAGAGTCAGCATCAGTTCAAGAGCTTTTCTCACGCAAGGTGCAGGACTTGTGTCCGCGAGGTGAGGCCTCTGTGCTGCTCGGGCGGCGGCTCGTTCTGCACCTTTGCCTGCCTCCCTCTGTTCTGAGATGTCCAGAGCACCAGAGTCAGCTGCCCCCTGCTTCCTATCTGTGGGGACATAGCAACTTGGACCTGCTGGGCTTGGTGGTGCAGGCTTATAATTCCTATATTCTGAGACATGGAGGCAAGAGGATCACAAGTTCAAGCCCAACCTAGGCAACTTAACGAGACGCTGTCACAAATAAAAATAAAAAACGGGTTGGGGATATAGCTCAGTGCAAAGGTCCTAGGTTCAATCTCAGTACCACAAGAAAGGAAAGAGGAAGGAGAGAAGGAAGGAAGGAAGGAAAGAAAGAAGGAAGGCGGAGGGGACGGGAGGGGAGGGAAGAGGAGGGGAGACTCGGAGCCATGCAACAACCGGCCTCCCCAGAAATAGCAGATACTGTTAGTGGCTCCAGCAGTTCAGGCAAGGAGGAGCAACTCCAGGAGAGGCTGTCAGAAATCCCAGAATCAGAGAACAGAGATACTGTAAAATGAAGGAAACTGTCTCAGACCTCAAGGATTGGGACATGGAAGGCTTCAGAGGGGACAAGGATGGTTGCCCAGGAATCCCGAGTACAGAATGACCCCCAGGTTCTACAGCTGTAGCATTTACTCCACCCCGCTCCCAACCAGCAGGTGTCTGGACTCCAGGCCACCAAAGGAGCAGCAGTACCGCCTCTGTTCAGGAGGCAGACCTGCTAGGGTCTGTGCTTGCCGACTCCAGAGTCCATGTTGAAATTCTATTGCTGTTGCGATGGTATTATTTAATGTTACCTTTGGGCGGTGTTAGGCAATTACCAAGTTGAAGCTATTACGGAAGGGTAAGTTGGGTCCACTTTTGCCTCATTCTCCCTTCTGCCTTCCACCACATGATGACACAATGAGAAGGCCCTCACTGGGTGCCAGGTCCTTGACTTTGACCTTCGCATCCTCCAAACCAAAAGCCAATAAACCTCTGTTCATTATAAACTACCCAATCTTTGATATTCTGCTTCGGCAACACAAAACAAATGGTTAGCGTCTCGCCTCTCCTAAGTCCAGGCACCCAAATAGGCTTAAGTCAGAAATCACTTCAGGCTTTTCTGATGATCACCGAAGCGTGATTTTAGGAGACAAGAGCAAATCTCCTGAGTTAAAGTAAAGGACATTCTTGTTTGCTTGGGGATGCTTTCAGTTCCTTTAAGAAGAGACATACGGCATTTTACTTTCAAATGTCTGGAATGGATAATAAATTAAGTGAGATACATTCACCCTAAAGTGTGATTAACAAGTCCAGCATGGTGGTGCAGGCTTGTAATCCCAGCACTGTAGAAGCTCAAACAGGAGGATCACAAGTTTAAGCCTAGTCTGGGCAACCTAGCAAGATTCTGTCTCAAATTTTAAAAAACAAACAAAAAACTGATTTGGGTGACTAGCTCAGTGAAAAGGTGAAACAAAGCCCTGAGTTCAATCACCAGTGTCTCACACATACACACATACACATGGATCAACAATTCTAAATGACTGGCTCCAGCTAGAGGAAAACATTGGAAAGGAAGTACAAAATCTGGGTGTGACCCGTGAGTGCCACTTTTAAGAGATTAAAAGGAAGTGCTGGATGGGAGCAAGGATGACAAATTCCCAAAAAGCATCCGGTCAAACTCCTCTTTTGACTTTCAAACTATGAAACTGTAAAATAGAAACGGAACATTTCCACATTCCACTCTCTCAGGTCCTGACACTGTGCTCCTGAGCCAACCCAGCAGACTTGTTAGTTGTTCACAAATTGACGATGCCTACTGCTTGTAGTTTCTAGAGTAGGCTCAGCGATGGATCTGTAGTCTCCCATCTCACATGTACAAGATTAAAATACTCTTGTGTGTTTCCAAAATAGTTTCTTTCCTTTCAAAACTCACATTCATGGCTTAGGCTGCTATAAAAGCCGAGAGTATGGGCTTGGTATTAGCACCGCATTCCTTGTACCAGGTAACACCTTGGCATTTTATCTGAATGAGAAGTTGGACTTTATATGTTATTTCTAAAGACAATGTGATTTCTACAATAAATTTTCTGTATATAATAAAATCAAATCTGGGTGTGGGTAGTGGGAACAGACAGAGTTACAACTGGAAGACAAATTTCATAAGCATCACAATTTTTCAAAAGGTAGCCACATTGTTTCTTCTACTAGCAAAGCAACTTCTTGATGCACTAATCCGGCTGTGCAGGCTGGGGCTGGGCTTAGACAGGACAGCAGAGCTCAGCAAGACTCTCAGAACGTGAGCAAAGACAGAGAGCCCCCAGCATCTCACCTCACCAATGCAAACGCAGCCAAGAGTAGGCAGAACTGCAGGCCTTCCCAGCTCCGCCTCCAGGCTCTGTGCACCTGACGGCGTGTTGGAGCCCAACAATACATGCTCACGAAATTGTTCCCCTAAGAAAGAAAGGTAAATCTCTACTCCCACTTCCTATGTTCTCATCTCATCTCTGGGTTCCCAGAATTGATCACAGAAGAACACGTGGGGAGGCTGCGGGAAACTGCTTAGAGGCAGTCCAAAACCTGGGGGACAGGGATGCTGCACTATCTTCAAGAAACACCTCATCCCTTCAGAAGAGCACACGATCCCCTATACACCCCGCCTCCTCCACCTGCCAAGCTCTGCGTGTTCTTCCAGGACTTACAGACACACCCCTTCCTTTGCAAGGGGCAAAACGGAACTGCTATGGCTTGCCCCCACACCTACAAGGACTCATTCACAGCCCCGTCCTTTGTTCTCACAAGAGGTGTTGTTATAAAAGAGCATGACTGGCACCTCCCCACTTACCGGCTTTCTGTCTCACCCTGGGATCCCTCTTTCATACGCTCCCATTAAGACGCTACTCACAATGAGGCCTAATGGATGGGGTCACCCAACATGAACTTCCAGCCCCCAAAACTATGATCTAAATAAACCTCTCTTTTAATGTATCACCCAGCCTTGGGTATTTTGTTATAGCTATGGACGACTGACTAAGATAGCAGCTGATATTAATTGTCCATTACTATCTGCCACAGAGGTCTTAACATAAGTTCTTCCTCATAGCAACTCTATGACTGTAGGCATTAATATTTTCACACACCAGCCTGAATACTTCCTTCAAATATGGTATGTAAACTCCCAGGCAGGGCACTCTGAAAATGTAAGCCACTGGGAACACAAGCACACGAAGGTTGGGGAAGAAGCTTAGATGGGGAAGGGGTGCCGAGGGAGCTGGAACTGACTTCTCATTTGGACACTTACCTGACTGGTCTCGTCATTACGGCTTGAATTGTGTTCCCCGTGAGGAGGTATAGAAGGTCTGAGTCCTAGTGCCTCAGAATGTGATCTTCGGAAATATGTAAGATTGTTTCAGAAGCAATGAGTTCAGATGAAGACATATCAGAGCAGGATGAACTTTTTAACCAATATGACCAATATCACTGATGGCCTTCTAGGCAAACAGCGTGAAGTCACATAGGTGGCAGCCATGTGACATTGGAGGCAGAGACTACAGAGATGCAGCTGCAAGTCACAGAGAACAAGGACTATTGCTGCTCCGCAAGCAGAAGAGAGGCAAAGGAATTCTACCAAAATCTCAGAGGAGCCCGCCTTGTTTCTTGGCTTTGAACTTCTAGTTTCCAGAATTGCGGGGGGAAAAATTCCTTTCTGCCATTTTAAGCCATCCAGCTTATGGCAGTTGGTGACAACAGTCCTGAGGACCTACACATTCCTGTGACTGAAGGCTTCTAGAAGCCAGAGGCCACAAATGGTTCATAGTTTACCCTCTGTGTATGCTTGGAGCCAGCGGGGTGGGCACAATGACCCCAGAGCTGTGCCTAGCCCTGTGCTGGTATGGCACCTCCTTTAACACACAAATGTGGTAGGAATGGGATCAACTCTGTGGAGAAATGAGGGCTCTCCAGCTCGCCACCCACCTGCACGAAGCTTTCCTGGAGCTGCATTGCTGTGGACGACCTCCATGGCTGTCAGTCTCCAGCAAAACTCCACCCAGACTCTGTCACATATTGCCAACCGCATGTGTCAACTTCTGAGACCAAGGATGAAGGGGGACCATGTCTTACTCATATCTGTATCTGACTGACCTGGTAACCCCCAATACCCAGTGTCCAACACGTAAGTGGATTCCCAAGCAAGAAAGAGCTATAGTGAGCAGCCCCGGTGACCTGCAAGTTTAGCTCCAGGTTCAAGACCTTGCTCTGAGGACTCTCTGGCATTCCATCCACAGCCAGAGCAGCCCTGTGGCTGGAAGAAGACAGTGTGTGTGCACGCTGGATTTTATAGCACCAGCTCTAACAGAGAGGCTGGAATGCTGGCCCTGCTCATTTCCTTCCAGTTTATTATGCGGAAAAACATAAGCCTTCTGTTTTCCTGGGTTGTTAACTTGGCACCTCATTTCACACATAGAACTTGCATTAAAAGACACTACCTCTGTGAGTTAATCAGCCATTTAAGGAGCAAAAGTACTTTGCAGTCTGAGGGCTCTTGGGGCTCTTCCTACGGAAAGGATGGCGTTGGAGGCCAGGTGCGCGGGGAGACTTCAGAACCAGTGCCTGATCATTTAACCCCCAAACAATCTAATGAAGTTGGCCTAAGACTCACCTGAAAGATAATGAACTTCAGACTCAAAAGGTCGACTAAGAACTCCAAGGTCACATAACGAGTAAGAAACTGAGTCCAACGTCTCTGACCCAATTCAGGAGATTTTCCCAGTCACACACAAACCCATTCATACATTCAGTTGGGGGAAAAAAATCAAGCTAATGACCATCTGCGTTATCAGCATGCTTGCTTTGTTTTACTTTGCATCAGTCCTGGGGAGTGAGCCCAGATCCGTCACCCTAAGCTACATCCCCAGACCATTTTCATTTTTGATTTTGTGACAGGGCCTCACTAAGTTGCTAAGTTGCTCAGGCTGGTCTCAAACTTATGAGATCCTCTTGCCTCAGCCTGCTAGAGTTCTGAGATTATAGGCCTGTGCAATGAGGCCTAGCTACGCATGCTTTTTTTTGTTTTTTAAATAGTAAGAACACATTAAAAAGCCAAGGTTTTGTAAAGAATTCCCTTCAGACTCTCAAAGGGATAAATAAAAGTTAATTCCAATTTTTTTTCATAAAGACTTGGAATTATTTGCTCAAATGGGTGATTTTTATTTGCATGTTTTACAATGCATATTTATTTACCTGTTGATTACAGGCACCTTGGGGAACTGGTGCATACTACATCTGGCTCTATCTCAGTTTCCCCTTTCCCCCATCCCATCCCCCCTCCTCCATCCTCAAGTCCCCCTCCCTCCCATCTCTGAGAAGTCTTCCTCTCTCTTTCCTATTTCTCTCTTGTATTCTGTTCTTTTATTCGTTTCTATTTTGGGTTTCCCATATAAGTGAGACCATGAAATACTTAGCCTTTTCTGTCTGGTTTATTTTGCTAAGTATTATGCAATCTCGAGGTATATCCATTTTTTTTTTAATGCTTCAAATTTACGGTCTTTGTGGTCATTTATTTTAGAAATGCTCCTTCCAAGATTCAGGTCTTCAGAACCTGACAGAGCAAACATCCCTCTAAGTATTAGCTCTGGTAGTAGTTCTTCAACTCAGAAGCCTTTCTGAGCAATTGTGGAAAATACGTCAGGTGATGCAACTGGGCACTGATTACAGTGGAAGACCGCAGATGGTGGCAAAGCAGCAGGGCAGATGTTCAGTTACGTCTGCACACAGTAAGGACAAGCTCCTGCACTGGGCTTGGACTCAGGTAGAGAAGATCTGCAATCTGTTTGGCCCCTGGCCACTGCCCTGAGTGACCCGTCCAAGCTTGCATTCTCTGTGAAAGCCGGCCATTTCCCACCTCTCTGGGTGGCAACAGGTATTAAAATGAGATAGGGAAGAACAAGGCCCTGAGTTCAATTCTCCAGTAACACAAATGCTGGGCGTGGTGGCAAACGCCTGTAATTCCAGTTCCTGGGAGGCTGTGGCAGGATTGCTGTGAGTTCAAGACCAGCCTGGACTACAGAGGGAGGCCCCATCTCCAAGGAAAAAAAAAGAAAAAAATTTAAAAATGAGATATAGATACAAAATGGTCACTAGGGGCAGTGCTCACAAATGATAGCCATTGTTATCACGGTCAATCGATCCAGATGTCCCAAAAAGTTTTGAATAATACTAAGTCACTTCAGGACCAGATTGGTCTACAAAACAAGACCCTGTCTCAAAAAAAAAAAAAAAAAAGTAGCAAGTGACACATTGGTTAGGTGGCTTCGAGAGCATCTGTCCAGATGTCCAAGCGTTGCTACTTGCTGTCTACATGCAATCATAAGGCCAGTGACTTAAAGTCTGGCTTCAGTGGGTTGAATGCCTTCCAGAGATGTGCAGCCGTGTTGGCCATATAATCACTGCAACAATGCCGTGCTCAAGGCTTGATCATGATCATTTCCAGTGTGTGGAACATGGCTCGATAGCATAAGTCTTTGGTGGGAGGGAAAAAGTAGACTCCTACTAAAACAGAAAAAAAGCCCATAGTGTGTGTGTGTGTGTGTGTGTGTGTGTGTGTGTGTGTGTGTGTGCACGCGTGTTACTGAGGACTGAACCTAGGATCGTCACACTAAGCCCACTATTTGTTTTGTTTGAGACAGAATCTGGCTAAGTTGCCTAGGCAGCTCTTGAACTTGCAAGCTTCCTGCCTCAGCCTCCCCAAGTGCTCGGTTGCTAAAGCCTGTCATCAGGAAGCTCCAGTAAGTAGGGTGGCAGGCCGCCTTCCCCGCAGCAGAGCTAGGGGGACTGGTTAGATCTTTATTGCAGAGTTGTACTCAGTCAACTGGCTGACTGGGATTCGTATCCTAAGAAAAAAATTTACAGCATATATTTCTTTTTCATTACACTAGAAATATATGTTCCTTGTAGGAAAAACTAGAAATTGCTGACAAGCAGAAATAATACCTAAATCACACATAATTTCACAACCCAGAGACAAATACTGTTAATATTTTTGGTGAACATTCATCCAAATGTCACCGCATATTTGTCCATTTAAATGTGTAATAGGATCACATTATACATGTAATATTATAACATGGTTTATTAACTAAGCAATACCACAAACATCTCTCTGTGTCAATAAACGTCCTCGTGAGGCGCAGTTTTCACCCAATGGTGCGTAGTGTTCCATGTTTTAAATAGCCCATGTTTCGACAATCCTATACTGTTGAACTTGTAAGTTGTTTCAACATAATGCCTTTGCTATTAGAACCAGAACTGTGGTGGGGTCACACAGTAAGACTGCATTTAAGAGGACATGAAGGAACGTGATGGCCTAATGGGCCCCTTGGGATGAAAAAGGACTCAGAGGACGAGAAGAGCAGCCCCAAAAGAAAGGACAAGGGTTGTCACCAGGGGCTGGGGACAGGGAAAAGGGGGGCTGCTGTCCAATGAAGATGGAGTTTCTACATAGCAAGAAGGAAAAGCCCCAGAGATCTGCCTAACGTTGTGCTTGTAGTTACAACAGTATAGTGTTCACGTTAAAATTTGTCAAGAAGGTAGATCTTGTGTCATGTTTACTAACCACAATAAATTATATACCTAATCATTTAAAAACGAGCAAATAGGGAAGGAGAGTCAAAAACAGAAAGAGGGCTTCAAGATTTTTTTAATTGTAAAAATAAAAGAAAACGATAGTTCAACCAGCTAACAGAGGGGGAGGAGAAGACAGATTCCCTACCAAGAGTCCTGCACACTGCAGTCGTCACCAGGCAGAAACGTTGACATACGTGCCGTCTAATGGATGCTCCCCCAAATTCACAAATGCAACTGCACGGACTGTCTCACAGAACCCTTGGAACACCCCCACACAGACCGCAGCCGCCACCATGCCACTTCACGTCCAGTGGAGTTGGCATCCATGAGGTAGACTGCAGCCCATAGCTCCTTTCCGGAAACTCCCTGGTCCACGCCATGCAAAAACTAATAAGCACAAGTACTGTGTCTTACAAGAAGTAGCTTTCTTACCCAGGGCTAGACAGGCCTTGGTCTCTGCCCACTGCATACACACAACCACAGCACTGCCGGCTCACAAGTTGACAAAACCTTCTTATCTGTGTGACCAGCCACAAAGATACACAGGCAAGTGCTCAGGGTATGAGCCAGCAGGGGACTGGGCAGGCACCTCCTTCCCCCCTAAAGGCCCTGCTTGAGGCAGTGCCAGGTCACAGGCGGTGGGACCAGCTTCAGTGTGTCACAGCAGCAAGCCCTGCCAGGACTGTGGCCCTTGGTTTCGGGGTCACTGCTTCCTCCTTTTGACCGGCCATTCTCACCTCCTTCCTTGGGCCCGCCCACCCTTCCTGGACTTAGATACAAATTCTTTGTATTAAAGCCTCTTTTTTTGAAATGCTTAGAGTCATTTCAATTTTCCTAAGTAGACCCCAGCTGACTCAGCTATCTTTTTCCTTTATGTTCACAATTTTTATCTTGAAAAATTTCAGACATGCATATATGCTCTGCTAATATTTTACCACATTTATTTCTCCTTCAATGCTTGCTCCCCCTCCACTTTCTTCTTCTTTCTTTCTCTTTTCTTCTGTCTGCACATTCCCTCTCTCCTTCTCTCCTCTCTCTCTCTCTCTCTCTCCATCTTTCCCTGTATCTCTGAGTGTCTCTGTTTCAGCTTTTCTCTTTCTCTCTCTCTTCACATTGTTTTTCTGAGCCATTTGAAAATGAATATAAATGACTTGGCACTTCAGTCCTACTCTTAAGAAAGACTAAAAGAAGGACAGTTTTGTACATAGCTCCAATACAATTCACATTCCTTAATAATAATTCTACTGTAAGACCAATATCCATTCCAAATTCAAATTTCCCCAACTGTCTCTAATATGTGTTTGATAGTTTTAATTTTTTTGTAAACCAAGACTTATGCCTGGTGCTCACTTGCTCTGTGGGCTTGGTCACTTCTGAAAGCAACGTGGCATCCTCTTATAGAAATCCCAGACATACACACCAGGGGTTAGGTACAATATGTCCATAGCAACATAGTTCTTAAGAGCAAAGACCTGTAGACAACCCATTTGGAGGGCAAGGGAGAAAACAGTCAGGAATGACCTCTCCTGGACAGAGGTGACAGTGCCCCCTGCTTTTCTTTGACATCCCACCATGGTCCATTTGCTTTCTGGTTTCAGAGTGCCCCAGTCGCTATCCACAATGGCTCAAAAATCACTTTCCCCGCTTTGTGCCTCAAAAACATTAAGAGCATTTTTATTGCTCTAGTGATTTCTGTCTCTGTTTGCCTTTCACAAAACCAAGAAATGTCGAAAATGCTGTGGAGGTAATTCCCCTCCAATGCCAAAGACGATTACCCGTCCTCACCCCGCACAGCCTCTGAGCATCCTCGGATGGAGTAATGGCCTTTCATTCTGAGTGCAGCCTGAAAGAGTCCCCATCATGCAGAAGTCATTTGTCCTCTGATTATGCCCTGTCTCCCACTATGAAATCTCCCTCAATTCCTGCTCCCGCCCCTTCCCTCCTGGCAGGGGGAGTTAAAAGCAGCCACCTGCCACCCCATGGGGCTCCACTACCTTTCTCTTTCATGTCTTCTTCACCTGTGTGGGTCACGTACGCAGTGGCAGGATATTTGCTCAGTCCTCAGGTCTGGCTGTATGTTGACAGTGAGTGAGTATGAACGCCTGAGCCACCCGCTGCTGAGTGGCATATAATGTGTCACTGCCGCAGGTCCCTCTGCTCGTTGGTTTGATGAAAGACTCGGGATTAACAGAGAAGAACAACGTACTGATGAATGCCTTAGCTGCTTAAGGAAGTTAAACCATGCACAAAGTGCCAATAGCCTCGCAACCATCACCTATGGGAGTGAATCGTGCTGTCGTCCTGAAATGTGCTGACACTATCTCTGTACCACATGTTTGGTAATAGAGCTAAGTTGGAGGCTGTCTCTTCCAACCAAAAGACGAAGGTAGAACCCAGTAAACTGGTATAATCCTTGAACCACAAGGTGTTGAACCAAGATCTTGGTCAAGGATCCCTAAGTATTCTAAATCTTACCCAAGACGTCTTTCAAGATTATTGTATGTGTCTCAACTCCAGGTCTTGCTCATCTCAAACCTTTTAAAGCAGCGGGGAATCCTTTTTCTGGCCAAGCAACATGTGCCAAGGAATCTGCCAGCACTTATACGGCCAGCACATGTGACGATGTGGAGATGGACCCCAAAACCGATATCCCCGTGCTGGTCAAAGCCTTCCGTCAGTAGAGGATGAGGAAAGCTGAAGGCCACTGCTATTCACGTGGTGGTATTCTTTCCTTTTTCCTGAGTCACACATCGCTGAGGTGACATTTGATTTCTCAAGCTAAACCAGACTCCAGACTGGAGTGCTCAGTAATCACGTCTGCAGACATTGTTTTTGCCTCTTTCTCCCCTCACCCACTCCCCAATTATAAATGCCCTCAAAACCTCCTCAGTTATTTCTAGGAATTTCTAGGTGTCTCACTTCTGCCAATGAAGAAATTGTCCCTGCAATGGTTTGAATGTTTGTACCTCTCAAAATTCATGTGTTGGGATCCTAACCCCCGGGGTCATGGTATCAAGACATAGACACAGCCTTCAGGCTCTATAATCAGTGATGTAAGTTTCCCTATAAGAGATATTTCCCAGTCTTCTACCATGTAACTTACATGAGAAGACTGCCACCTATAAAGGAGCAATCCTGCTCAGACACCAAATTGTCCAGCACATTGATCTTGGACTTTACAGATTCCAGAAACACGGGAAATAAGTTTCTGTTCTTTTTAAGCCAGGCAACCTCTGGCATTTTGCTATAGCATCCTGAACAGACTAAGACCCTCCCAGCACCAATGCCCTGTTCTTCTGACCCAGCAGGTATGCCGGCCATGCACACTCCCCTGCTCACGTGGCAACTGTCTTGCTGTTCCTCCTTCCCAGGGCCCTTGGGAAAACATATGTCAATGTTGCACACACGGTCATCTAGTTTTTGGCCCTGCTGCTGCTCATACAGCGCCACAGAGCTTCCTCTGTCACAAAGCTCAGAATGTTCCTTTTGTGCTCCAGTCTCTGCCCTTTCTCTGTACAGGCTTCAGAGTCAAGAGCAGCCAACCTGGAGGGACCCTCTGAAAAGCAGGCTCATGATGGACTCAGCCGCATCCCAACACTTTGGACACCAAGGGGTATTCTGAAGCCAACCCAAGGTCACTACCTGCCTTTTGAGAAAATTCCCTCCTGAAAGTACATTAAGTCCCTTAAAAACCTGGCCTCGGCTGACACATGCAATGTCACACATGAACAGCAAGGACATAATGAAAAGTGAAGTAAGCCAGTCACAAAAGGAGAAATGCTGTGCTTTCCCACATGTATGAGGTACCCAGAATAGTACACACTGGAGAAAAAGCAGAATGGGGTTACCAGGGACCAAGAGGAGAGGCACCTGGGAGTTATTGTTCAATGCAGGGGTCTCCAGCCTTTTTGACACCAGGGTTGGGTTTAGTTGAGGGCCAAGAAGTTTCCCAAGGAAGAGGGAAGGTACTTGCTCCGCAGTGGGCTGGTCAAGCACAGCTTTGAAAGGGCAGTAGCAGCAGGAGGAGAGCAGGGAGTAAGGTTCTGCCTTGTCAGTCAGCAGCAGCATTAGAATCTGATAGGAGTACATTGACAGGAGGCGGAGCTTTGCTCACTGCTCGCCGGCTGCTCATCTGTCCCTGCGTCCCCTTCCTTCCCAGGCTAGGGACTGGGGCTAATTCATGTCCTACGGGCTGGGGACCTGTGTTTTAATGGGGTCCTACAACATGAAAAGAATTCTGGAGATGGATGACGGTGATGGTTACACAGTCGTGTGCATGTGCTCAGTACTATACACTTAAAGACAGTTAAAATGACTCATTTCCCATGACAAATATTTAATCACAATTTTAAAATTAAGTAAAATAATAAGTTACATATAAAAATGAAACCAAAAAAAGAAATTGTCTTCTTAGAGTTCACCCCACCAGGTCTCTGAATGTGTCGAAATATGCTTGCTTCCCAGAGGTGGACTCGGTGGAGTCACATGTTTAATCTCCAATGGCACCTAAATTCAAGATGGGAGCTGTAGATGGCCCACTCATTGTCTCCTGCCTGCCATTCCATACAGGAATTCCTTCCCAGAATTTCTTGGGAAATTTTTATTTTTTGAATCTACCTCCTTCCCCAAAGTCAAGAAGTCAAGAAAATGGAAAAACATATTGCAACCTTCCTGTGAGAATTAACGCTTAAACAGAAGCAGATGGTGCTGGTGTGGAGAAGCCATGGGCACCAAGTACAGAGCAAGGGCAGGAAGTGTTAGGGTTGACAGGCAGAGTCCGTGACAAGATGACGAGCGGGAGAGAAGTGATCAGGTCATCAGAATTGTTTACAGGTGCCCTGGCTCGTGGGTTACCCTGCTGCTACTGGAAAATCATTCTTGCAAATAAATATTCCTACGCTTGCACACATAAAATACATTATTCACACCTGTGAGAGGTGTTTCCAGGAACATAAATTTTAGAGACAAAATGTCCTTAATTTCATTGTATATAATGCTGTTATTCTTCCTAGTAAGGAGACCCAGATGTTACAGTATTCAAATACTGTTTTCCAGTGTGTGGGTATTCTCTGTAAACTATGAATTCTTATAAATATTTTACCAGAAAAAATGTAAAGAGAATAGGATTCAAATTATGAAATGCTTCAATATGAGATTAGAAATTGATCTAAAAATCTGCCAGTGAAAGCAAAATTAATTTCAATAAAACTGAGAAAAGCAAATGAAATATTTTTATCACTAAGAAAAAGAAATAAGCTTAAGTGAGCCAATATGAGCCCTAACATCCTATTGAAGATAATTTTGGATGTGCCCTTAATAACTCCAACAGTGTCAACACAAAATGACAGAAATTTTTCTACATCTGAAATCCTTGTCATGAAACAGAAATCAAAATTATTGGACAGTGCAATAAATGTTCCATGTACGCTAACATTTCCATTTGAGAACAGCAATTTCTAAACATTTGTGATATCTCATTTTAAATGATTTTCATTTGATGTTTATTTGGTGCTAATGGTTCTTTCCTCTAATGTTTTTTGCTATCAAATGTTTATATCAAGTAAATATCATCTTACATGTTATTGAAATATATAGTTTGGTATAATATATCAGTTAATATAAACCAGGCATTTCCTACATGGGCCAGTTCTTTTTTCCATACAGAAAACCTTTAAATAACCCAATCACAGTTAATTTCATATTTTTCTGATTATTCATTATCTTTAAATTCATAAATTATATAGAAAATACTATAAAAATTATACAAAATTAATGATTTCGAGAATTCCTGAGGATACTTAGGGATATCAGGTTGACATTTTTGAATCGTCTTATTACTTGCCATGGGTTTGGAAATACAACTTCCTGCCCATTTATTGGTAATACTTAGTACACCGGAAGGCTCAGACTGAGCCTACTGCTAGCCAATCAAGTGAATGATATTTGCATATTGGTAAATAAGTAGATCCCACTCTTACTACACACTGTATAGATGAGGTGTTCACTGGACAGATTCCTTTCTACAAACTAGAATTTGAAAAAAATGCTTTGAAAGTGGCCAGAATCAGTAATATCAACTGCATAGTAATTTTACAAAATAATCAAATATTATGTTCCCTGAGATTTTGAAGAAGGTAACATTATCCAATGAATTATGTAAAAACTCAAGTTTTATTCAATGGCCACCTTTGTTGCCAGATGGTTTCCTGTATACCACCAAGCTACTAGAAGAGAACAAATTCTTTGTGACACATGTGTAGTTCACAAAGTATTTCATTCACCTTTTTCCCCGTTTTATTGATATGTATTAATGCAAAACCTAAGGTTTACAATGAAGTTGAGGATTTTGTGCACATACGTATCTTGTCAAGGTGACGAAGACTTTCCCATCCTCCTTTTGTCCCTCCCCCTACCCACTCCCTCCTTCCCCGCCCTACCCTCCTGTTTCACTTTGTTTTAAGGAGTTCATTTGAATCCATATCAGCCCAGGGATGCCACTGAGTCAATATTAATTAATACATGTAGCAGTTCATCATGGCTTCCTTGCCCCTCCCTTGCTAGTAATAAACTTGCTAGCGTTTAAATAGTATTTCATAAATATTGAATAATAATAATACTGACCTGTGTGCCTATTTTCTGTACATCTAGTATTCAAATTAATTGCCATCTCTCTAACTAAAGTAGAACTTCTGTGGTGGGCAAAAGAAGAGCTTGAGGCAAGGACTGAGTCCTGATGCTCCAGTAGGCAGATGTAGTCCCACAGCAGAGCAAGAGAATGAAAGGGGAAGTGATGCCGAAGGAACAGGAAGCCATGCGAGACCATGCCTGATGCAGGGCCTACCTTCACAACAGGTTGTGAAGACCCAGAGCTGACGACTGGGCAGGCTACACATCTCTCTTACCAGGTCACACAGAGAAAGTATAGGGTGGGATCGGCCTTGGGAGAAAGCGAGGACCAAGAGTTAATCTACCTGACTCCTTCCTTCCCATCTCCTAATTCCAGTGATCAAAATTTGCCCCACACAGACTTTACCTGCTCTGCACTTCTGAGATGCTCATCTGCCCTTTTGGCTATAAACAAAGTACCCTAAAGAAGGAGAGAACGAAGCTTGAGGCAGGAGTGTGATCTGTGTGGCGATGCGGCTAACCACAGAGACGGATGAAGAGCATCTCATGTCATTTTCCAACAGTACTTTTGACGGGGTAGGATGGGCTTCCCCCTCAAAATTTCTGTGTTGAAGATCTAAACGCCAATATCTCAATATGTGACTGCATTTTGAGACAGAGCCTTTAATGAAGGAATTAAGGCAAAGTAAGGTCATACAGGTGGATCCTTATCCAACGTGACCATTGCCACAGGAGACCATGAGAGAACACGGGGAGAAGGCAGAACTGCAAGCCGGGTGAGGGGCCTCAGAAGACGCCAGGCTTGCCCACACCTGGGTCCCACACATCTATCCTCCAGAACCGCAAGAAAACACATTTCTACTGTTCACTCCATCCACACTGTGGCCCCTCAGTATCAAACTCAGCCCCATCAAACTAATACACACGGGTGTACAGGGAATGCAACAGAAATCCACCACCTCAATCCCACCCTGACTTATTTTTGAGGCTGTCGTTCATTTACATTCCCTGGAGGTCAATTCTTGGGGCAGTCGAATTATTAACTCTCTGAATCTACAAGAATGAATGAGCCATCTTAATTTTTTAATCAAAATGAGAGTCTCCAATAAAGCAGGAGATGTTTTTGCTAGTCGAATGCAGCAACATATTCAATAAACACTATATGTTTTAATGAATTATTTATGCATCGCACTGGTGTTAGCTCCGCAATTATCTCACTACCACTTGCTGAGACTTAGCAACAATTATTAACATATTAGTGCTCTGATTATTGAGATTGCAGAACAACTTCAGTCAAGTCAATAAAAGAAATGAAAAAATAATGGAAGTTATGTGTTCTACAAAAAAAAAAAAAAAAAAACTAGAACACATAGGATTCACAGCGAAGCCTAATATTTTTTTTTAAAGCACTGGAAAAGCAAAATTGGCTGAAATCAAACATTTACGTGCCTGTGATGAATGTGACTTTGTACAATTATTGGTTTACTGATATCAAAAAAAAGTCCCACGGATTGAACAAAACACATTTGAAGTGATGAAAGATGGTAGGCCAAGGGAAGGAGGAAGCCGGTAAGAAAACAAACCACTCCGTTCTGGTGTGTTGGCCAGGACTTAGTAGCACCCTGCAAATGTGATTTAATTAGACTCATTTACATGGTAGAAAGATAAATAATTATTGTTCGGTGGGTCCCATGCCACTTCTTCCCCCTTCTCCTGCCATCTTCTTTGGAATGTCCTGAGCTGCATTTCGCAGGCCTCATGTTTTACATCCTCTTACTCACGTGACATTGTCTCTCCATTTGGACACGCTATGTTGAATCATATTAACGTTCATTTGTGACCTTCATGGGAGGCCCAAGCGCTGGGGAGAGGAAGAGAAACAAAACCACGCCTGTCCTCAAGGCATTTCCTATCTAGGATAAACAAGCACTTGGAGGGTGGGACCAGATCTCTTTCCCTGCCTGCAATGCCTGTCAACAGCATAGTGGTGTGGCACTGAAGAAACCTCCCAGCTCCCACAACCTGCTCCCCACACTCCTGCCACGTGAGGCTGCCCTTCATTGACAAAAATGGGTCAACGAATGTAAAGGAATAAGAATGAACGATCTCAACTACATTCAACAACACGGATGAGACGCACGCACCCAAGGCTAACTACAAGAAGCCAGACAGGGTGCACACTGCAGGTTGTATGTGTAGCACAAACCTAGTGCAAACCAAGCGCAGAAGCTAGCAGAGTAAGCTCTATGGGTAGAAGTCAGGGTGGCGCCTGGGGTGGGCAGGGGAGCCACGGGGGGTTAGTATGGGAGGGGGCCGTGTCTGCGAATGCCCGCCACTTTTTTTCCTGCTTGAGCCCTGGTTTACATGAGTATGCTCACTTGTGAAAATTCACTAAGCTGTATATTTACAAAACGTGCACTTTTCCCTAGGTAAGTTACGTTCCAATCTTTTAAAAATGCCTTTCAAGCAATTATCAAATTGCTCATATGTAGTTTCTCTAATATTGATAATAACTGAGCTCCCAGTTTTCCTGACGTTCATAGACACAGATAAGAAGAATCCTACTTCCTGACCAATGTCAAGAAGAGGCATGACTTCATTCAAAATGTTAGGCAGAGTCTCCACAGCTAAGTCCCCCTCACATCCGGGCAGAAAGGAGAACAGGTGGCATAATTGATGTGGCTTGGTACCTGCACCCATTCCAAGCAGGCATTACAGGCTACAAGGAATTAGGCTAATGTACCAAGAACAGTTAAGCTTGTCCTTAAAGGCAGCAAAGGGTATATGGCTAACTAGAACTTCAAATGGAGTGTTAGCTGAGTGAAGAAAATGTGTTTTTAAATTATATCTATTGGACAGTGGAGAAAATTGCTCTTTAAAAATTACTCATATCTATTCTAGTGCCCATAAAGCAAGACAGATTAAATGGATGCACCCTTAAGTGGGAAATGAACAACTTTGGAGTACAGAAAAGTCAACAACGGACCTGTTTAACCCGTCTACACCAGAGAAATATATAGGAGTCAATGTGCCGAAAGAGCATCGAAAAAAATGCCCCCTTAAGGAACAACACAAGCAAAAGAGAAGTCGGCTGCATTTTACAGAACAGAAGAATGCATTCTGTAATTTAAGATCCACATTTAATTGGTAGGATTAAAAGTCTTTGTACTGTGCTCATATAGAAGTGTATATCGTGATGCATTTTAAAAATGATTCCCCAGATCCAAGTTGCAAAAAGACACAACAACAACATTAATGGTGACGATGATGTCTCACTGTATCAACCACAAGTCGGCATCTTCTGACCTGATTAAACACATCCTCAATCACGGCGTGACAGGCGTGGAGTACATCCATAGCCCATCCCTGATTCTAAGCAAGGGCTTAGGGAAATGTTTCAGAATATAAAATTATGGAAAACATTACAGTACATCAAAGCAAGGCAAGTTTAATTAGGCTTAGTTTGATAATTGCTGAAAACAAAGACCCTGCCTCACAGCATGGCTGGTGCAAAATCCAGCGGTAAGGCCGGCTGATCCAAATTAAAACCGCCCTATCTACCGTCCCACATGAATCCTTTTATCTGAAGGCTACACAGAACAAAGAATTACAGTTCTGCGCAGAATTACACAGGGCCGGCCGCTTCCTCGTCAGGGTTTGCCTGGGCTACAACCTCACGCCGCATGTTTCATTTGTTTATTTTAAAAATGGGACTTTAAGGTAAAGGTCCAGAGACCAGCCCTACCAGCAAAAGCTTGCCTCAGAAGAGCGCACTCACGCAGCACCCTCGGACTCCCGGAAGCCATTTCTAATCTTCCCCATGTAGGAGGTCGAGGTAACAGAATCGTCCTGCTGCAGCCAAGTTCTTGTCTGGATTGTTGATTCTCTAGAAGGGAAAGACAGAAAGTGACCTCTTATGAGGATTAGGAACTATTGCTCAGATGCAGACGATTGGGGCCATCATGCAATTAATTGGGGCAGAATGTGTCTGCTATGCTAGTTTTTCCAAGTGGGAAACCTTAACTGGGAATCAGGAAGCCAGGAAAAAAGTCAAAGGTGGCAGGAGGTGGGATGTGTTCAGATCTGGCCTCCTGCCCGCTGCCCTGTTCCAGCCTCGTTATCTGACAACACAAAAATTGTCCCGAGGCCCCCCTCTCTTGTTCCTCACATTGGGCTCCTCCCGTCACCCATACCCACATTTTCACCTGAATTACAGTTTAAAAAGAAAAAAGGTACAATCAGGTCATCTGCCTCCCTACAAAATTCTGCTGAAAAGAAATTTAAATCCACAAAATTCAGATGAAAAACATTCCACCTCACTAAAATAAAAATGCTAATTAAAACAGCCACTAAATATCATTTTTACTTATCAAATAGACACAAATGTCAAACAAAATAATGATCCGTGCTGGCAAGAGAGTTGTGGAAAAGGTACTTTTATAAATACTGCTAGCGAAAGCACCAATTAGAATTGGCTTTTTGAAACTTGATTTGACCTTACAGAATTGTGAGTGTTTTTTAAATGTCACTCACTTAGACCCTCTTTTCTAAGAATTTATCCTGAAAAGTGATCAAATATACAAATAAAAATTTATATAGGAAAGCTGTGGTGGCCGGATGAAACTGCACCTTTAGTAGAAACATTAAAGATGAGATTAGACAAGATTAGATCACCTATTTGATGAGGGGCACTTGGGTAAGTTAGCCTTATTTCTCTTGTCAGTCTGTACCAATAGCCCTATGATAAGAAAATGTGGCCAGCCAGGCACAGTGGCACAAGCTTGTAATCCCAGCACCGTGGGAGGCTGAGGTAGGATGATCAGGAGTTGGAGTTGTTTCCAGGGAATGTAGTGAGACCCTGTTTTCAAAATCAAAAAAGGGCTGTGAATGTAGCTTAGTGTGAAGGCCCTGGGCTCAATCCCCAGTATTACAGGAGAAAGAAAGAAAGAAAGAAAGAAAGAAAGAAAGAAAGAAAGAAAGAAAGAAAGAAAGATAGAGGAGGGAGGGAGGGAAGGAAGGAAGAAAAAAGGGAGGGAGGGAGGAAGAAAAAGAAAGAAAAGGTGACCACAGCCCACTGACGCTGTGCACAAAGTGACTGACTGGTCTCCGGAGGACAATCAGAGCCGTAAGTCGGACAGGAGGACAAGGCCACGGCCCGGGAGCAGAGGGGGAGCGGGTTGTCCCACTTCCAGTGCCCTGCAAAGCTGCTGATGCTGCATTCAAAAAATATATTGACTTTTTAATAATACATACATATAATAAAGAATTCGAGTAATATAGAAAATACAAAATAAAGTTAAAATTTGAACATGAAATCAGTCATTATTAATATTAAAGCACACATCATTCCAGGCAGTTCCTTATACATAGATAGGCTAGATAAATACTTTTATAAAAATAGGATTATAATATAACTTCTGTTTTTATTAAAAAGTATTACTTTTAATTTCACAGAAGAAGTAGAAAATAAAGTGAAACTAAAGGGATTGCTGGAGTCAGGATAATATTCCTTCACTGCTAGATAGTATTTCATAAAATATCCCTCCGAGGTTCAGGAGAAGAAAGGTTGAATTCATACAGTTTAAGATCTGTATGTGTTTTAAAAATCTTAGACAGTACCAAATGCTATCTCCCATGAAAGAGGGAAAGTGGTCACGCATGGTTTCTTTATCTTTTTATTTTTAAAACTCTATTTTTCTTTTAATTGGAAGTATATGTACTCACTTATAGTTTGTTCTCTCATCCTAATTCTCACAGTTGTTTGGTCTTCGTTGTATGTTTAACCTTAACATCTACAGGTGGAAGGTTGTACTGACAGGTATGTGGTGGATTAGGGGCTTAAACCCAAAAGGGGTAGAACACCGAGGCTGGACTCAGAAGGGACAGATCACTGGGGAAGATATATGCTCTTTCCTCCCTGCCTTTGGGGGACTTGTCTTCCTGTTTCGCAACGCCATGAGGAATGCCTCCACTCTGCCATGTGTTTCCACTGTTCGCTGGCCACTCTTGAATGGAATGTGGCATTCTGAAACTGCGAGCTAAAATAAACTTTTCCTCCCCTAAATGGTGCATGTTGGGTATTTTGTCACAGCAACAAAAAGTAACTAAGACAGAAATTGATATATTACAGGATATTGATGGACACCAAATAAAGAGATGCCCAGGGCAAGGCAGAGGACTGGGGCAGAGAGTTCACGCTCGCTCCCCAGTGTCACCTTCTAGGAACCTCCACATGTCCAAATAGCACACTCAAATTATCGTTTGGGGGTTTTATAATGGCTTCATTACATAGGTGCTGCCAGCGCCTGTCCTAAAGTTACCAAGGGGCTCGCAGCCACTAACATACAGACATCGTCACGTTGATGATTTCGTGCAGTTTAGTAATTTTATGCCAAGAAACAGGATGAAAACCAAATAATTGCACAGTATTTCAGCCCACTTCAGGACTTCAAACACAGTTCACTTGCATCCAAAGGGCCACTCAGAATACACCAGTACAATGCTAGAGTCCTGATCCATCATTATATAAATCTGTTTCCCAAAGTGAGGCCACTCAGGTCTACAGCCTCCCATCAGACCCTGTTACGATTCAGGTTTAAAATGTCCCCTGAAAGTCACACATGTTTGGCAGATGACTGGAGGAGAGAACACCGTACTCACCAGTGGATTCATCCACTGGTGATTTGCCCACTGGCGATTTCACATGCTGATAGGAGGTGGGGCCTGGCTGGAGGGAAGAGTCACCAGGGTGTGACCTGGAAGAGTGTCTTCTTGTCACGACTCCCTTCCGTCTGCTTCCTGTCACCTTGCGGTAAACAGCCTTCTTCCGCCTAGGTCCTCTGCCTTTGCACCGTTACCACTGTTGCTGTTTCTACATGAAGCCAGCTGACCACGCGTGAGCTGAGATCTCTGAACGATAAACTAAGATAAACCTCTCCTCCTTACGTTGCAGGTGTCAGGTACTGTGTTCCACTGATACGAAAGTGACTAAGACAGACTTTGTCACCTTCCAAAAGTCGGAGCGATATCAGCAAACCAGTGGCTTCACCCTTCACGGCGCCCAATGTGACCACGCTAAGAGACTGTCATTTCGTGCTCCACTCCTTTACTGAGCTGTTAGGGGAATGTTGAATGGCCTTCTTGCTCATTGCAGAACCCACTCAGTCATTCCCCTTCTTGCATCTATACCTTCTTCTCTTATTTATACTCAAATTTTCTACTTCTGGAAGGGACAGTGGGCTTGGCCACTTTGCTCACCTTGGTTGTGAAGAGTAATACTGTTACAGCAGGGGCTGCCTCTTTCACATCCTTTAGCTAGGATGAGGTGACAGACACAGAATTAGTGGGCTTTCTCTACCACCAGGTCACACAGCTGCATCCACTACAAATCCTAGTTTTGCCAGGGTGGGTAAAGGCACGCCCACCCTCCATCAGGCCTTGTGGGAATCCTGACAGGAGGCTGAAAAACATCTTTTTCCTTCCTGAGGAATCACCCCCACCTCCAGCACTTTTAGTAGCAGCCCTGGTCCTCTGACCCACTGCATCACACACAAGAAAAAATTATGGTAACATAATAATGGGGGAGAAAGAAAAAATTACGGTTGTTATACTAGTACACACCTTTCTTGGCAAGCATTGCACAATCACATCCCCTTCTTCCCCAGGACCACTAGAGAAAAAGAAAGAACACTTCATGGGGACACTCCATAAGTTCTACTCTTATTCGTAATGAAAGTATATAAGGCAGCATTTTGTGCCTTAATTTCTCCCCGCCCCCCTTTAGGTGGCCAATGTTTTAATTGTTCCTACGTCATCCCAAAGGAAGGGCAAAAGAGGTTAAAGAGAAATAGCAAGAGGGGCCAAACTCATCCTTTTCTAAGTAACCCATTTCCGTGGTGCTAATTCATGTATGAAGGCAGTATATCCATGGCCCCAACACTTGCTGGTAAGCTCTGTCTCCCAATACAGCTACAGTGGAGATTAAGTTTCCAATGCATGAACTTTTGGGAAACACAGGGGAGCCATAGCAGTCATACAAACAATAGTATTTTTTTAAAAAATGCTCAGAAACAGTCAAAACTAACCAACAGATTTAAGTATTTCTTATATTTTGTGTAATTTTTTGTTTCATTTATTGGATTTGTTGGAGTCACCAATTATGGCAACTAAATGTTAGCTAATTAAGAGACTTCTCCCCGCCTCCAATCACCTTCTCTCTGATTGCCTCGACTTCTTTTTCTTCTGCAAGCACTGTGACTACACAGTCCCCTATCTTCTATTTCAACTTTTAGCTACTCTCTTCTTTACGTTGAGTTTGTTTTGATTCCACCTTGTTCATCAATTTGCTTCCTCAGTCCCTACAATCTCTCTTTTCATCTCCTTTTGTTTTTCATCTTCTTTATACTTTCCTATATTGTGAAGCATCCTTGACAACTCACTTCCATTCTTTGGGCTTGCGTTGTAACATTTCCTTCAACTATATTATTCTTATGCTATGCTCTCTTTAGTACATTTGCATGGCATATGTGCCATTTCTTATCTTTCTCAGGCTTTCAGGCTTAACACAGACCTCTCCAAAACTTTTTTTTTCTACAGAGCATTTTCTTTTCTTTTTCTTTCTTTCTTTCTTTTTTTTTTTTTTTTTTTTTTTTTTTTTTTTTTTTTTTTTTTTTTTTTTTTTTTTTTTTTTTTTTTTTTTTTTTTTTTTTTTTTTTTTTTTTTTTTTTTTTTTTTTTTTTTTTTTTTTTTTTTTTTTTTTTTTTTTTTTTTTTTTTTTTTTTTTTTTTTTTT